>JARFJB010002342.1:1477500-2020000 GCA_036346205.1 Vesta saturnalis | reverse complement strand
TTGCGTGTTTGAAAGTACTTGTGCGCGTGTACGTAAGTGTACGCGGGCGCCTAAGTGTGTTCATCTAGGGACAAAATTCCAGTTGTACTTCTAAGGGATTTTAATGAAACTTTATAATTTGTGTCGGATTGGTGCTCTCGCGTTTTGTTAAGCTTTTGAATAATGTCGAACCAGGTATACTCATAGTTTACTTCAGTAAAATAAATATTTCTTGGAATATAGTTTCATTCACTTTAGATAAATTTTATAAAACCTGTAAAACTCAATTCTGTTAATTTTACTAACACTGAGATAATTGCAATTTTGATTTAAAAAGAATACTAAAGCTGAAAATGATTATATCAAAAAATGTTACAGGGTTACAGGGACTTTAGAAATCTGTAAAATATAAAGTTTTTTCTGTAAAATTTATATGTGAAAAATGCAATAGATAAATAGACCCTTACATTAAGAGTTAAATTTTGTTAATGTTAATTTATGACTAGGTCTATTTAATGCAAGATAGTTTTTGTGGTGTCTACAAGAGGTATTCACCTTAGTTATATGAATAACCATTATAGTATAGATACATGTTTTACCTAAATTCCATCATAATGAAAGACAAAATAAACTTAAATATTGCCATTTTTAAGTTTTATTTCATTTGTATTATAATTTTTTTTGTTTCCCGGATTGACGACAGTTTACTGTGTTTCGCTTGGCACAGCTTGGATGTTGCGGATCCGTGGCACGTCACGTCTGTACGCGCATGGATTCAGATATCGTTGAATGCGCATTATTCTAAAGTCCATAATCCTTGGTGATCTATCCTTTCATGTCATCCCGTTAACACACTACTGATAAGAACATTCATTTATTGCAAGTTAGCTAAGTTGTGAACCGTGGCATTGATAGTGCTTTTTTCTTAATTTTATCATATTTTGCTTTTCCCTTTGTTAAAAAATAAATGTATAGTTAACAAAATAGTGTGAGAAGCAATATATTAACATATATATGTGATATTATAAATTTTATTGACATAATTGCTGTAACGCAATTTAAAACTAATAGCTTTATATAACAAGCCATTCATAAAAAATCTTTACCATATAACATGTATTGCAGTCATAACAAGAAAAAGTATTTATAAAAAAATATTTACTGATAACTAAAATAAATCTATTTTGTTGTTTAATTGTTAAATATTTACACAGAATTTCCACAACAAAGTTTTATCTGTAGATAATTATGATTCAGTGTTTGTTGTGGTTTTGATTTTGATAAGAATATTTAAATAAAATTAGTTACTAATTTGAATTTAAGAGGGAATTTAACTAACAAAATCGCTAAATCTAGGGAAATTTTGTTTTAATGTTGCCGTGCTCTGATACATTCATTCAGTACTAAAATTCTGGTGAGAAGTGTCAACCACTCCCGGCTTAATTTGGCGTTCATTACCTTTTGTGGTATGTAAATCAAATTATAAATCTAATATATTCAATTATCAATATACTTAATCAGTAGAAAATGAATTAGTTAATAGTTTTTTTCTTGGACTGAAATGTATGTTTAAAACTTGACAATCACGGCTATCCAAATTACTTTCCTAAAAATGTCAAAATTGCCCGGGGGATAATTTTAAAACGAATTCATCTTCGCCCAGTCAGCAATTCTTTTTGTATTCTTTACATTTTATGTAAGAATCCATGTTCTGTTAATTTATAGCTAACGGAGATTTAACCTCAATTTAAATTGTTACACGTCGTTCACTGTTTAATATTTGTGTGTATTTTCAGTTTATATATCTATACCAAGTGAAGTATTAAAAAGATGTCTGTAGCAGCAGTAGTCAACGTTTATAACACAAATGTAACCACCGATAATCTATCGAGACATGATATGTTAGCATGGGTCAACGACTGTTTGCAAAGCAGTTTTGGAAAAATTGAGGAATTATGTACAGGTGCCGCTTATTGCCAATTTATGGATATGCTATTTCCGAATTCTGTGCCACTGAAGAAAGTTAAATTTAAAACTAATCTCGAACATGAATACATTCAAAACTTTAAAGTACTTCAAGCCGCATTTAAGAAAATGGGTGTCGATAAGGTATAATTTTTTTTGTTTATTGTATTATTTTGTTGCAGTAAGTCTTCAATATGTACTTTGTGGTTGGTTGTATTACACAAGGTTGAATTATGATGAGTATTAATGTTTTACATATGACTGTTTTAGATAATTAAATGATTATTCAAGGTAAATTGAAGGTAAACCGATTCCCCGGGAGTATTATTTATTATGTCTTATCTTTATTGAAATTGTGCAATACTAATTTTAAAATGAATCAACATTACTTAAAATAATAAACAGTCAGATTGACATTTGTCATTTGAAGATAATTAATATAATAATATATGACATGTTATATGTAATGGAAGCTTCATGCATGATGAGGGTTGGGCACTCAAATACTTGTAGTAAATGAAGGTTGTATTTTTTCCTGAATATTTAATTTCTCTTTGAAATAATTTAGTTATGAAAGTCGATGCCTGTATTAACAATAGCACAATTGTACAAATTTAAAACATTTTAATTAATACTTTTTTAATATGGTAAATTTTATTGTAATTAAACAGTATTGTATGAGAAAACAAGTATTTGCGGATGAAATTTGAGGAGTTGAAAAATATTTTAGGGACAATAACCTCACTTATTTGTTGTAACTGTGTTTCCTATCTTAGCACGTCAGCCTTTCATTTACAATATGACAGGTGTAGTCTATCCTTTAACAAACATATTTGGTGTGCGATTATTTATAACATTACTGTTTTTTTTAATGGTATTCATTTAGTATATAGAAATTCAGTGTTAATATGTATTTACGATTGCTTTACTAGTCCATATCTGACATCTGTTTTTTAACTGCCCCACATAACGGGTGCGAACAAAAATCACGATCCTATATTAATGCGTTATGTACAGGATTGGGTACCATTACAGTATATTTTAATAAACAGTTCCATAAACGTTCCATTTGATATAATGTGATATGTTTTGTTTAAGTAGTTATATCATGAGAGCCACGATCTTTGCTGGTCAAAATATGGCTGTGGTTTTTTTAATTTATTTGCTTGAAAAATGATTGCAATGTAATAATTCAATGCTGTTCAACTTTATTTACAAATAATATAGCTATTTTCTTTCTTATAAAATAGACACGTGGGTAGTTTATTGGTCAGATTTTAATCAAATGAACTACATTGATATGGGGTTGTTTCCTTAGAGCTATAGTTAATGCGACCAATCAGTAATAATACTTTTTTATTATTTCACTGTTCTTAAAATGATAATTAAAGTAACTTGATTTATTTAGAACAATTTTTACTTTCTCGTGGACTATGTATACTAAGAGAAAGTATTGCAACCAAAAAAATTTTAAAAATTTTTTCGCGCATTTCAAGGTTTTCGTGTTCTGTGAGTCGTAAAACATTGATATTGCGAAAAAAAAATTTCGTGTGTCTGTCTGTGTGTGACTCCGAGACTATTTGATCAATTCTAATGAGATTTGACATGGGTCCCTATATCTGAAAGTTATGTATAAAACTGGGTTTTCATATGAGGGTGGTTTTTTTGGGGG
Organism: Vesta saturnalis; assembly: GCA_036346205.1. Classification (NCBI taxonomy): domain Eukaryota; kingdom Metazoa; phylum Arthropoda; class Insecta; order Coleoptera; family Lampyridae; genus Vesta; species Vesta saturnalis. The sequence goes on along the minus strand of JARFJB010002342.1, from coordinate 2,016,384 downwards.
TGCATTTCCAAAACCAGAGACAGAAGTTATCTTTGGTGAAAAGTTAGTAACTCTAAATCCCGATCAAATGAAATAAAACAATTTTAAATCCAAAATGACGGCCAGTATGGTGATTTTAGTACATTTCGACCCATGTGCTCTCACTAAGAAACCGTAAAAGCTACTTGCAATTTGAAAATCGCAACTTGTAGATAAAAGTACATACTTTCGAACAGTTTGTGAATATTTTTGAAAAAAATAAAATGTTGCCCTTAATTACAGGGTTAAAATTGCCCTTTTTTTTCAAAATTGATTTTCTCGAAAACGGCTATGTTAATTTTTTTTAAATTTACGTATTTGATAGTCACATATAACGAAAATATAATGAGCTTTATGATATTTCTCAAACTTATCCAGGACCAGAGTTAGAAATTTTCAAGTTTGAAAGTTTCAATCCCTCATAACTATGCTTCTGATAAAAATGAAATCTAGGAATTGAGGGATTATATGGTAGCTGCTAAACTGCTATATTGAAATATTTTTTGCGCTTCAGGTTTTGCCGAAAATGACAGAAAAAAATTATTTTTACAGTTTGTTAATATTTTATATCAAAGTTTCAAAAACAAATCTAAAGTATTTTAAATCTAATTTCTCATACTACCCAAATACGTAAAAATATACAGTGATCATTTTTGTAGGTAAGTATATCTTATTATATTGCAAGTTGTAGTGACTGGCCTATCAACGTATAGCTTTTAAATTTACATATTTTATAGTCACATATAACGAAAATGTAATGAGCTTTATGAGATTTCTATCTTATCCAGGACCGGAGTTTAGGAATTTTAAAATTTAAAAATTTCAATCCCTTATAACTGTTTCTAATGTAAATGAAATCTTGAAATGAAGGGTTTACATAGTAGACTTCTATATTGGATTATTTTTAGCGCTTTCGGTTTTGCCGAAAATAAAAAAATTATTTAAATTTTTTTAAATATTTTATATCAAAGTTTCAAAAACAATTCTAAAGTATTTTAAAGTTAATTTCTCATGCTAGCCAAATATGTGATTTGCAAAATACAGGGTGAGTAAGAAAAAAATAATTTTATACGTAAGTTATTATACGGAGTTAGAATTGCTGCCGGCAACAGTTAGCTTCCTTATACGAGAAAGTGTTGTGCCAAAGTTTATCGGCCAGATATTTTACTGTGTATTGTTACACGTCCAAACCGCACTAGGCGTCGTGTATGCTTGCTAATGTAAGCGGGTTGCCAAGCCAGCTAACTGGGAGATGGGCGTGGTCGAAATAATAAGTAAAATGAATGATTAATACGCTCAAACACCTTACACCGATATTCAAACAGCTCAGTCCGGGAAAATATGTCTCTAGGCGCCACCACAATCGAAACTTTGCTAAAATAATTGTCTTAAGCTGGGTGTTAATTAACCCTACTTGATTGTGGAAAGTAGGATTGTGCTTACTCAGTAAACTCTCACACGAGGGTCCTAAAACAATTCAACTCAAACTCAAATATATTTAGTACTACCCAGGTTATTAGAAACTTTTTAAATACACCTCGTATACCAAAACTTCCAAAACAAAATTTATCACTCAAATTCAACTGCATTCACGTAACCAACAGTTATATTTTCTACGTATCCCTCGTATACATATAAAGTTAAATTTCTACTTATTAATGAATAAATAGTTCTTCACTCAATGATCGATAATTAATTTTTAAAATTCCTAACCAAAAGAAAGCAATGTCATCGGCTTAATAATTGTTACTCCAATATAATAGTGATAAAGTGCTCAAAACAGTCAAACGAGAATAATCCTTGAAGGTTTAATATTCCTAACATGAACGATATCTTTTACATTTAATTTAATTTTTATAACTTCTGAATCGCATTGACATTCGTAAATATGTAAGTTCTCAAAACTCTACTCATAGTTATACTTAATGAAATTTTTAATTAACAACAGCTGATCCGTCATTAGTGTACTGCGTTAATGAAACTAACATGAAAATTTTTGCAATCAACCTGGCAAATATAACCTTTCAGGTTGTTCATTGATCTTAAATCCAAAATATGCAAAGTTTACCTTTGAGTTGTAAAAAAAAAAACTAGGTCACCAATTAAGTAAACGTCACAAATGTATCTCATAACTGGCTAAATAAACAACAGAATAAAAAAAGTTAACGATAAATATATATTGTCCTGTACCAAAATAATAAACAAATGTTTACATACACAACCGCGTGGTTGATAAACCACCGTCAATACCAATTTGCATTTCTGCAAAATTCTTAATACTAAAACACCAATACAACATAACTCGAGACGATTATCTTTTCCTTCAACAATAATTAATTAACTAAACATTACGCAAATTACAACTAAACAAAAAGATAATCGTGCTTACTAAATTTTCAAGGTTCTTAAATATAATTCTTACTTAAAATTGTCCATTAACCCTACGCTTTTCTTTCTTCTTTCTTCCCGTAAATCAATTATTTGTAGTCCATTTGTATTCCTTAAATTGCCTGAAGCACATAACAAATACTTCACAATTTCACAAACACTTATTCCTTTCTGTAATCGCAAATAGTCAACTATCGAGGTTATTACTCCAATAAACCGTAATAATCTGTACACATTTGGTTGCCTCTTAAAAGTTTCTCGCAACCTTTAGGACAATTAGCCTTCCTTAACACAAATAAACTTTTAATGTCATAAAATTACCTTAACATTGGCTTAATTTACTACGAAAATTTCGTTCACTTAAAGGTGGTCCCATAAATAATTTTAACTAAAGATCGGTACAAGAACGCGCCGCACTCAACACTTTAACGTAATAACTGTTATCTTTTATAAATCTGCTTACGCACTTTTACTTTCTTGAAAATAAACAAACTGATTTTATCTTCAATCTCAATTTAATTAATTGTTTTATTTATGAATGTCTTATACGATTCATCCCCTTTCGGGTTACGCAGTTGTTTAAACAATGACTGCCTTCAATATTATTCACAAATATAACTCCAACTCAACCCATTCTAATTTCACACATCACCTCGCGCGCGTCTCTCACCGAGCTCTCACCAAAGGCTAAAAGCTAACTAACTCACGTCAATCTCCGACTTTCCTATTTATACCTTAAGCCATCCATCTTTAAACATGTCCGACTTCCTTGCTATATTCTCCAATGGTATTCATTCAAAATTTCTTAGGGCCGACAGATGCTACCATCTGTACAACCACGCTTATAACTACAATACATCGCCATATTTGTTCTTACTTACAAATTTTACAATTACTTCATTACCACATTCATTCAGTAGCCACTCTGGACCATTACACAACTTTCACCGTTTATCTCCCCAAATGCGCTCGTCTTTCTTCCGCAACGTTTGTAAAAATAAGTACAGTCTAAGGTCTCAAATCCCATATACTTACATGTATTCTCAAAACTTATTGCACAACATTACGAAAACTTTCTATAATCAACAATTAACATACCAAATCTTTCTCTACATATTTTCTAAAACATTCTACACTTATACATTCACATCTTCTGGCCAAGATTACTCCTTTATCCTCCAACATTCCATTCCTTACAGTAGCAAAACAGTAGCAAACATTATCGTCCCATCGACAAATTTCTCTTCACATTTACATTCATCGGAATCTATTTATTCCAACACCAATGTCTATATAATATTCAAATACACGTATCTACATACTGAATGATATTTCTCCTAAATTTCCAGTGGCGTATCACCCACCCACATACATTATGCATATACACAAAAAAATTTTTTTTCGTTCAAACTCAATACATCCGTACTCAAAACACGTAATACACGTCATTATAACATCCTACATACAGGGTGCGTCAACGCAACCTTACAGTATTTACACAAAGATTATTTTTGGAGTTCCTCATTATATTGTCAAATGACATAATGAGCCAAATATTTGAGTGTTAAACAGGAAAAATATGGCGAAATAGGTATTCTGAAAATTTCCAAACAAAAAATAAAATTTTGCGTTTCATGAAAATTTGAGTATTGAAGTATGGTTAAAGATTGAAGAAACAGAGTAGGTACTTCTAAAACTCAACTTTGGTTATATTGGTCCAAACCACCAAAGGGAAATCTTTTTTTATTCATTCTGCAAAATGACGTATAGCACTTGTGCTATGTTACAAGGGTAAATTTTTATATTTGATAGAATTGCTTAAACTGAAAAAATAGGCGAAATGTCATTTTAAAAATTTTGCGTTTCATGTAGCATTGTTAGAGAATGAAGAGACCAAGTAAGATTAAAATGAACGTAAGAATGGTTAGAGTCAGGAAGTCGGATAAGCTGCTAATTTCAGAAACATTTTTGAGCTTTAAAAATCGTATGCTGTATAGTAAGTTTAACAACATTGTTACATGTCCAAACCGGGCTTCTGCTTACCGAAATAAGCGGGTTGCCAAGCCAACTACAGTGGAAATGGGCGTGGTCGATATAAGGAGTAAAATGATTGAAAAGTAGTTTAAACACCTTACACTTACCATTAATCTACAACTCGCAAAGCTCAGTCCGGGAAAAATTGTCTCTAGGCGCCACCACAATCTCAAATTTTGTTAAAATATGTAGTCTTACGCGTGATGGTAAATTAATCCTCTCTGACTATGGAAGACAGCATTGTAGCCTACTCAGTAAAACCATTTAACATTCAAAGTCAATCACACCAAAAGCTTAAGAAAAATTCTAAAATACACGAGTCGTAAACTTATTGAATACGCCCTGTACAAATGAAAATTCCCAAATCGTAAGACGTTAATTTGAATAGTTTTAAGTGTCCTTCATATAATAATAAGTGCTTTGTTAGTAGTGTTCTGCATTAATATTTCAAAGCTAAAATGAAATTTTGTGATCAATCTGGCTCATTACGCAATTTCCAATCAATCCTTAAATTCGAAAATATGCAGACTAATTTCACTTATTAGAAGTTAGGCACACAATTGACACAAATAAACGACAAAATAAATTAAACAGTGGATATATATTGACAAATTCCGCATGTAAATAGATACAACCGCATAGTTTAAAAAAAACACCAAACACATAAATACATTCAGACTAAAATTACTCAGGTCCTGAAACTAAAAACAACAAAATAAGTTCGATTACCTTTTTTTTTCTTTGAATGAACCGTAATTAATGCAATAACAACAAAAAACGTACTTAGAAGATAATCGTAATTGTTTTGGTTCAATAAAATTTAAATCTAATTCTTACGTATTACATTAATTAATCCTTTTTCGGTGCGGTAGTTGTAATCCATTTTGTTTTAAATTCTTAAATGCACTATGCACAAAACACAAGAGGTAGCCGTAATTCACCCTACACACTCGGATGTATTGCTCACTAACGCAGTGTCTATGGTTTGTTCACTCGCGTTCCTGGTGTAGGGGCTTGACATCACATCACCTTATACTGTGATGTTTGCCCTTCAAAACATTTACCACAATAGAAAAATGGTTACTTCCATATACACATTAAAGTTCTTGTTTGCTTTCATACAATCAATTTGGTATTACTAATAATTGTAAACATTCAATGTCAATGATGATCACCAATAACTTAACTAAGTTTACAAACTTTTCTTTTGGTAGCATAAATGGTTACCTTCGGTTCTCGTTATAATAATATTAGGCCACGCGTCCCACAATTGAAAACTAATAACAAAATATTTGCTGTGTTAACTTCTAATCTGCCTAAGCACTTTTTATTCCTTGAAGAAAATCACTAATGTTTTCCTTCAACTCATAATATAGTACATTATTTATGTGTGGATGTTATACGATTTATCCCTTTATGGGTAAATGCTGTCGGTATATATGCCTTAAACTATAATTTTCGCAAATAAGCTCCACACTAACCATTCTGATGGTTATAACGCGCGCGCGATCCTCGTACTCTCTGAGTAAAACCTCCAATCAACTAACCAACCCCTCAAATTTGGGCACTCGCTTATATACCTTCTTCCCGCCATATTGCCAATACCACAACTCGAAGGTTCAAACGTGGACGAAGACACTGACGATGCGAAGTAAATGTAGCCATCTTGAATTACTTTGTAAATTCACTAAAAACTTTCCACATCAATTGCAATTACGTTCACTCTGTAGATTAACCAGATTATCCCTCAACTTTCTATGCAAATCTCGCATGTGGGCGAATCTTATTTCCGCACATTTTAGCGAACTCCCTCACATTCTACCAACTTCATTCTTGAACTTGCATTAATTTACTATTATTGCACAATATGCATGCATGTTCCTTACTGTACGTTAATAAAATAGCAATATATCATAAACTCACTCATTCATACGTCTACAACCATTTGTTTAGTTCAAATTCCTCCATACATAGTAACAAAAAAAAGACCAGTAGTTTTACCAGTGCCGTATCAATAAAAATTTACCCAAAACATTATTTCTCAACCAAATTTAACGCTTTCAACACGAAAATCTTTCTACAGTATTCAAATATTCCTTCACACGATAACCAATGCCTCACTAAATTCCACTGGCGTATCAATTACACCAACTTACATTACGCATACACAAAAAAAAGATCTTTTCAAGTCAATAAGGTTTGACCTTGACCTTATTTTTGAGTGCTCCGTTTCAAGATTCGGTTAGTATGAACCCTGTATTTGGTCGTTTGAATTTTTCTACGTTTTACGTTAAACCATTGGTTGATCTCCATCCACATTTAAGTCCCATTTGACTTCGAAAGTTTCCAAGGTTAAAAGTACACTACCAGGTGATAGTGGTTGCGTTTAATGACCGTTAAATTTTTAAGACTGATTTAACATTATTGCCATTAATCGTTAACTACTAATAACCATAATAGCAATAAACAATTATACCTGATGGATTGATGTTTTTAGTGTATAAATACCAACTGCTAATTAACGACTTAAAAAAAATGCAAGGTAAGATAACATAACTCCACTATTGCAAAAAAGTTTAAGTTCAAGTTTATTTTGAATATTTTTTGGTTTCAATTTCTAATTAGTCGACGTAACATACGTATAACAGTGAGGGCACTTATACTTGAAGTTCGCAGCTACCCCGAGCGCTGTACAATACACTAAAAACGTTTGGAATAAGAATTTATTTACGGAAAATAAATATTTTGCATTATTTTAAGTGATACAGTGCTTTCAGTTCTCGGAGACGAATGTTGCGTTCGATCTTCCCTCTGAATTTGGCTGAAATGGGAAATCTTGGACACCGCCCAAGGATAAGAATAGGGTCTAGATTATCCTTGGATTAATACTGAACCAACACGGCTTCCAGACGCGCACAGCGGAAGTTGTCTTCGCGGTGCGGTACGGTTACAATGCTCCTAAAATTGTAATTTATTTAGTCGGGAGAAAAGTGTAAAAACTCAGGTCGCGTCTTCCCTTTTTTCACGAATATTGTTATTCACCAATGATCTATGAATATTGGATTTTAAAAAATATTGGCCCTATTTTGACTGAACGCAAATTAAACGGAAATTTTTAAACACGATAATTCTCCATTTCTGATCCGCCATTTTGAATTTTGACAAATGATTTATGCGTAGCGATCTTAAAACCCCCCGATGCCCGACATTCAAACAAATTGGTTGATAAATTAAAAAATGCACAATTTTGTACCCTAAAAACGGCGCGCCACTGGTTTATTATATATGTTTTTTATGTTGAAATAATATAAAAAAGTAGTAGTTATTTTTTTTAATTATGTAACTTTTTAAAATTTAAACCATGAATTTTTTTTAATTTTCTAATCCACTAAAAATGCCCCGCCACTGGTTGAATTTTGCTCATTAACGAACTAGACCTAGATTTTATGGCAAATAATTTTTGTACTTAATTGCATATCGATAGCTTTAATGGTTCAAAAGATATCCCAGACACACAGACATGAAATCTTTTTTTTTTTTTTCTAAAAACTTATTTTTTGTCGTTAGCTTTAATGTTTCAAAGGATATCGCGCACACTCACACGCAGACGCACAATCAGACACGAGATTTTCCTGTCCAAAAAATGTGTTTTTCGTATTGTTTAGGCCACAAAATGTCGAGAAATGTAACAAAAAGCGTTTGGAAATTTAAACCGAATTACATAGCTTTCTCTTTAAACGTACGTACATTAGAAAGCAATTACTTATGCGAACGCACATACGTTATCGTTAACTATTAACAATTAGAATTTCACTATTATTAAACAAATTTTAGAATGGAAGTTACAGATTACTGCATGTGGCATAGTTCTGAATTTTCACTGCGCATTGTGAAGGTAACAATAGCGTATAGGTTTAAAAAGATAACAATTTCCATTTCTACGTTGCCAAAATTATATTATAACAAGTTATAACCATTAATTTTAAAATTTAATCGCATCAATTGATATTGACGGTCTATGGAGAAATCGTTAATCTCTCCACTTGACCTATGGCATCTTTTATATAAATTTTATTTACAAACTGGTTTTCTTAGCTTTAAATTTACACACAGAAAATGCAAATGTTTATTGTAAAATAAACCATATAATACGGGCGTCATACGTATTTATTATAACTTTATTCACTGTCATGGGATATTTCATCGGTTTTCTACACATTGAATAAAACAAAAACAAAGTCACTAATATTAAATACAGGGTGTTCAAAACTGATTGCGAAAAATGTTAGGAGGTGATTCCTCGTTGAGAATTAAGGGGACCTCTTAAAGAAATGTTTCCTCTTAGTTCTCTCCGACGAGTTAAGCGCCTTGAAAGGGGAAGGAAAAGTTTCATTTATTTTCTTAAAATTAAAGAAACAAATGTTTGGTGGATTTTTACTATTAAGAAAAGGTAACTTCTCTCCTATTATAAGAAGGGGATGACAAGATATGGTTTTTAACGGTAGAATGCGTTGGGGGGCTTAATTTATTTAAAAGTGTATTGGAGACTCTAGATCTTGCCGTAAAACTAAGTGTTCGTATATAAAACAAATGAAATAATGTAACGCAATTTTCAATTTCAGTAAACTACAAAATATCTAAAAATAAATAAAATAAAATAACACAAAAATCACACAATCACAATAAATGTTGTAAATGACCACCTCTGGCCCATGGCATAAGCCTCTATTCTTCGTTTCATTGATTGACGGATGCATTCAAATGTACCAGTGCTGTTTCTAATTCTTTCGCATGATGCTATAATGTGGTTTCTTAGTTCATCGCCGTTTTTATCGGGCTTATAAAAACAAGGGATTTAAGGTATCCCCAGATGCAGATTGAAAAAATACTGGTATACGATAGTACACTCCAAAATTCATGAACTCAAATAGTTGTAATTCCCCTCCACAGCGTTCATCATTAGGTAAAAAAAATCAAGTTTCAAAGTAAAAAAAAAAACTACCTTCTCCACCTATTTTTATAAAATATCACAGTTTTAAACCGATCATTAGTAACAGATATATTGAATGTTCCGTAGATATTGGCGTTTTGAACCTTTGAGGGAAGCTAGCTCCACGTGGATTATTTCAGACTTCTGTAAAAATGTTCCTGTGATGGTAGCCTATCAATGGTGTAAAATTGAGTATTACCCTAATTTTTTCCCATTCAAATCCTTATTGACTGGACTATAATTTATAAATAGAGAATTAGTGATGGAGCTTTGCTTCTCGCTATGGTCACAACACTCGCCTGAATACGTTTAACGAAGTTTTTTGTAGATAAAATTTTGTTAAAAAAAGTTTCAGTTGTAAAACTTATAAATATGTCTAATGCACACTTTTAAATGGGTTTTATATTTAATGTATAAATTTTAAAAAATTTGATATCCTGTAAATCTTTGTTTGTGCCAGTAAAAACGTAAGTTACACATAACTTCATCTCTTAACACCTGTTTATATATTCCTATAGATTTAAACGTTTCAAATTCTAGAAATTCTAATGCAGATCATAAAAATGTATTTAACAAAATGTTTAACTACTTTAAACTACGTTATATTTGATAGCTATAATCAACGCATAAATTATCCCCCAAGTTGGGCGCCAAGCATCAACTACCCTCTAACTTGGGCGCCAAATATCAACTACCCTCTAAGTTGGGCGCCAAACATCAACTACCTTCTAAGTTGGGCGCCAATTATGAGCAATTGAGATGTTTGAAGCGACAGGGAGGGAATTGTATATGGGGTTAAAAATTACTTCAAACCCAAAACGGTTTACAAATGATTTTAACGGCGGTTTGGGGCAATATTAGTACAGGTTTAACCTGGATTCATACTCTGGTTCTGTTTCAAGTTCGACTTTTGCGGCGAAAAAATCGACTTGTGTTTTTTGACGAATCATTTAAGTGACCCTAAGAACTTATAACTTCCGATGCGGGAAATAAAGAAGATGATTACATCTCGACAAGTAGTGGGGGCACAAAAATATTCAGAATTTTAAGAAAATCGGTCAGTAAATAACGAGTTCCGTTTAAGATGGGTCACAAGTTACGTTTTTTTCACGTATCGGTATTCAACCCAACACGATCAAAAGGTAGGAAATTTTTGGCGTCCCAAAACGTACAGACCGAATGTCTCAGTTACACATTCATGGTCTAGTAATGGTAGCATTATGAAAAGATTTTAAGATTCTGTTTTCGGGATATTGAAAACTGCATTTTTCTTGAGAACATTAAAAAAATCGAAGATAATTATGTTACAATATTGAAATTAGCCCATAACTCAAAATGGACGTAATTGATTATACCTAATAAAAATGGCCGAAACATATCGGGTGTCAATTTGAAAACTTACCAGGCCTCAAATCTTCGAAGCTATAACAGATAAGTAAAACTTTCTAGGATATGGAGGGGGAACCACTATGACTCGTAGGGTAATCTTCTGCAACCCACTCCATAGGTTTCAACCATCTCACTGATATTTTTTAAATTGTGCTACCCCATGTGTGACAGCATTGGAAAGCCCTTTAAAAATGCTATTTATCAGTTTTAAATGAATTGTTAATCGATTTTAAAGCAAAAAAAAAGTTTCAGTAACTTTAGTTGTATGTTTCCGTATTTATCGTTACTAATATCAAATCAAGTCACTACTTCAAAAAGATCGTAACAAGTTCGATCTGTAAATCAAAACACAAATTTATCAGACAAATGCTGGGATAATATTTTCCCCCTCAGAACCCTAACTCCGTTCCTTCCGAACCTATCCTGACCACACCCACCATGCATATATACGTAATGTATGTATGTATGCTGGGAATCCATGATTGTGACTGAAGGAGTTTGGAAAGCTCAAGCAGCACAGATTTCATACCTATAAGATCCTATATTACTCAAGAACTTGGCGATGGTGATCCAGATAGGCGAATTGAGTTTTGCGAAATTATGACCATAGAGATGAACCTGAATTAGTATTAGTGAAAAATATTTATTTTAGCGACCAAGGTACATTTTAACTGAATGGTCGTGACAACAAACAAAACTGTTGTTATTAGAGTGATGATAATCCACATCTTATTAGGGAAGACAATACGCAGTATCCTGAACAAATTAATGTCTGGGCAGGTATTCTGGGACCGTTATTATTATTATTATTATTGGACCGTTATTTATTAATCAAAATTTAAATGGTGAACTCTATTATCAAATGTTATAATTCACGAATTGGAAAATCTAGGAGATGAAGGTATACATGAACTAGTTTTGAAACGCAATTTGTTACATTTTGAACAAGACGGGGCCCCTGCATATTATACATTACATGTTAGAAACTGGTTATGTAGATCAGTGGATTGGTAGAAGAGAACCAGTAGAATGGTCACCCCGGTCTCCAGATCTGACTCCATTAGATTTCTTCCTATGGGGTCACTTAACATCTGTGTTCTATAAAACTCAGCCCCAGTCTATTACAGATCTGCGGCAACGAAACCTTTGAAAATGTACGACATGAATTTAAGAATAGACTTTATTATTGCCATGAGAATAATGGAAATCATTTTGAGCATCTAATCTAGATTAGATTTTATTATTTTAACATGAACGTATGATTCTCTATAGGTTATTGTTGAGTTTTTCTATTCGTTTGACTACCTATTTGTAAAGATAAGCTTTTTTGGAAAACAGTAATTTGACATTCAACACGTTCGCTGCCCATCACGCGCGTGATACGACACGTCTGCGGGAGACCGACCACGCGGCAGCGCGTGCTCAGCCTATGTTTGGTTAAAGCATGCTAATCAGTTGAGCATTTGCTGTGAGACTGCGTGCTTATCTGGGCGTTGCGTGAACGTATTACAACGTGTTATCCTGTGTTTGGTTCGGATTGTTTGTGATTTGTTTTCTGTGTGCAGCTGGTGAATATGAGTAATAAAAATAATGACATTGCTTGTCCTTCAGCAGCCAAGAAGCCTAGATATGTCGTCAGAAAACCCTTAACGGAACCTGAGATATTGCAACTGCTTTTAGAAAATGACTCAAGTGACGATGAAAAACTTGTTGACGGCAGTGACGACGAATATGTGCCTGAACATGCGTCATCATCTGAAGATGAGGATGTCGTTGATGATGTACAAAATAATATAAATATCACTGGCGATATAAGGAACGTGAATTTAGGATGTTCGACGACAAAATCCTGAAAATATAATTTGGAATAATAATTCATCTGGTGTAAGACTTTTGCTAAACAAGAAAAACTATTGGTTCCTGTTCCCGGTGAAAATCCAATCGATTATTTCTTGCTTATTTTGTCAGATGACTTATTAGAGCTGGTTGTTACCCGTACAAACTAATATGCCATTGAAATTTTTTTGGGTAATACAGGTGAGCACCCTCGTATAACGAGGTGGACGAATCTTACCAAATTAGAATTATTGAAATTTATTGGTCTACTTTTGCATATGGCGCACATAAAATTAAGCCGAATTCAGGATTATTGGAAACAGGACGCGTTACATAAAACATTTTCTCAGCAACAATAAGCAGAAATTGTTTTTTACTGATACTGCGTGTCCTGCATTTTGCTAGCAATGATTAAACAATTCCTGGGGGCAGATTGCATAAAGTTCGACCCATTATAAATCACTTCACGTCATAGAATGAACCACATTTTCTATCCTGGTCGTGAACAAAGTTTGGACGAAAGTATGGTTCTTTGGCGCGGACGGTTATAGTTACAGTTTCCCGAATAAGAAATAAATCAAAAACTGCTTATTTTAGGTCCTGTACAATATTTTCGGGTATTGGGAATGGTTCTTAGTAGGGCCGTACTCAGACTTTAACACCTCAGAAAATCATTTTTATCTCTACAATAACTTCCGTTCAAAAATGTTGAAATAATGCGAATAACTCGAAAAACGCTGAAGCTAGAGATATGAATTACGCGTCAAATGTACGCAAAATTTTTATTTATTCGATGGTGCGAAAATATACACAAAATCAAGTTTGGTTGACCACGTTTTTCTGAATCACCCTGTATGTATGAAAATATTTTTAAAATGTGCAACTTTTTGTCTATTTGAGAAGTCTACCCACACTTTTTCGGACAAGTAGTCTGGGAGCCCATAATCGGACAATTACACTCTAAATGGACACCCTGTATATGCTTACGGATGCAAGAGGACTTGTTCTGAAGTTTTCAGTTTACACAGGTACGTTAGGTCATATCAGGGGTAAGGGACATGCGGAAAAGGTTGTTATGCATCTTCTAAATGAAAAGTTGAATAATGGACATAGTGTCTAATGGACAATTTTTACGATAGTTACCATTTAGCTAAACAGTTACTTGCAGCAAAAACACATTGTACCGGTACTCTTAGAATATGCAGAAAAGATTGTCCTGAAGAGGTAAAATCTGCTAAATTGAAGAAGAGGGAGATGATTGGAAAATATGCAAATGGAATTCTAATAGGAAAGTAGAAAGATAAAAGGGAGGTTTCCTATATTTCAACTGATTTCAAAAATTAAATGACGGAAGTAACTAATAGAAGGAATGAAGTTAAAAATAAACGTCTGCCCATAGTTCAGTACAATAAATACATGTCTGGGATTGATCGTTAGGATCAGATGTTATCTTATTACGGTTGCGAAAGAAAGACACTACGCTGACCTTCAAAAATATTTATTCACACTCTTCAATTGATGATGAATAATGCTCACCAAATATTTCATTCTGGCCACCATCAACCATTCTACGATTTTAGGAGTTTAGTGAAACAATTACTTCCACAGCCTGAACCACAAAGGCAGTCATGGGATAATTTACAGCTGGAACATACACTGTGTCCGTAAGGTATGGAACAAATTAATTTTTAGCTAAACAGACCATTTTAAGAAATAATCCTGAAACACGTCGATTTTTGATTTTAATTTACCGTATTTTAAAGTAATAATCTAATATACAGGGTGAATTACTTTCGAGTAATGACGTCACCGCCATTTTTTTAATGGAACACCCCCATTTTGTTTCAATTTTCGGATTGCTCTAGCTGAGCTGATTCCAAAAATGTATCACATGTTGGTTCCAATTGGTACAGGGTGGACAAAAATACAATAGTTTTGTGTGTGCTCATAAAGTAATATTATCAAAAATACTTGTTGTCTAGCGGCAATTGGTTTAAATGTAGTTTGTAATGTTTTGTTACATTATTAGATTAATAAAAATGAGCTGTTTTCAAACATGTTTGGTACATGTGGTCTAGTAGACAGAATATGAAAGAAATTAATTCTTATCAATTTAAAAAAAACATAGTCGTCTAGTTTTTTGTGAAATGTCACTATTTGTTTAGTAATTTATTGATGTTCAGTGACAGTTTAGTACTACAATATTTATGGTATTCGTGAATGTTTTAATTATTGCTTGGATTTAATTTAAAGTAGAAATGAACTTAAGTGTAAAACAAAAAATTGAAATACTTATGATGATTGGGTATGGAGACAGATCGCGAACTCAGATGGAAGTGTGCAATTTGTTCAATGATAAATATCCAGAAAGACCTATAACGCGTTCAACAGTCAGTAAGATTGAAAAGAAATTTCGAGAAACTGGTACGGTTGAAAATACACGCAAATCAGGTCGTCCCTCTGCAAATGCTGATACAGCATTAGATGTTTTACTTAGTTTTGAAGAAGATGCGCACACTTCTGTGCGTAAAGTTAGTCGCGATATGGGTGTTAGCAAAACAACGGTACACAAACTATTAAAACTTGAAAAATGGCATCCTTATAAAATCAAACTTGTGCAGGAATTAAAACGAAGATGATCCCGATAGAAGAATACAATTTTCCGAAGAAATGATGGATAGATGTCACCGAGACCCTCTCTTGATACAAAACATTATTTTTTCTGATGAGGCCACTTTCACGTTAATTGGCGAGGTCAACCGTCAGAATTGTAGATACTGGGCAAAAGAAAACTCCCGCTGGATACGTGAGCATCATACACAATACCCGCAAAAGGTAAATATATGGGTTGGAATTGTAAGAAATCTAATCATCGGACCCTACTTTATCGAGGGTAATTTAAACGGGGCAACGTACCTTGATTTTTTAAGGTGGTATCTCGTACCTAATTTACGTAATTTGTTTCCCAGCAGACGTAATCCTGGAGGTTTTGATGAAAGTTTATGGTTTCAACAGGATGGTGGACCTCCACATTATGCTGTAGATGTTAGAAGGTACCTAGACGAAATTTTTCCGAACAGGTGGATTGGTAGACGTGGATATATTGAATGGCCAGCGAGGTCACCAGATTTCAATCCTTTGGATTATTTTATGTGGGGGCATCTAAAGAATGTTGTGTATCAAACGAAACCAGCAAATATTCAAGAATTAAAAAAGAGAATTCGGACAGCAATAAACAATATTTCTCAAGACACAATAAACAAGGTTCAACAAGAATTTGTACACCGTTTGGGTTACTGTCAAATACAGCAAGGGCTGCAGTTCGAACATTTATAAAGTCATGTCTTTCATCATTCTGTCCGCTAGACAACAAGTATTTTTGATAATATTGTTAATTTAACTAATAAAGAATGTTTTGCGTTACTTTATGAGCACACACAAAACTATTGTATTTTTGTCCACCCTGTACCAATTGGAATCAACATGTGATACATTTTTGGAATCAGCGCAGCTAGAGCAATCCGAAAATTGAAACAAAATGGAGGTGTTCCATTTAAAAAAAAATGGCGGTGACGTCGTTACTCAAAAGTAATTCACCCTGTATATTAGATTATTATTTTAAAATGCGGTAAATTAAAATCAAAAATCGTCGTGTTTCAGGATTATTTCTTAAAATGGTCTGTTTAGCTAAAAATTAATTTGTTCCATACTTTCCGGACACAGTGTATATTATCAGAGAGGGATAGCCGAACAGCAGACTGTTAAATAAAAAGGAATCAATGTAAATCGTGCTATGAGACATCAAAAATTCGCAAAACACAATTTACGCCTACAGAACATGCTCAAATGAGCCCGAGTGTTGTTTTGGCTGCGCCATAATAACACATACTTAATTTTTGTTTTGTTTTGTTTTGTGTTGTTTTTTGTTTCTTTTAATAATAATAATAATAACCTTTATTGCCCAACAGCAAAAACCAATTACAGAGCAAACTATATAATATTGCACATATACAAAGATTTATATAAATATATAATCAACCCATCAACGTGAGTAGTAACTAATTATGTGTACTACCAATGATAATAATAATAATAATAACAATAATAAATATATATATATATATATATATATATATATATATATATATATATATATATATATATATAATAACAATAGTGATAACAATAATGCCCACAAACAGAGTTAAGTGACTGTAAACACTAAAAACAAAAATGATTTACAAGAAGGACACAGTTGACAATAGGACAGTCCCTTGAGCACCTTTAAGCACTATTATTGTAGTTAATGTAACAGACAATTATAGAAGTTAATGAAGAGCAATATATGTCACAATTAAAACATATCTCATTGTACAATTGACTTTGTCTTGTTTCTAACCTAGGAATATGAAAACAAATGTTTTAGGTATGTTATAATTTATTTTGATTCTGTCTGAATTTTCCATTGTTTATTTTATTATGTTATGAATAAGATAGATGGAAATACTTATTCTTAGTGAATTGCTACCGAATCAGTGTTATTTCATGGTCACGCACTAGCGCGTGATTTTCATCTGACGATGAATTCATTGCGTAATGCCCATCACGCGCCGGCGCGTCATACTGACCTATCACAAAAAATAACAATATTCGTTGTGTAATTAACCAGACACTAATTTTAAATATTGTTCAGTACTAAAAACGATTTTAATGTGATTGGCATTCGGGGGAGTTTCCGTTTAAAATGGGCAGCGAACGTGTTAAAACAATAAATTGATTTAAATACTATTTGTCGTATTATTTAAAAAACAATCGATTAATTAACAATTTGTTTGATACTGATAATAGCATTTTTAAAGAGCGTTCCAATGATGTATAGGCGTAGGGTAGTACAATTTAACAATGTAGGGGAGGGGTGAGTTGCAGATTTCTATATGAGTCATGTTGGTTTCCCTCAATGTTCTAGAAACGTTTTCGAGAAATTTTACTCACCTGTTACAGTTTTCGAAGATATGAGGTCTGGAAAATTTTCAAATTGGCACCCTGTATGTATGTTTCACCATTTATAACACTGAATTAATTATAATAAAGTAAAACAATTAGTGTGTTTTAGTTTTTTTTATTATGTGCAATAATTGTTATATTGGAACGTTTCCGTAACTATGTTCATGCGCAGTACTCCCATTGTTAATACAACAAAGGAAATAAATTTAATTTTAGATATATAATGCTCATTTCACTTAATTGAAAAATGTATATGTATATATGTACATTTAGATATTCATACAGTAAGTATACGCTCTACTATTTATTTTCTTGACTGTCTATATTTCTACTTCTTACTTCTTTACATATCGAGGCAGTTGACAAATAACTCCGGTAGTGGGACGATACCGTTAGTAGGGAATGCTACATCGTCCGGGGCATGATTTAGTCAGTAACCGGTCTAGTCGATATGGTATTACTCAACAGAACAATACGATTGCCTCGGATCGACCTGGCTACAAGGGGCGGTCAAGGTCGAAACAGACAGGCCCCGTTGCTTGCGACTGTGCAAGGAATGACTGGCGAGTCGGTACGTGTAATGTTAGAGGTATGCATGATAAAGAATTTGAAAGTGCGAATGTAATGTACGAAAGGCACCTTGGTATTCTGTGTGTATCGGAGACAAAGCGCAAAGGAAAAGATACTGTGGAGGTGGAGGAGGAGGATTGCAGCCTAGCACCATGGTCAGGAGATGAGACTGAAGTGCATGGCGTAAAAGGAGTTGGGATAATTGTAAGTGAAAGATCGAAAAGATGTGTTAAACAGTACAAATTGGTATCTCATCTGGTAATGCGGGTTAGAATGAATGTGGAGTTTCGAAGAATTTTTCTTATTGCATACTATGCACCGGTAAATGGGGAAAGAGACCGGGAGCGTGAGAACTTCTGAAATGAAGTAGAGAAAGTGGACTACAATTATTTGATTATAACGAGCTGGAGAACGCGTTTAGATTATTTAAGCAACAGGATTACGTCCTAACGGCGCAACTAAATTTAATTATATACAAATTAACGTAAACTAAATACTCGCTATACGAATATGTTACACTAAAACGAATTTACTTTACTAAGGTAAATTATTATATACACGCGGTTGGATCTATATTATTGGATAATTTACATATTATCTACGGCTTTTAATTTCCGGCTTATTCTTAATTCAATTGAGAATGGTCTTGCACTAAGTGTTTCGCGATGGTTATTCGGAATACAATTTTATGCAACAGGTTTCTTTATATATCCTCCTGCGATTAAAGACACTGTGTGTGGTTATTGTGTTTGTCTGTATGTATTGTATGTAGGTGTATTGAGCGGGGTCTTAGTGATAATCAGGAGACGTAGGCAATGGCCTGTCTAACCTGGTGAACTAAGAACAAAAAGGTCGTAAGTCTTTACAGCCCTGTATCTAACCTTCATCCTCAAGTGTTTGCGAGCGACATGGGGGTTACCCCTTCGTTACGCTCTTTCTCTAGGTGTAGTGTGTCAAGCAACGTGGGGCTTACCCCTTCGTTACGCTCTGTATGTATGTGTTTGTGTACGGATAACGTTATAACTCCTGGAGGCTAAGCCCGTCGTTATTTACGTTCTGTAGTATTTGATTGTAAATTGTCAGATTTTATAACTCTACAACTTACGTGTCTATCAATTGCAGTGCGGGATTAAACTTTAGGTGGCCCTGCGCGAGGTGGTGCGCGTTATCACACGATCGCGAGAGACTCCTCGGTCGCAATCAACAGGTCGGTGCTTACACGAAGCAATCGGTGCGGCGGCTACTGGATATTTTGAACGGCGCGATGGTCTATGATCCCCGGAGAGATCTGCAGGTCGGTGCTTACACGAAGCAATCGGTGCAGCGGTTACTGGATATCTTGAATTGAATCTACTTCGATTCATCGATTAATTCTCCTTTTCTCGCGCGTCGCGGGTTTATAAAGGTGCATCTGTGGGCGGCTACCGTGCGGGGGATGCCGGTATTTGATTGGTTTGAATTTGTTCTGACATGCAAAAACTTACTGGTTTTTAGAAATACACGTCAGCGGTGATTAATAAATCATTTGTAGTGTAATATCGTGTAAACTTTTGAAATTTTAGATATAGGATGGTCCGCGAATAATTTATTATAAAAATCATACGTGAAGGACGCTGGTTCTTTACATAGGGCAAAAGTGGGTCTGGAGAAGGAAAGCAAACGTAGTGCGAACGTCCAGAATTAGGGTAGACAAACTAGTGGATAATAGTGCGAGAATGAAGCATGCAGATGCTGTGAGTAAAGAGTTGAATGTGAATGAAACAGTGTGGAACGAACAAATAAAAGGCATTGACATTGAAAGTGCACGGATAAGCTTGAAAAACTGTGTTGTCAATTGTGCCGTGCGGATATGTGGAAGAGCGACTGTAGATAAACAAAAAAAATGTGCTTGATAGAATGAGGCAGTAAAAAAGGTAGTATTTAAGAAAAAAGATGCGTACATGGCAATGATTGCTGGAAAAAATGAGACTGAGAAAAAGCGATTGTATGAGATATACAGATTCAGAAACAAAGAAGCAAGGAGGCAGTGAGAATAAGTAAAGAGGAAGTCATGGCTGTGGAAGGAGAGAAAAGGCAGAATGATTTTGAGGGAAACAAAAAACTTCTGGAAATTGGTCAAAAATACAAAACGCGGCCCAAAACAGAGCGCTGCAGGAGTGATGAATATGAGCAACGAAAAAGTATGGGACGATTGTGAAGTGAGAAAATGCTGGAAATAATATTTCGGAAAGCTGTACAGTAGTGAGGAAAGTCGACCGCTGATGATGACAGCGTAGCTATCGAAACGCGTTCGGTGATTTTAATTTTGTGTGGTACGTGGGTGTATTTTGTTTGTTATAAGACTGAAGGGTTAAATAAGGAGAATATAGAAGGAATGGTGAATGAAACTGGGAAGGATATTGGAATAAATGAGGAAACGGTAGGAGGGTTGAAAAACGGCAAGGGAGCAGGCGTAGATGAAATCACAGGTGAAATGATAAAGTGTGGAGGTTCAAAGCTTATACAAAGATTGTGTAAATTATTCAATATATGTCTTATATGTGGAAAAGTGCCAAGGGATTGGAAGACCGTGATCATTGTACCACTGTATAAGGGTAAGGGGAACAAGAGTGATTGCAAGAACTACAGAGGAATAAGTTTGCTCAGTGTGCCTTGTAAAGTATTTGGAAGAATACTGATTGATAGAGTACAAAAAACTACAAAACTTAAGATTCAGGATGTGCTGGGTGGCTTTATGCCAGGGAGAGGATGTGTCGATCAGATGGTTGCTCATCAGCAGGTGATCGAAAAGTGTTTAAGTGTAAAACAGAAATAAGGGCAATATGCAATGGTAGTCGGGCATGTGTTAGGATGAGAGAAGGTGTGACTGAATACTTTAATATTGAGCAAGGAGTGCGACAAGGCTGTGTGATGTCACCATGGTTGTTCAATGTATACATGAATAAATGTTAGACAAGCATGTACCGATACAAATGGTGTAGTGGTTGGTGACGCAAATGTAGTTCTGGTGTATGCAGATGACGCAGTCTTATTAAGTGACAGTGCGGATGACCTACAAACTGCTCTGAGGAAGTTTTATATAGTCTGTGAGAGCATGGACCTAAAGTTGAACGTGAAAAAAAACTAAGATTGTGGTGTTCAATCGGGAAGGTGGAAAGGAGGGTAAAGTATTTACTCTGCAAGATGAAATTGTGGAACAAGTGGACGAGCTGGTATATCTGGGTAGAATGTTTACTGCAGATGGTACAATGGTGGGCAAGATTGGACAAAGGGTCAATGCTGGAATCAGTACTGTATGGAAGTGAGACATGGGTATGTTAAAAAAAGCACAAAAGAAAAATAAAGGCGGTGGGTATGAGATTCCTGAGAAGTTCATGTGGTAAAATAAGAAGGGACAATATAAAGAATGGGTGCATAATGAAGGAGTGTGACGAGGAAAAGACAATGATGGATATAAAAGTACTACATTACGTTGGTTTGGTCACATTAAGAGAATGAAGAATGCAAGATTAACAAAGCAAATATATGTGGGTGAGGTTAGAGGTAAGGCCGGGCCTGGTAGGCCACGTAAAACTTGGCTGAATGTAGTAGAATGTATGATAAAGGAAAGAAATATAAGGAGTTTTAAAAATAAAAGGGCATGTCAGAGACAATGTATGAATCTTGCGGAAGCTAGGGAGAAAGGAAAGCATGGACCGCCCAGAGGAATGGCATGCAGGTTAAGTTACGTCATTTGAAAATGTTAATATTATATTATTCAATACTGATAACATTCTTTGTCTTTAGGCGTAATTACCATTACCAATTAAATTTTGGTGTTTCTTAGTTTCGACAACAGTTCTGAATAGTGTTTACTGTAATTTAATGTTCACATTCCTCGCTAAGATACTTATCTAAGTATCAATTTCGATAATCAGTGAGTCATTTACAGATTAAATGCAAATTGAGTGATATAATAATGTATGGATGTGGTCATGTCTTACTTTGAATTTTGCAAATGAGTCAAAAAATTATCTTATAAAAAAAACATTAACTGTGCCATATCTTATCATTTATAATAATTGAAGACTTACTGCCACAATGATTAAATAAGATAAATTTATGGGCTGTATTATAATGTAGAAATGTGTTGCGAAAATGTTATAGGTAATACCGGTAGACAAATTAATTAAGGGACGTTTTCAAGATAATTTTGAATTTTTACAATGGTTTAAGAAGTTTTTTGATGCCAACTATGACGGCAGAGAGTATGATGGCTTAGAGGCACGTGGTGGTCTTGGTTTAGGTTCAGGCTCTCAAGAACACGGAGGCTTGGTACCCCAACAACACCAAATACCGCCTAAGCAAAGACAGGGTAACGCATGCACTGTGCATCTTTATCAACATTTAGCTGCACTGTGCACGCGTTTCTTACTTTTCTCCCACTTGCGCACATAATTTTTTTAAATTATAATAATTTTTTATTTTCTATGCATGCCGCTGATTGTTTTTGCTTGCATTGGTAGATAGTGCCCATAGACCGGTTGGTGAAGGGTCGGTTTCAAGATAATTTCGAGTTTCTGCAATGGTTCAAGAAATTCTTTGATGCTAACTACCAAGGTGCACCCTATGATCCTCTAGGCATGCGTAGCGGAGAAACATTAGGTTCAATCAATTCTGGAGGACTAAAAGCCAATTCAGGACTTGCACGTAAACCTGCTCTTACATCTCCTGCCAAAGTTAAACCTGGTAATGCTAGACATTTTTTATTTGTCTTATTTAAGAAACATTTTTATTTTTATGAATCCTATAGCTTAACACTAGATTTCGTAGATTATTCAAAAACATCATATTTATGTAAGAATTTCCTTTTGATGATTGCATGGCTTAATATTGCTCGTCTTTTCTGCATGTTGCACCTGTCTTATTTTTACATTAAACCTAAACTAATAACATTTAATAAATTATAGTGCCTAAAGTGAATGCAGTTAAACCGACATCAAAACCAAACAGTGGATTGACTATGACTAATCGTGGTGATGCAGGTAAAGTCGAAGAAATGGCTAATCAAATTATGGATTTAAAGGTAATTAATCAATTCCGGTATTTAAATAAAATGCAAAATTTTATTAACAGATCAGTATTGATGGATTAGAAAAAGAAAGAGATTTTTACTTTGGTAAACTTAGAGATATTGAAGTTATGTGCCAGGAAAACGATGATCAAAATCCTTTAATACAGAAAATTTTGGATGTTCTATATGCAACGGAGGTAGTAAATAAATTCTCTTTCTTATGGATTAACAATGTTTTTTGTTTAGGAGGGATTTGCCCCACCTGATGAAGTCGAAGGTACAGTGGAGGAAGATGAATATTAAAATATTTAGCTGTATTGATTGTGCATGCCTGTCAGCTTATATTGCACATCTCTCTCGTTGATTTAAATTCTTTTTTTTATAATTATTTATTAGGAATTATATTGTTTACTTTTGCTGTTTTGCCACTGTAAATTTTATGAAATGAAATAGTTTAAACTTGTAAATACTCAAAATTACTGCTGCTGTCTGCTGTATTGTGTGCTCGACTGGATAGTGTTAATTTCAGCTGTGAAAAACTGTATGCAGACTTTTGCCTTATTTTCAGTGGTGTTACGATTAAAACTCTTGTCATATTTAAAAATTTATAACATATTAAATACAGTTTTATTAAAAATGTGTCTTACTTAATTTACTGATATTATTAAAGGGTATCTAAAGAGAAAACATAACACATATTTTCATAATAAGAGTGGTAACATCTTTTAACACCAACACAGGGTGGTCCACCAGTGGGTTGCCAGTTGTATTCATACGCATACAAGGGCGTAGCCAGGATTTATAACAGAGGGGGCAAACCATGGTCCATGGTCGTTCAAAATGTAAAATTTTAGGATAAAAAGAAAAGGCAAATGAAAACAAAACTTTAAGATTTTAATTATACTTAAATTAAACTAATATCATTTTTCTTGGGTTTAAACTAAATTTATCCAAAACTTTCTTCACTATGCAGTCCTGATTTTCCTTCAAAAATTTTCGATGCACACCCAGTGAGTCTGTCATCACCCATTGTACTCCTGAGCCAGATTTTTACCCTTCGCAGGGTACTGAACGATCTTTCCACGGTAGCAGTAGTGGATGGGAAAGCACTTAATATTAGCAGTGTGTGCCTTGTTGCAGGGAAAAAAACATTAGCTTCCTCCAAAAGTCCAGTCACTTCAATGTCCTTTAATTTGTCTTCTGCTAAATTCTTTTTCTTCCACATATTGTACCACAAATCTAATTCTGCAGAGACATCACCCAACTTATAAAATTCCATGAAAGATTATGCATTATTTTTGAAATCTTTTGAAGCCATTTTGAGCATGCTTGAAGGATGAAGATAAGTTAAAGCAAAAGCAGGTGTATTTTCGTTGGAGAATCTAGCATCCAAAGACGAAGTTAAAGAATCAAGATAGGGGATGATTATTGTCCGCTTCCAGCATTCAACTGCAGACTTAGATGGTGGATTACTTCTGTGTACTTGCTTTTGAGTGACTCGTGGTACTGACAACTCAACCCCTACATTTCTCTGCGATATCAAGTGATTTTTTAAATAATTCATAAGAAACATTTTCGACATCTTGTCTATCTTCTTTGATTACGTCTAGAATATCATCAATATGTTTCTTCACCATAACCAAATTCATACTTTTACCTTGTAAAACGTTTACAACGGGTTCCAAAATTGCAGAGTATCTTGCAATTATGTTTAAGCCCAAGATGAATATTTGTTTAGTAACTGCATAGTGCAATTGGTAGGCAGATTTTCTTGTTACATAGTTTCCTTCGACAGATAGATGTTTTAGTGCTTTAACAATGTCAGTGAAGCTTTCTGAAAATTTTTTTATGCTCTTATATTTTTCCGACCATCTGGTCTCACAAAGCCTTGAAAGATTTGGAACCGATTTCCTACGGGCTGGCGATTCACGAAAGAAGGTTATTGTGTCTTTAACCATTGCAATTGTGTTTCTTATTTCTGATAGCTTGCTAATATCATTGACCACAAGATTTAGTCTGTGGCTGGAGCAATGGAAAATAAAGATTTAGCGTACTTTTTTAAGAATGGCCTGTCACCACCTTCTTTGCCGGCCATCGTGGAACACCGTCAAATCCGAATCCCATACAATTATCGGCGGAAAAATTATTATCTTCTAAAAACTTTGAATTGCGCTAGCTATTGTAGAAGCATCTTGACATTTTAACTCAATGTAGCCTACAAATTCCTCCCTGATTATTTTTTGGCTTTCATCATAGAACCTTAATCCAATAGAAATCTGCTCTTTTCCAGCGATATCTGCTGTTTCATCAGCCATTACAGCATAAGCTTTTGCCCGTTTACAGTCTTCGATTATTTTTTCTTTGATAACTTCACCGCATAATTGTATGATCTCATTTTGAATTGTTGGTGAGATATAGACTGCGTTTTTTTGACATTTATTCAAGTGGTTCTTTAGCTTCTCATCACCAGAGTCAATCCTCAAATTTAAAAGGTAAAAGAAAACTCCCTCATTTCCTTGTTTTCCTCTAAGCGGCAAATCATGAATTCCACAAAATATGCATGAAATAATTGCTGACAATATTTGTTTATTTTCTTCAATCGTCTTATGGTGCCCTATTTGCAACTGGGCATCAACAGGAGTATTTTCAAGAAATGCTTTTGCAGCAGCTGTTGAAGATTTGTGGTAATGACTGCCAACGTGCTTTCTACAATCTTCATGTATATCCTTAAACTTCATGTAAGGCTTTACCATAAATGACCCCAAAACTCCTTTAACTGTAGCAATTCTTGGTGGAAATAAAACACAATACAAACATAGAGCACTTTTCAAACGACTTGAGTACACCAGCCATGGAGTATATTGATCTAACCAGCGATGGTTAAATTTTCTTTTCAAGTGAACGGCATCAGAAGCAAAATCGTAATTGGATGATGGAACCCAAGGGTTTGTCAACAATTCCTTCTTTTTTTCAGAAGGCAAGTTATTGGCACAACTAACATAACGACCAATGTCATTTACATGGTAGCCATCGCGTTCTTCAGTTTGTTTAGAGGTCCCAGTTCCAGACACAGCTTCATGTAGATTTGAAGAACTACTTGAGCCTCCTTCAAAAATAGATTCCGATTTTGATGTTCCGACCATTCTATTTTCATCTTCATCACAATCATTGCTTCCACTTCCACTACTGTCATCATGAACTTTTTTCCGTTTTAGAGATTTTTGACCTAAAAATAATAACCTAATATCATTCTTGTTCTTAGTCCCTAGTATAAAAATTAGTATAAAACAAAACTACCATGTAATGATAGCTTATAATGTGGATATACTATATCCGATGTTAATATTTTTTCTCTAGATTAAAAACACAAAATGAAATTAATAGCACGTATATAATGCTGTTTGATCTTTAATGTGAAAATTTGAAGTTTTTATGTTTAGTCCCATTTGAGATATCAGCTGTCAAAATCGGTGCATTATTGTAATTTTTGTTATAATTAGAAGGCAAAAAAGTCGGCATCATAATAATGAAAAATATATAAAATTATATTAATAATGCACAGAATCTTTTGCCAAAGCTAATAAAAATTGTTTCACAAAGATACAAGCAAAGAGTAAAGAGCAATTGGCAATTTTGTAAAGGGCTGCAATTGATTTTTTTTCCAAACGTTGCGATACAAATAATTTTGAACAAAAATTAACATAGGATATAACATATCTACATTATAAGCTATCATTACATGGTAGTTTTGTTTTATTTGGTGCTGGTCGAGCAACCAATTTTCAAATTTTTGGACCTTTTCTAATGGAATGACTCTAATTTTCTACTGAAATTATTTAACTTACCTTTTTGTAACCAATTTCTTATGTCCATATTGTCTTTTCTGTGATTTCTGTCTCTTTATTCTGTGGTAAAACTATTGTTACGGATTTTCCCTCTTCTTTCTCAGGCAATAATTTAACACTGATAACTATTCACACCAACTTTATTTAAAACCAATAAAGTTAACAAAACACAAATATTCACTTTCTCAACACTTTTTAACTATTCCGCTTTTAAATCTCGCGCCTCGCTTTCTATTCGCCGTATGCAACTTCGTATCCTGCACTATGTACTGTACTGTACTGTCTGTCTTCGCGCCGGATAGGCAATTTTATATACCCTTTTTGAGCCTAGAAATAGCCAGAACATTCGCATCGCCGGTTCCGGTATATTCCTCACTTGTATCTGGATATTTCTCGAAGAAAACCAGTGGCGTTTCGTTACACTATTAAATAGGACACTGTCGCTAGACAAGAGCACTTACACACCAACTCAATAGTTGTTGCAAAAAATATTGTCCTATGTTAGGATTTGGAGCAAGTTGTGTTTTAACCACTTGATAGTTTTGCACGAACCGCACTCGGACGTGACATTTTTCCGTACACTGACGATCCCGAGTCTCGTTCAGGCAACTTTTGTTTTAACTTGTTTTAACTTGTTGGTGCAGGTCTTACGTACGTTATAAGAGTATTTATTTCGGATTATGATGTAGGATTGTGTATTGAATGTTTCAAAATATTTCACACTAAAACTACTTATTGAGTAAATTTATTTTAATTAATTAATAGGATTAAAAAATGTAGTTAAATGAAAACAAAAAAAAAAGAGACAATTTTTTTACCATTTTTCTCAAAAATGTCCGACTGTTAAGTAGTTGAATCTAACACTAAAAATTGTCGTATCCTGAGAGTAAATCGAACACTCGTTTTTATCCAATTCTGGGTGGGACAATTCTGGTGTGCACCAATGCATTAAATGCATAGATCGAAAACGCTATTAATATATATTTAGCACTATGTCAGTTTTTCAAACAGCTTTGTTTTTTTCTGATGAAATATATTTTAGTGACAAAGGACACGCGAATAATTTTATTTATTATAGCTTATTAATTCAATTAATTCAATTAAAGCAGCCACAAGACAAAAAAATTGTTTAGACAATATCGTAACCAATGCTAATGAAGCTTTATGCAACTTTTCGACCGTAGATATCGGATCATAAATCAGTTGCGTGTAATTTCCAGGTACCACCATCCTCGAATAAATCAAAGTATACAAGAAAGATACGTCCAATTACGCAAGAAGGTTTAAACAAATTATATAGACAATTACAGTGCGAAGATTGGGATGTAATAAAGACCGACATACCTACCGAAATCAAGTTTCAATATTTCTTAGATACGATTATCAATGCAGCTAATGAATGTTTTCCGGAAAAAACTGTAAGATATTGTAGTACAGCAAAAACTACGATACGCTGGTTTAATGAGGAACTCAAAGTAATGAGAGAAAGGGCGACCTTCTTAAGGGACGTAAGTAAAAAAATCCTACTGCTAAGAATATCCAAGATTATCACAACTTTAGGCTTAAGTATAGGAATAAGCTAATAGAAGTCAAGAGGAACTCCCAACATTAACTACATTAAAAATGTAAATTATAATCCACGCATTATGTGGAATATAATAAACACAAATAAGTATACGGGTAAGGGGTCCAGTAGTTTAAATGCAAACGATTTCAACAAACAATTTATAAATACGCCACGGGATATTGTAGCCAAACTTTCTACAAGTAGTGATGAATATATAGATTTTCTAAAAAAAACAGGAAATCAGCACAGTTTAAGGTTTAGTTTGAACGAAGTTTCTTACATTACTGTAAGAGATATCATTGACAAAATGAAAAGAAATACAAGCCACGATATTTACGGGTTAACCAAGTTAATTAACATGTGTATAAATGAAAATGTTTTTCCTGCTTGCCTGAAAATTTCAAAGGTAGTTCCCCTATATAAAAAAGGGAATGCTGACATGGTATCGCCCGATATCCTTAATTCCAATTATTGCAAAAATTTTTGAATATGTTGTAAAAAATCAAGTATGTCCCTTCTTTGAGAAGAATGGCTTATTCAGTAAATGTCAATTTGGATTTCGAAAAAATAAATCTACGACGGCAGCAATTACAGAATTAATGGAGTTAATAACAACAAGTTACGATGAGGGACAATATCTAGGGTGCACCTTTTATGATTTGCAAAAGGCTTTTGATTGTGTAAATCACAAAATCCTTTTGTATAAATTAAACTACTACGGCATAACAGCGAAAACTTTAAGATTTTTTGAAAATTATCTTTCACATCGGTACCAAATAGTATACCATGATTTAGATTACTCAAATTCGGAAAATGTTGCGGTAGGAGTGCCTCAGGGATCAATCCTTGGTCCGATTCTATTTCTTATTTATGTAAATGATATTTCAAAGTGTGACGTCAAATCGAATTTTATACTTTTCGCTGATGATACTAGCTTTACAAATGTAGGCAGTAGTGAAGCGCTTGTTAGAGCGGATATGGCATCTTCCCATTTAAATGTTAAAAAATGGTTTGCAGCAAATTGCTTAGCATTAAATAATGAAAAAACAGAAGAAATGATTTTTTCATTAAAAAATATGGAAAAAAATACTAGATACGTAAAATTCCTAGGCGTACTGTTAGATTCTAAACTAGCATGGGCTCATCATGTAGATTTTTTATCAACAAAGTTATCAAAGGTTGTATATCTTCTTCGAAACTTATGGAAATTGGTAGATTTGAATGTATTAAAAGCTGCTTACTATGCATTGTTTCAAAGTTCCCTTGCTTATTCTATATTATGCTGGGGCCATTCTGCGCACACTAAACGAATATTTTCGATACAAAAAAAAGCAATTAGGATACTATTGAATCTACCATACAGAGCGGATGTGAGAAACGTCTTTATCACACAAAAAATTTTGACTGTTTCCTCATTATATATATATATATATATATATATATATATATATATATATATATATATATATATCAGTGTCTCCTACATGTTAAAGTAAACTGGGACAACGTACACGCTGATATCCATACATACAATATTAGGGTAAAATAATATCAATAATAAATTTTATACAGTATACACAGCAGATTTGCTATAAACTATTATGGACCCTTATTTTTCAATAAACTAGACATTTCGACTAGTAATCTAACATTTAATAAATTTAAACAAAAAATTAAGAAATTATTAACGAATGAAGGATATTATAGTCATCATGAATATTTAGCCGGCTACAAGCATACTCTACAGTGAGAACTGAGTAAATGTCATTATTAGTGTTACTTGTATATATTATAATTTGACGTGTGTAAGCTAATGCATTAACACAAATATATATTATTATTATTATTATAATTAATTTTAAAATGTTCATAAAAGCAACCAAACGATCACAACAACAAACAAAATATATAAAACAGATAACAAAAAAGATATGCAGAACAGAAAATAGTATATTGTTTTACGAGTGACGAAAGTAACATTTTTTGAAGCGAGTAGAACAGTTTACCTGCCGAGGCGCAGTCGAGGCTGGTAATGTTCACGATCTTCAAAAAATGTTTTCGACGAGTGAAACACTATACTTTTTCTACAACCCTATTTATATCATAATAATATACTAAAAAAGAACATTGAACAAATATTTTATTTGAAAGTAAAAATAACGGAATTTTTCAAAACATTACTTATGATTTAAATATTGGTTAATTGTTACATTCGAGCAACTATTCAAAATTATAGGAGTATTACAATCAAGATTTTTATGTATTGAGGTAGAAGATGTCACATCTGTTATGTTGTTAACTGATGTCACTCCATATGATGATGCGCCGTCATCGGAGCGTTTTATTTTGTATGGATTGTAAAATTTTGGTTTGTATTTGATTTTTGCTGTTAACTGATTGATCAACATATCCTTCTGCAACATTACTAGATTTCCAGCCTCCATGCTTTTTAATTGAAGTAAATCACCTCCTGCATCCACTAACAGCGTTGCGGAAGTTCTGCGCAAACAATGCCCGGTATATTTTTGGGGATCAGGCAATTTTAAATATTGAGCTACTTGCATAGGAAATTTACTAAATTTATTTATCCCCACAACTTGTCAGTACACTTTCCGTTTTGGTAGTTTATAAAGAATCTTGTATTTTTTTGGTCCATATCTAGTGGACGAAGGTTCATATATATTTTAGAAATTTCGTAGAAGAATCCAGAAATGTGGAAGGAACGCGGTACTTTTGTTTTTGTATTACGTATCGTAACTAAGAGTATACTGCTAGTATCTTTTACATCATTTACTGTCAAATCTTTTAATTCATGGCAACGACAAGCTCCCGAAATTCAAAAATTAAGACTACCTACAAACGTGAATTTAATATTAATATTAAGAATTTTCACATTAATAAAGTAATTGTTACCTTAATCATTAAGTATTTGGAATTGGGTGCATTCTTTAAGAAAGTACGTATCTCATCGGAAGAAAAATTTTAGATTTTTGACTTTTAAATCCATCTGATTTTCGTTTCAAAAAGAACGCAACTTGGGATATTTACTTATATATATTATTTTAATCGATAAAGTGGCTTTCAGCATCGAATACATAGACCATAGCGTCGATGACTTAAATTTTTGATAACCATCCAAAGTACGCAAGCAGCACATTTTCCGAAAATGAATTACCATGATTGTTAACTCTCAATCCATGAATTTTTCATATATTTCTTCATATCTCTTTTAGATTTTAATGGTAATAAATCCAAAGATGTCTGCTCAGCTTGATTTGTTA
The DNA here is from genome assembly GCA_036346205.1 of Vesta saturnalis. NCBI lineage: Eukaryota > Metazoa > Arthropoda > Insecta > Coleoptera > Lampyridae > Vesta > Vesta saturnalis. The sequence goes on along the minus strand of JARFJB010002342.1, from coordinate 1,984,409 downwards.
TTTCTGGTGGTGTATTTGAAAATCTAAATCACTTTCCGATTCAGAAATCATGATAACTTATTCAAAAAACTAACAATGCTTTGAGTGTAAACAATTAAAGAGAAATGTCAAACCGAGTGTCAAACTAATGAAACCTGGCAACTAGATATAAAATGCATTCTTATTAAAGAAATGATTCCTATCTTTGTTTATTAATATATAAGCAAAATTCGTCAAAACATTATATACGAGGACGGCAAATAATTGAAAATATAAATTTAATTTTCGTCACTAGAGACGAAAGTTAACGTTATGACACTTTCTCTCACTGGTGACGGAAATCACGTTTTCGCTGAATGTATTATATTACAAAATGACGACTTTTTGTATAGGGTTGTAGAAAAATATGTAAATTTTAGATTTAATTTTTTGTTTATTAAAATTTAAAAATTATTTAATTTATTTTTGCTCTTCCAGGGGAGGGGGCAGTTGCCCCTCCCTGCCCTTAGCTGGCTGGCTACGCCCATGTATGCATAACATCTTTCTCCATGCTTTCCTATCTCCAATTCCTCCCTAGCTTCCGCAAGATTCATACATTGTCTCTGGCATGCCCTTTTATTTTTAAAACTCCTTATCTTTCTTTCCTTTATCATACATTCAGCCAAGTTTTACGTGGTCTACCAGACACGGCCTTACCTCGCCCACATATATTTGCTTCGTTAATCTTGCGTTGCTCATGTGACCAAACCAACGTGATTTACTACTTTTATATCTATTCATCATCGTCTTTTCCTCGTCACACTCCATTATGCACTCATTCTTTATCTTGTCTCTTCTCGTTTTACCACATGCGCTTCTCAGGGATCTCATACCCACGGCATTTTTATTTTCCTTCGTCCATTGGTGGGTTAACCCAGTAACTATGTATATAACGTTGTGAAATGCTCTTGGGTCACTGTAATGCAAATGTACACACTCATATTTTATAAAGTAATGGCATGTTCATACAAATCACTATATGACAAGCAGGAGAGCTGAAGAATTCACTATAGTTATAGGATCGTGATACAACTAAGATCAAGCTATATAACTGAATAATACCGTAAATGTATTAAACGATATATTTATGTGTCACAATATTGTCCACTTTGTGAATGAACCAACAAGAATAGCAGTAAACTCAAGAACTAGTATAGACTATATGTGTTCAACAATGACAAGCATTTGTTCAAAAGGTAAGGTTGATTTTAATGGTTATCCGACCATTCAGCGCAATTATTAAAAATATATACAGTCAAAAATTAACAATGTGTCAGATTTTAAGTATGTTAGGTCTTAATGGTAGTAATTAGGAAACTTTCTGGGTTATATGCGATATGAATCTGGACTTACATATACGAAGTCAAGGATGTAAACGTAAATTTTGAGTTGTTTATTAATACACTAAAATATTACTTTGAAATTTCTTTTCCCTTAAAAAAAGGCGAACTAAGAAATTGTTCTGTCAAATGATGGGTAACGGTCGCCATTAGAATTTCGTCTGTAACACTTAAACGTTTATATAGGAATAAAATCCAGTCAAATTCTGCCAAGGATGATATACAAATCTGTAATAAAGGCTGCAACAACTTTACATAATGACGAACTATATCAGAATGCCGCTAATAAGTAAAAAATTTCGTGCAGAATTATTAATAATATTGAAAACAAATATTTTTGTCATAATGTAGTACTAGAAGCACCATCTGGCTCAATGTCTAATCTATTGCAAATCTCATCAATTTCTAATAGTTACTATGTTAACTTACCACAACAAGTACATTATGCAGAATGATAATAATACCAAAGAGAACTTAAATTTGCTCACTACATCTATTTGTATTGAAGCGGTAACTGAAACTGAAGTATTTAACATTATTAATGGGTTAAAAAATAGTTATTCTGCGGGTATTGATAATATTAGCTCATGCCTATTGAAAAAATGTGTGAACTACATTTTAAAACCTCTGTCATATCTAATCAATGAGTCAATAGAAAATGGTGTATTTCCTAACAACTTAAAAATAGCCATAAGAAAGGAAATAAAAAACGTATAGAAAATTATAGACCTGTAACATTATTATCAACAATTTCCAAAATTTTGGAAAACATTGTTGCTAACAAAATGATAAATTTTGCTAATAAATACAGCATCATAAACAATGTACAACATGGCTTCCAAAAGGGCAAGTCCACCTCTTCCGCAATTCACAGATTTCATGATAAGCTTTACCATAATTTAGATATTGGAAATAAATGCATAGGATTGTTGTAGATTTAAGCAGAGCCTTTGACTTGATCGATCGCAATATATTGTTAGAAAAACTAGACAAATATGGTTTTTGGGAACCATATATAAATGGTTAAAGTCATACCTGCACAATTTGTGGAAATAAATAGTGCAAGATCAGAAAGATTAATAAATAAAACCGGTGTGCCACAAGGTTCCGTTTTAGGACCCTTGCTATTAATATTTTTTAGTAACGATTTGCCTAACGCACTAACACTTTCTAAAAATGACAATCTTACAATGTTTGCTGATGATAATGGTTACCTTTTTTCTGGTAGTAATTATATTGAGGTAGTCGGGAAAATAAATTTAGCGAAAAATCATATCTCTGAATGGGTATATAGAAATGGTTTAGTTCTAAACGTAAATAAGTCATCTATTGTAACTTTTGATATTCGTACAAATGGTGTAGATAAATCTTATTGAGTCAGAATTAATCGTAATACAATACGTCATGAACAGTGTACAACATTTTCAGGCATTTACCTCGACAGCAACCTTAATTGGGACACCTATATAAATAATTTAACAAAAATTCTAGCGTCATCATTTTTTTACGTATAGTATTCCCGAACAGGCTAAGATTTGTCTAACGTGCCAAAGCACTCAGGAACACTGGGAGGGTTTAGGGATATTGTTAGGCTGCCGAGAAATGTTTATGAATGGCTTCCTTAAATTGACTTAAGTCAAAGTTTGGAAGAAAACAGTACCTGGGTAGTGCATTCCACAAGTTCGTCGCGTGTGGAAAAATGTAGATTGAGGCCGCTTAGTGTGACACGATGGAATTTTGAGTGCGTAACTATGGTGTGAATGGGCAAACCGAGTGTTCCTAGCGAAGGTATTAAGGAATGCATTTCGGAGGCACACTTGCCATGGTTATAGCGATATAATAAGGAAAGAACCGAAACTATTCTTCTATACTCAAGGGACTGTAGGTCATAAGTCAGAGACGGGTCATTTATAAGCCAGATAGCTTTTTTTCGAATACGGTTTACCATATCAAGGGCGTATTGGGAGTACTGACCCAAAGGTGGGAATTGTATTCCAAGTGAGGTCGAATTTGAATCTTGTACAGTAAAATGAGTTGTTGCGATGTGAAGTACTGTTTAGATCTATATAGAAAGCCCAGTTTACGGGCAGCTGTTTTGCTGGCTGACTAAAGGTGGTGAATCCATGAAAGGTTCGATGATACGGACATCCCTAACACAGAAATATAGTTTGAAAACTTGAATTCTAAGCCATTCATATTTACAGCAGGAAATGATCGGTCTTTCTTAGCGCACACAAGGCAACACTGCGTTTTGTCGGCGTTGATTGTGAGTAGATTATTCCTTCCCTATTCAAGGCCACGTTCTAAGTCACTGCTGGTTGAGGCTGCCATTTTCATCTTAACGTTCTGTCTAGACCTATTGTTGTGGGAAAACTGAGAAGAACTACAATGTGGAGTGCTGTCATCCGCAAAGCAATGGATCGGGTTATTTGTTGAGGAAATAAAGTCATTTATGTACAGTAAGAAAAGTGTGGGAGCTATCACTGATCCTTGGGCTACTCCCGCGTTAATAGTAGTTGCTTTAGAAAAGAAGCTGATTTAAAACACCACATAATTCTATCTGTTTTTCTTCGATTAGGCAGTGGTCTGATTGACCAAGTGGGGAAAGGACTCTTGTTTTATAGACAAGTGGATTAGGTGTAAGGAATAGGTCCAGGAGATGTGGAGTATGGTTAGGGTTATCAGGGATTCTGGTTGGTTCGGAAATGATTTGTGTGAGATCATAGGATACAGCAAATGCTTCTGCACTATGACCTGCGGTATTAGTAGTAGATGAAAAATGAAGCCAATTGGAATTGTGGGCATTAAAATCTCCCAATATTGAAATATCGCAAGATACAAACAACAATAGAATTTCACAAATTAGGGCCCAGAATGTTTGAACCAAATCGCGTCAAATTTGTTTTTTTCCAAAGAGGACATTCCTCTTACAACCTACGTTGTCAGTGCTTCCAGGGGAGACTTGTGTTTCTGATAGAAACAGAATGTCCGGTTGGTGTTAGTGAATTAAAGTTCGACCTGATACCACGTATGTTGCATTAATGAATCCGGATGTTGTTACTTTAGATTACCGAGGTCGCTTGAGTCCTGCTCTCCCGAGCATCCGAATGAGGCAGATTTTGCCATTGACGAATTTTTGCCCTTACCTAGCTCATAAAATTGGAACACCAATATTAAGGAGCCCATGGTAAAGATGGTGGTATTGCACTGGGTGGCACGGGGTATACATGCCTTCTACCTATGAAGTTGTGTAATATTAGAGCTGAAAAGGAAGCATTAATTTGTTTACGTTGCATCTTACAAGAATTTTTTTTTTGTACGATTGCTGAATAAAGTAATTGTACTTAAAGCAAATCAGGATATTCATTAACCTAATCTAACTTATAAGTTGTATAGGACCCAAGCTGTTTATGGTTAGTTTCGTAGATGTTGACAGCATTAGGATTGAATTAAATTGTTTACTTTGGTTTATTATTTAGGTCCCAACTTGGATATTATTGCCATTTTAAACGTAATCAAGTCTGTTTATTATTATCGTGAAACTTAACTTTTCAAATTTTTTAACTTCCTTTTTGTTTAGTTGAAGGGTAATAATAAATAACGATAATGACCCTGTTAGCCCTCTCGACTTTAACTACCTATTTTTAAAGTCAATTAAAATTAAATATAGTAACAATGGTAAAAGTTAGATTACATTTCAAATTTGTTGCCAAAGAAAAATATAATATAAAATAATATGAAATACAATGTTATAATTAATTATAATTGAATATAGTACCAAATATAAAATTGCAATCATAGATATTATTTACGTGCCTTTTTTATTTACTTAAGGAACCATTTGACTCATTACGAAAATTTTACTGTTTTGATTATTATTATTTTCATTTATTATTAATATTCAAACCAACAAAAATCTATTCAAAAGAATCGTACGCGTGGGATAAAATAAGTTATTTTATCGGTTCTCTATAATTCAGTGTTTGCAAAAATGTTTACCTGTTTGTGTTCAGGACAAAAAGGTGGCATTGCGCTTTAAGTTTACTTTACAATTTTACGAGTTTTAACAATCACATCTGGTATGGGTTTAAAAGAGCCGTATTATTTCGTAGAAATACGATCCTTTAGCAATCCCAAATGTTATTTACGCGCCTTTTTCACACGTTACAAAAATTCAACTGGTTAGATTAGATTATTATTGTCTTTATACGTTATTAACATTCAAACCGCTAGGTATAAAAATCTGTTTAAAAACTCACCCCTACCGTACAGTAATTTTATTGATTTATCATACGCTATATTTAAACTAAAGCAGTTCAATAGTCAGAAAATATTATTAAGCTTTTATTATGCTCAATTTTATAGCAGAGTGGAGTATTCAATTTTATTTTGGGGTCATTCTAGTTTAATGATTCGAGTTTTTCGTATACAAAAACAGATAGTTAGAACTACAATAGATGTGACAAAAAGAACGTCATGCAGAAATATTTTTAAAGAACTCAAATTATTAACCGTTTCTGCTCTATATATATATTGGAAGTTCTAATGTTCGTAAAAAATAACCCCAATGTGTTTGTAAAGAACGCATGCGACATGGCAATGAACTGTTCATCCCTACACATAATCTAAGCAGATCAAAAAATAACGTGAAATATGTGGGTGTACTGATTTTTAATGAACTGCCTGAATTTTTAAGAACAGAGTCCAACAATAAAAAATTTAAATGTGGAGTTTTGAGTTTCCTAGTTTCTCATTGTTTTTATTCTGTTGAACATTATTTAACAAAATCATAGTTCTAGGTGCGTATACTAACTGTTATGTTATTTATTAGTTTGTCTTTGCTAATGTATAGTGTTATACTGTACTTGTTTTGACTTAATTAACACTATTCCAGTTGGTTTATTGATTTAATAAAGATTATTATTATTATGACAATGTAAGCATACACCATTGTTACACATATTTAAAATACTTAGCTTTTTTTGGGTATTTATGTTTATACAAATCTAAGCATTTTGATAACACACAGCTATTTTTAAGATGTTGAAAAACGACTGACTAACTTTATAGTAGAACAAGTGTTAGAACCACAAAGCTACCAAATGATCCTACAAAAAAGTTTCGTTTGAAAACTAAAGGACTGATTAAATTTTCATCTATTTACGAAGAATTAAAAAATAAACTTTCTAATTCTATAGCTTTAACCAAAACTATATGGTCTCCCAAAAACCCATAAACGTAATGTTTCTTTAAACCCTATTGCTGGTGCAACTGGTTCTCCTACATGCAATCTTATAAAACATATTACAACTTCATATAGGTGAAACACCCCATTACATTAAAAATTCTACCGATTTCATTGAAAAAATACATAATTGAAGAGTTCCGCTAAAGAAACTTAATATATTGATCATATTTTTCCAAAGGCTACAACGATTTTTTTTCAGCACTGTCTTACTACGACTTATTTTCGGTAGAATACTAAATTCTATGAACAGCTTTATAGTGTAGTAAAAAGGAAAAGGAAAATGCCACGTATTTCATTCCCTCCCCAAGGGGGAGGGAGGGCTGCTCGAGGTTTCCGTGCTCCTTCAGCCACAATCATGGATTCCCAGCATACATACATACATAGCGTATATATGCATGGTGGGATTAAGGATAGGTGTGGTCAGGATAGGATCTGAAGGAACGGAGTTAAGGTTCTGAGGGGGAAATACTACCCCAGTATTCGCCTAAGCAGCCGCACATGGTGTGCATATACGCACTGACCATCCCGCTACGTGTGTATGAGGAGAACCCCCTGGAAAAACCTCATACAAGGTAGACGGTAACGGGAATACAACCTATTACCTCCCGAATGTTAAGCAGATCGTGTCACCACTACGCTACCAGCTGAGTAGTCCTGTTATAGTTCATTTTTACGTGCAAAAAGTTGAAACATTAGCTTTACAAAATGAACCTAAAAACTTTTAGTTTCATATAGATATGTATATGACACATTTGTTATTTGGAGACATGGAGAAGAAGCACTACATGAATTTTTATAAATGGTATACATCCTAATATCCAGTTTACCATGGAAAAGGAAACTAATGGAAGTTTACCATTTCTTGACATGCTAATATCTAAAACTAATAATACACTATCCTTTAAGGTTTACAGAAAACCAACACAATTATAGATATCTGTGGTAATTCAATCTATTGATACTACTAATATAGCGATACACTTCACAGAATACAATACACAACCATTTCTGTCCACTTACAACTAACTTCTCTATGTATAACATAATAATACACTATTTAATCATCGTCCTTCGACCGCTGGCGCGCCCGAGTCCGATCAGCCGGTTCCCACATCCCTCCTTTTTTCACGAGTTTGAGACGTTGTACCTGGTGTGTTGCAGGTGGGTTTCCTTCGTCTTCACTCCTACGTTCCTCGTCCGATGTTATCTGCGGCGGTGAAGGATTTAAGGGTAACGATGGGGGGGGGGTAGGAAGGAAAGGTTAGAGATGATGGGACTGAAACATCTGGTATTTTCTTTACGTGAGTGATATTGCGTGTAATAGTCTTCCCATTTCCATGAAGTGTCAGTTAGTTTCCACTTCTGGGTAATACATCATATTCTGTGGCATCGAAATTTGGTGTTAACTTGTTTTGATAAATCATGTTCTTCACAATAATCTTATCACCCGGTTCAATGTCCTGAACAGTAGCACCTCTCCTACTGTCTTCCTTCCTTTTTCCCATTTCTTTTTTTGTTAGGTCTCTATCATACACCTCTTCGTCTATTGTTTCCACGTCTATGTCTTCGATGCAGGGTATTTTGTCACGGATTCTCCGATTCGTTAGTAACTCTGAAGGAGATTTGCAAGTCGTCCCATGTGGTGTTACTTTGTACATCATCAGGTAAGCCAGTATTTACTTCTTGTAGTCTTTGTTGCTCTTCTAGTATGCTATTTGGAGTAGTTTTTTCACAGATTTGTTTATATTTTCAACTTCTCCATTGGCTTGAGGCCAATGTGGGGGAGAATTGACAAGGTAGATTCCGTTTATTGAACAATAATTCTTGAATTCCTCGCTATTGAAATTGATAGCGTTATATACCTTTATGGTTTCTGGAAGTCCTAATCGACAGATAATTTCTTCCAAAGTTCTAATTACCGTTGAAGAATCGGTACCTTTAGTGAAAACAGCTTCGACATAACGAGAGTAATAATCGACCAATAGGTACTCGTGGATTGGTTCACTTGACATGTAGTCTAATGCTACATATCTCCATGGGCCGGATGGTATCTTTTCCCTTGTCATTGGTGAGGGTGTTCATATGTCTCTCGGCTTCCTTGTCTATTTGCGTCCACCATAGTTTTGATCATAGCGACGTTTCATGACGGTCTCTCCCGGATGACCCTCATGGGACAATTCTAGTGTTTATATATATATATATATATATATATATATATATATATATATATATATATATATATATATATATATTATGTGCAGGGTGAGGCATCTAAGCTCCGTCGGTTTGTATACTTTTTTTTATTATCGTGTAGGTTCATTGGGAGTACGCTTTAAAATTATTTTCGAATATGTAGGGTGGTCCATAAAAATTTTACGCATCAAAGTTATGAAAATTTAAATGGAGCACCCTATATATGATGGCATATTTCGATTCTGTGGACTAAATAAAGGTCACTTACTGTTACAGTCCCTATGCCTAACTCCACCTGTTGCCGAGGTATTTCATTATTTGTGAGAATTGTAGATCGAAATTCAAAAGAGCTTTCTGTTTTACGTACTCTAGGATTTTTTTTCAAATGTTTTTCATTGTTTACTGAAAGCATCAAACTTTAAAATCCACCGAAGTTATTATCACAAATTTATACTGGGTGTATAAAAACTCAGTTACTATTTTGACCAACATTAAAGCCAATTAACTTCCTTATTTTAAATGGAACACCCCGTATTTATCACCATATTTTTATTCTAATTTTAATTTCCTACAAAACTGTATTAGGGTTCTCTATACCTATCTCTTACAGATTTTTTGTAATTTAAATTTAAATAAGGTTCAAGCACCAATCGATGTAAATTTTGACTTTATGCATGTAGAACTGATGTAAATTCTAAATATAATGAGATTACTATCAAATTACTTATATTAATGGAATGTGAGCCTGCAATATAATAATTTAATATTAGTCAAGTTGTTTTGATATGTGTGAATCCTTGCGAACCTTTATATATCCTCACTAACAAATAATATATTGACTTAAATTGAAGGTACAAACATGTGTACAAATTTTTTCATTCTCGCGCTATAGTACATGTGTGCCGCCTCTCCTAGATCAGGAACGGTTGCGGTTTGCCACCCTTATTCGACAACAGCACGTTTCAAAACCGCATAATCATATAATAACAGGTATATTTTAAGAAAATATTTCTGCATTTAAGTTATGTAGGAAATTCATTAATGTTATGACAAAGAAAAAGGTTTACTTAATTCACTTCGTGAGAATTGGTCGTGTTTGCCTGTTTGTGTCAGTTACAAGCAAATGAAAAGAATTTATTACCATTTCTTTTTGGTAATAGGTTCAGAAAGAATCGAACTACCTAATTCTCGAATTTTATTGATTTGCATTGGAAATATTTATGAAGGTTTAAAGTCCAGCGTGTTGAAAAATGATACGGTTTATAACACCTTTTTGTAAATAAAGTTCAACAGTTTTAAAACTACGCCAATTAAACATACTTTAACAACAATATATCAATTGTTAAATAGCAAAAATTATAGGCAAATCGGCCTCACCAATTTTGTAAAATAAGCTTCAAGGTAAAGTGACAGTAGAATACCGACACTACTTTCACTTTTTTACATCACAAGCTCTGCCTCCTGGGACACCTTTCCAAGCACTTTTTGTACACGCTAACGTGGGGATCGTATTTTTGACCTTGAGATTGAGGTTGACCTCAATCCCGATCTTGGAGTTGGACTTAGTGTTGGCCTAGTGAATTTGTGTATTCTAATAAGGAACTCTAATGCTAATTTATAAGACAGCTATAAAAACCTGTGTTAGGGTCTGCGCCCTCTTGTCGTGACCCCCTTGTTGCGAAACTTGAATTTGTTTGTAGGGCCATCTAGTGGTGTGTGGACTAATGAATACTTTTTCTGTAATAAAAGTAGTGCCACCTAGCGGTATATTTCTAGGACTAACTAGGGTTTGTTTGTGACGCCATCTAGTGGTGTATTTTTAAACTAGCGAATGTTTTCTGTAATAGAAGTTGATCATGCACGCCTCTCTCGTTTCTCCCGGCTCTTGTTACGCAACTCTTAATTAAAACAACTAAACTACTAAAAACGCTTTTATGTATCAAATTAGAATGGTTGAAAAACAAGCATTACACAGTAACTACATTATCTCATCATTTATAACTAACCATGTAGTGAAAAATTTATTTACAAAAGCAAGGATTGGTAAATTATGTATTCTAAAATACAAAAACATTATCGTATAAAGCCCATACATATCCGAAGGGTAATCCTGCAGCGTAGTTTTGTTGCAGCGGAACCATCTAGAATTATTCTCAAGGAAACGTAAATGGTAACCTAGTGGGGTCGTCCAAAGGAATCAAAATATTCCCCCGTTACCATTGTCGTCATTGTAGATAGCAGTCGAATGTTAACTTAGTTTGTTTGCTGGATACGTGTTCACGATAGTTGCACAAGGTCTAGGTACGTGCCTCGGTACACATTCTTGTGGCTGGGGATCGATTTCAGACATTTTAGCACTTGTACCGCATACATATTTGGAGTTGGTATGCGCCCAGTCTTGTAGTAGTAATGCGTTTTCCAGAGCGCTTCTCGATCTCATGGTTTAAACAACTATACGCTTTTGCTTCCTTTTTCAATGTTTTAATCGACAGACAACCAACCTCGTCCAAGTTAGTATTGGTTTGTTAAGAAATCTTACAAACTGTTGTTTTTCATTACCCTTAACGTAAATTTTGTTAAACGGTAGTTCTTATCAGTTCCTCTTGGAAATCGTTGTAGGGCACATACCCTGACCGCCATTTCAGGCCGTGTTATTTGTCCTCTAAATACCTTATGCCTTGACATCGGTTTTGATATAAAATAATCTCGAGGTAACTTTATCAGCATCAGCAGTAACGAACCATGATCTGTAATTACGGAAATTTCTTTCGGTATGAATTCGTCCATCTTCTTTCAGCTGTTGTACACTGAAGCTTGTGATCTAGAGTTGTCCCTTTTAACAGATGAAATCCACGACTACATTCCACTGTTTATCGGTCTCAGTCACGTTACTGAATTCAGAGTACACCAAACAGCTAACGGTTTCTACGAACGCTTCTTCAAAACCGACTTCTAGGCGAAGGGAACCATTTCTAACTAAATTCCAGTACGTGCTAGCGTTTGCAGACAAGTCAGGGGTTACGGCGAAAGCCATTAAACAGTAGCCGTTGGGATAATGGCTTCTCGATATATCGTTGCTCTCATTCAAAGAATGAATACCCGTACCGGAGAATAAGGTTTGGTATGCACTTACATATAAACGATTAGCTATAAAGCCTGGCTGTAAGGCCTTTGAAGGAATTTGTTGACCGTTAATATATAACCACATGTAGTTAATATTGCTGTGATAAAAATTGAATGGATTTGACGAGTAATCACCGTTGAATGTTTTATTTGCTGCAAAACTTACGATGCATCGTTTAGGTAACTGACCCAGGAAGATATTATACAATGTTAACACTTTTACGTCGGTCCTTGTAACAGGATATTTTGCTGCAGTTGTTTCTAAAGCTTTAGCGTGTGCAATTAGAATGGTGGGGTTGATTTCACATACGTCCCACCAGCGTCCATAATTCTCGTCTTGTAAGATAAACCGTGCGCCACTGCATTAGACTAAAGGTATCTCCTGATCGTACAAATTTAGCCTTTAATTGAACACCGCTTAAGAGAAATTGTTCTTGATTAAACAAATCCGAGTGCACGTAGCTAATCATCTCAATTTGTTTGCTGGTCGCTGCAAGTACTTTAGATTTCGAGAAACCTAGATGTAATTCTCGCCCTCTTTCCATAATTTGGAAACGTTTTGATATATGAGCGGTAGACGTAGGTGTTGTTTCGTTGTATCACCAACTTCTGATTTAAGTAAACCTACCATTGGAAGAAAATCGAATGCATCCAATTGTTTACCGGTGCTACAACATCCGCGGCAGTAAGTGTTGTATCGTCTTGCTTTAAAACTTTAGCTGTGATGTAGAGCATGGTCTGATTTAAATCTATGTAATCGTTTCCATTTTCTGGCACTACAACTCTATTGGGGCGTCATCACTAAGAGCTGATAAGGGTTTGTAAAGTATCCATTCACCATTGTCGATACCTGTCTGCGTCGACGTTAAAGCGAACAGATCCAATTCGGACTTAACGCATTTACATGATTGGGCATGTGGAAAAACCATTATCTTGAAAATATGTAGTCGTAAGTAGGTTTCTTCTTCTTAGCAACAGCTCTCGGTAGAGACTAGTTATTATCGGTCAGATAATAACTCTTTTATAGCCCGAACCCTCCATCATTTTATCGATTTTCTCATCGCCTTTACGTTTAGGAGTTCTACCTGCCTCGTGAAATCTTTCTTGAAACGATTCCTTAACAGGTCAGTCCTCTATGACGTCATCAAGAATATTGGCACCCGTTCTGAGAGCTTTTTTTCAAAGACCCTTGCCCCAGACTTAAATAACGGTATTATACTTCTAAATATACCACCTAGCCAGCTTCCTATTCCATGACCACGTAGATATGGTGCGCCTCTATAGATGGAGCGGTTACCGGCCTGATTCATATAATATTGTTGATAAGGACGAACCATTATTGCACTTTCTTAAAGTGTAGCTTCAGACACGACGTCCCAAACCCGAATCGCATTGCTGCACCCGTAGTATCTCTTTTTATATTGATCTCAATGTTTTCAAATTCCCGTCATCACGGGCATGTAGTGTGCAGGCGAAAAAACATATGTTGATGACCTCCGTAAGTCGCAATAAACAAACATCTGCGTTGGTAATGGTATCCATATACTAGCGGGGGGGGGGGTATTGGTTCCATAGCTATGTATTGATACGGTAAATAACCCAACTGTAAGGCTAAACGTTGTGAGAATCCGAATACGGAGAGGGAGGTTTTTAATTTCGTAGTGACGCGTTTAGTTAGATTATGGTATTCGATTATTAGCAATTTATTTATTAGCTCGCAGTTATTTAGCTCGTTGGCAATTTCTTCAATGTTGGCATAATTCCCCGAGGCGAAACGTGATACAACATACCATCCGTCCTCAATATAAATGGCTTTCTCGTTGTCGCGTTGAAAATGTGATGCAGCCTTTTTTAATATCGTCTCTAACACACCCTCTTCCCCTGCGGTTGGATCAATTCTGTAATAAATTAAATTGTCTGTCGCACTTACAACGGCAAAAGAACAAGGGTACTGAATTTCCGAAATGCCTACAACACATGAGCCCGTTAATCCTATTCGTTTTGGGAGTTGTCTAAAAAAAATTGACGTCATGTCGTTGGGAAGATACGTCATAAAACTATTACTTAATAAGGTAAGATAAAACTGAGCTGCTAAGCTAACACCCAACTATTAAATTTGTCACTGTATCCTCGCCACTTGACCCGGTATTGTTTATATCGTCCGCGGTCCTTCTCTGCTAAAATGTTATCGATTTTGAATAGGTTGTCTTTATGAACCGTAACAACTTGCAATTCCTCCTCGTAAAAGGTACCTAACTGGATCGTTATTAAGATGCTTATGCGATAAGCTGGCGGCCTTCTTTTTATCACTGCACTAATTGTAAAACCTTCCTTGCTTCAATTCATTTCATATCCCTTCTTAAAGATGTACTTTGATTCTAACGTGTTCACCGGATTTATATTTAGGATGACGTGAAGTGCCTAGGCCTTTCGCGTACAGGTTATTCTACCCTTCCAAAATGTTTTCATCGTTTACAGCCGCAGGGGCCATCTACTTGAATGAGGGCTATTGTTGTAAGCACATCAATATGCTTGTAGGAATTTCTGCAGGTGAAATAACGCCACTTCTTTGTTTTCAATGTTTTATTAAATCTTTCAACTACAGATCCTTTTACATCAGGGATATTTGTTATAGAAATTGATATTTTGTTTCTTGAAGAAGTTTTGTACACTGACCGCCACAAACTCTTTACCTTTATGCGTCTGTAGAATTGCACGTGTATTATCACAACTCTCGCCGAGGTCCTCTTGCTAAACACATCAATAACCGTTAGTATATAGTTGCAGCCACTATTGTGTTTACTTAAAGTTCGCATATCGCAAAGATTCGCTTACCACAGCTCGTAAAGGTTGCGTACAATATACCTATTGCGAGGAAACTTCTTTTTGACAGGTTTATGAACCGTATAAGCTGCTTGAGCCTGCAGTCATTTTTATCGCTTCACTATATATACCATTTACAGCATTAACTAAAGGTGTTATACCCGAAAACCCTGCCGGATGCGCTGGATCATAGTATACAGCATCCATGTTACGTTTTCCACGTATCCCAATCTAGTGAAAGCCTTCTTCTTCGAAAGGATCTTCGCGGGGTTTCTCTCGATTCACTATCGGCATTGTAATTCTCAGCTATAGTTCTGAGGCTCGGTTCAATGTTAGGTGATACAGCAGCATCACGTGTTCGAGTATTTCCGATAAACTCTCGTGGTATATTTCTTTAATGTACGTCGCAAACTGTCGCCAACCGTGTGGGTTTGTAGTTTTTCGCTGTCTTAACGGTTCGTGAACCAGATCGTTAATGTTGGAATGAGGGATGATCTCACCTTTTATTGTGACAGTACCCCTTTTATCTCAAAATACATCACAGCCCGTATTCAGTATACGCAAGAAATCAGTACCTTTCTTCCTGTATGAAACAGGCAGTGTTGATACTATCTCATCGTCTGCCAGACTTTTCGGCAAATCTCTAATATCATAGTAGGAAAAAAAATTAAATAAATCGTTAAACAAAATCCTTTACATTTATTTTTCTTATCGTGTAACAACTAAGACATATTACCCTTTACATATGACTTAAATATAAAAGTAGGAAAAATAATTATTGCTGTAGACATGTTCGGAGTACTTTTTAATATTTTCGATGTCTTGTGTGTTGCCTACCCACAGTTTTATATAAGTGTCTATTAAGATATATAATATTTAAAAGATTTGTAAGCATTTACTTTTGCTGTCAGTTGTAATAATATCCAATTGCGGTGTAATAAGTAATCCAGATATCCACCCAAATTCTTTTTTCTCTCGTTTACCAAACGCTTTAATAAATTCACCATTAGGACTAAACACTTGAATACGACCATTACCCGAATCGCCAACGATTATAAAACCCATTGGATCACAAGCAACTACTTCTGGTAATTTAAATTGCTCACGAGTATTACCAAGATTTCCAAATTCCAAAACTTTTTCTCCAGATCTTAAAAATACTTTAATGGAATGATTACCACTATCGGCGACGTAAATATTCTCGTTGTACAATGTCACATCGGTGGGTTCTTGAAGTATTGTTCGTTTACCAACCATACCCAGTATGCCAATTTGTTGTCCTTTTTCTGGATTTAATATAAGTATGCGATCGTTACCGGTATCACAAATAATTATCTCGTCGTTGTCATTAACAACAATTCCACTGGGATTTCTTAATTCGCTTGCACCACCACCTAACGAGCATAACGTTCGCAGATAGTCGTCATCCTCATTAAAAACATGAATGCAGTGTTTCCACTTGTCAGAAACATATATTTCTTTGCGTTTTGAGCAAAATGCTATGCTTTGCGGATATAACATTTCTGAACTTGATAACTTTCCAATTACCTTATTTTCAACTATGTTCATTATTAACACAACTTTCCTGTCAGTTGTGGTTATATACAGAAGATTTGGCGCCCACGGAGGAATGCCCACACCTCCAGGTCTTGGACACTTCTTCCAAATAAGTTTGGGTTTAAGCGACTTTTCCAAATAGTACATTGACATATTTTCCACACTATCAAAGGGGTTAAAAGGCATTGAGCTATTTACCAATTGCACATCTTCACCGTTTGCTTGAGACAAATTGACATACTTGTTTTCTGTCAATTTGTAAGAATTAGAGTCAAATAAAATTTTGAATTCACCCCACCGTGATATCTTCTTCCAATATTTTTGATGTAGTTTTATGCAAATTCATAAATGTGTTAACCTAAAAAAAATGTTTAGTTTGCGTACTAGAACTGAACACTCCTACCTTTTCGTCTGCATTTGAAATATGGTCATAATTTAATTGGCCCATCTCATGTGAGATAGAGTGAATGCGATTTTTGAGTTCACTTGCAACATTTAGCTCGTTTTCTTTAATATCATTCAGTTTGGCCACAGCACCGATTTCTTTTTCTTTTAATTTGGATACCTTAATTTCAGTCTCGTGCACAATATTTTCATTTACTTTTTTGCAATGGTTGTTGAAGTCCTCTAAACGATGTTTCAAACGAATTTCGGCTTCCTGAAGATTGTCTATCAGTGAGTCTAGATTTGATTTTAAGGTGGATACGTGGCCAGTGTAACAGATGAGGCAAAATAACTAAAAAATAAGAACAATTAGGTGCATGTAATTTATGCATCACGAAAGTAAAGTTATTTTAGTTCCGGTGTGGAAAGTGCTTCGTGAGCACAGCGGAGTAAACGTTAATTAAAAACACTAAAATACAGTTTTCAATCTGTGGTGCATTTTTTGCATGACCGAAGAAAAAACCAATAATACAAAAGCTAATTTCCATAAGTTTAATTTTTTTACAGTTTTAATCAACTTTCGTTATATTTAAACAGGTCAAATATAGTATGTGTTGAATTTTAGTGATAACTGCCAGTTCTCGGCTGAGTTCAGTGCGGAAGACAGGGAATATCAGGTAAGTTCTGGTTCCAAATTGATATCAAGATTAACGTGTTATGATATACGCAAGCAGCCTCTACTAGGTCAAAGGTATAGTGCCTTTGCCATTCATAAGGCGATTGGCGAAGTCGTCGATCTTCAGCAATTGTACGAGTGATTTCCGTTGTTAATCATTGGTGAAGTTGACGTCCCTAGAGTTCCCGCCGTCGTTAAGGAGAGTGGGCTATTGCTCATCGAGACCCCCGGATCGGGATCCAGAATATAAAACGCTATTTAAGTACCAAAAAGCTACCTAAAACATGAAACCATCCACTATTGGCATCTACATGCCCAAAACTGCCTAAACGTATGAGGAAAGGAAAACGAAAAGGGTACGTGTTCCATTTCCCCCGCAAGGGGTAGGGCGCTCTGTTTGAGCTTTCCAAGCTCCTTGAGCCACAATCATGGGTTCCCAACGTACATACAATAAGTATGTATACATGGTGGGATTAAGGATAGGTGCGGTCGGGATAGGATCGTAAGGAATGGAGCTATGGTGCTGAAGCAGAGGATACTGCCCAGAATTCGTCTAAATAACCGCACATGGTGTGGCTGTGTCGCTATACGTATACAGGGAAAATCTCATACAGAGTAGACGGTAACCTAATCGAACTCATTACGTCCCGAATGCTAAGCAGGTTGTGTTACCATAACTCCACTAGCTCGGTTGGCGTATGAGGAGCATACATGAGAAATTTATATGCGCCGAAATAAAAAAAAAAATATCGAATGAGTAGTGTAGAGAGAATTTACATGTCAGATCACCTTAAATTGCGTTATTGTAGAAGTTTTATCCAAATACTTCTCTTCTGTTTAGTGTAGATATAATGTTATTTTGTTTTACAGGTCAAACAATCACAATATGTCACCTTCCTCTGATAAAAACTAATTAGACTAAAAAATGAAGTTATGCATAGCGTGTTTTCTACCATACTCCCACCTTGTGCCGTTATTGAACCCATAATTAATGACACAATCGAATACCATACCTTTCTGACACATTTATTCGTCTCCCAGATCTTGTTTGAACTACAGCCCCCTAGATGTCTTCTTTGATATCTGGTTTTCACCTTGGATTTGAACAATATTCTTCGTCAGTGAATGTCTTACTAAGTTTCATATTTCCTTTTCTAATAAAACGATACATTGAACTATTCTCAGCGATTCACCTGTGGCAGTTTTCAACTTAACTAATCTTCCTAATCTAACTAATTGTTTAATCTTGCAGATTAAACAGGGTATTTTAATAATGTTAATAATTTTAGTAATTTTATATTTAGTAATAAGTTGAGTAATAATAGAATTAACAAATGTAAAACGAATCGCAAGCAAAACTGAATATAAAGCAGGTTAATTATTGCGACAAATTGTGCTGATACAAAAGTGTGTAAGGTTGAAATTACACATATACTATATGCATTGTAACTAGTAAGCACAAAAGGCGCTTAAAAGAATAAAACATGACCTACTAACTAGGTCAAAACAATAAAACACGTCATGTAGAAAGTTGTATATAAAGTGTAAATAGTATCGAATAATTCAGTTCTTGAATGAATCTCATCCTTTATTCAGGGTTGTGAGGAATAGTCTACAATTGGTACGAGTGACGGCGTACCCCTCACATTAAACCCCAACTAATCAATCTCTCTAATCAGAGAATTGAACATGGTCCTTCGAGCCACCAACATCGGCAACCAGTAAATTAGTCATGGTCCTTCGAGCCACCAACATCGGCAACCAGTAAATTAGTCATGGTCCTTCGAGCCAACAATATCGGCAACCAGTAAAATTAATTACTATTGAAGACATCATCCACCGCCAACAACATCAGCCTATTGAAGACATCAACACCACCAGCCACATTCAATTCACCACCACCACCGCCAAAAGAAGTTACAGCAGCAAGTCTACCTCTGTAAACTATAAGGATTTACGCCCCTTATAGGAAAGAAGAAACATAACGACAGTGGGTAAGAAAATCAAGCTTTATAAGAATACAACAGAAGATTCAAAACAAAAATGGAGAAGATAAACAAACTGGCCAACACCCAAAATGAAATTGGCAAGGCTATGGAGAAGATGTTTACAAATATGAAGAAAGATGCGGCGGCACGGAAGAACAAGGTGTACATTAATGAACGTAGCAAGGCATTGGAAACATGGTGGGAAGAAGCGAACAGCACACACAATGAAATATCCAAACTGCAGATAGATGATCATGACTACCACACATCAGAATACTTTGAAAAATTGGGTAAACTATATAATCACATTAAGAACTATCTGGTAGAACTGGAAAAGAAGCTAACAACCACCTCGCAAGAAGACGATGGGGTCGATAAAGAACAAGAACAGCGATTGAAACGACAAGAGATCAAGATGCAACAACTAGGTGCTCTACTACAACAAGTAGAAGAAGGATTGAAGAAAGAAGAAAACACGGTCCAACTTAAGTTATGGCAAGACAAGATTCAGCGCCAATGGACTGCAATTGAAGACCTGCACGAACACATCAAGGTACATGAAACAAAACATCAGGACAACTATTTTCAAACAGCGAGTTCGAGAAAACCGAACAATGGTGTGACCAAATAAGCATCGAACTCGGAAACAAAATACAAATGGTTGGAGATAAGGCATGCAGCATCAAGATGCCAGAAATAAAGCTACCTATGTTCAGCGGTGGCTATGAAAATTGGATGACATTCCAAGACCTGTTTGAAAAATAATACACTCCAACAAAACGGTGACAACAATAGAAAAATGCAGTACCTAAAAGCAACGTCACAGGAGAAGCATCAAAACTAATCCAACACCTTCAAATAGCAGAATGCAATTACAAAACAGCATGGGAAATTCTCGAGAGCAGATACAACAACAAACGGTTAATGGTAAAAGTTTTAATAGACAAAATTCTAGACTTTCCCACCGTCCAAGAGCAAGATGCAGGTGGAATAAGGCGTCTGCATGACACCACTTATGAGTGTCTGGAAGCAATAAAGAACCTAGGAGTAGAAACAGCCTCCTGGGGTCCTCTTATTGTGCACATAGTAGCAAGAAAATGGGACGCAGAGACAAATAAACTTTTCGAACAATCGCTGAAAGCACCAAATGAAATACCACTAATGGAGGAAGTAATGGAATTCCTCAAACTAAGATTCCAGTCAATGGAAGCGATGTCCCAGGCAAGAAAATCACACCATACTACCACACGAGGACAGCCCCAATGGAACCCCCAGTGGCAGAATAAACGGCAAGCATGCGTCTACTGCAACCAATATCACAAGTTGGGTGACTGCATCAAGTTCAAAGGGTTGTCAACACAAGCCAGGATCACATTCGTGAGAGAAAACGTCTATGTTTCAATTGCATGGACCACAGTTCCAACATCAGATGCCACGCAATACGGCGGTGCACAACATGTCAGTACCGCACCACACATTACTGCACCAGGAATACAAAAACCTGCAACACACCAGCAAACAAAATCGGCAGCGCACGCTTCAACCAAAGAAGTTAAAGAAACAAGCAGCCCGAAAATAGAAAAAAGAAGTTTTATTAGCAACAGCAATTATCAGAATAAAGGACATCTTCGGTGAATTTCAAATGTTACGAGTATTAATCGACCCAGGGTCACAGGCATCATTCATTACAGAAGAATCGGCACACTATTAAAACTACCAAGGAAAACAGTACACGCCGAGATCAGCGGTTTAGAATCTACCAACAGCAACCTCAAAATAAATATCCAACTAAACCTTTACATCCAAGTACCTTCTCACTAACCAGAAGTTATAGAGTGCTAAACAAGATCACGGAGAATCTTCCATGAAGCAATTCAAGTTCGACAACAGCCAGTGGACAAACCAAATATTGGCAGATCCCACACTCGATAAACCGGGGCCAATAGATGTGCTTCTGGAGCTGAAGATTACGCAAAGTTAATACTAGACGTGGTAAAAAGAACAGGCGACGTATTAGGTCAGAACTCAGAATTAGGATGGATTTTGTCAGGGCAGATCTACAATCCTAAAAAACAAGAAGTGACGATAGTTAGTATGGTGTCACGGGAAGAAGAAACGCAATTAGAAAAATTATGGGAACTCGAGGAAATTCCAAGGGCAGTGAAAATGTCCCAACAAGATGAAGAGTGTGAAGAACACTACCAACAAACCACACCAAGGGAACCAATCAAAGAGTATCAACTTACAACCGTTACATATGGAACAGCTTCCGCACCTTACCTAGCGGTAAGGACATTACAGAAACTAGCCCAAGATGAAGAAAACAATTACCCGCAAGCATCAGCAGTAACACTGAAAGATTATTACGTGGACGACCTGTTAACTGGAACCACCACAATAGAAGACGCAAAAACGTTACAGGAAGAATTAATCACATTATCAGCGAAAGGAGGATTTACGTTAAGAAAATGGGCAGGAAACCACAAAGAATTATGGAAAGAAGAAAAAGAAACGTCGGAACCACTGGATATCAACCAAAACGAAACAAGAAAATCCCTAGGAGTGAGATGGCTACCAGATCAAGACAGCTTTCAATTCAAGGTAGCAGTCAACAACAAAGCATTAACAAAAAGAAGCATACTATCAGAAACAGCAAAAATCTTCGACCCGCTAGGGTGGGTCAGTCCAATAACCATAACAGCCAAACTAATAATACAAGAATTATGGATAAGCGCGATCAAATGGGATCAAAAAGTACCTGACAACATAGCATCAAAATGGGTGAAGTTCCGGGATGAATTAAAAGCTATAGAAGAACTAAAGGTACCAAGATGGAAGAAAGATTCCAGATGGAACAACTTCACGCCATCCCAACCACCTCGTCGCGGCAGAATGTTCAATTTGCAATTGAACATGAACTTCGGGCGCGGCAGAATGTTCAATCTGCAAATGAACATGAACTTCGGGCCCGCCAGGATGTTTAATCTTGCAGATTAAACAGGGTATTTTAATAATGTTAATAATTTTAGTAATTTTATATTTAGTAATAAGTTGAGTAATAATAGAATTAACAAATGTAAAACGAATCGCAAGCAAAACTGAATATAAAGCAGGTTAATTATTGCGACAAATTGTGCTGATACAAAAGTGTGTAAGGTTGAAATTACACATATACTATATGCATTATAACTAGTAAGCACAAAAGGCGCTTAAAAGAATAAAACATGACCTACTAACTAGGTCAAAACAATAAAACACGTCATGTAGAAAGTTGTATATAAAGTGTAAATAGTATCGAATAAATCAGTTCTTGAATGAATCTCATCTTTTATTCAATTACTCAACAGGGTTGTGAGGTCTAGTCTACAATTGGTACGAGTGACGGCGTACCCCTCACATTAAACCCCAACTACTCAATCTCTCTAATCAGAGAATTGAACACTAATCTTTTCGATCACGCCCAGAAATAGTTTGAACTACACGACCTATCAGCCATTCTTTATTAAACTATCCTACTTTAATTACCTCAATAAGATTTTGCTTTGTTAAAATAGTAAGTTGGCCTAAATACTTACATTGAAACCCCTTATTCAGGTCTTCTTAGTTTTAAACGGTATCCATATCGTTTACTCATGTCTTGAGCTTCACATAAATCAAGATCGGTCACTCCAACTTCTTAGATGTCTTGTAAAAACATTGCTGGCCTAAGGATGGTGTAGTAATTCTCACCTTCAGACATACAAATAAGTGGGCGGGCGTTTAAAACTGATTCACAATCACAATATACTGCTTATAATTCTTAAAAATTTAGACTTGTTTTCCTAAGAGTTTTACGCAAAAATCTTTCATCAGTCATATGAGGCGCTGCCACCAACCTCCCCGTCACGGAGCAGTTGAAGGGTTCATTGCCCAGTCTATTCGAAGCACTACACCACATTTTTTGGCTATCTCTGACCGTTCAAAGCGTTACACAGCCAGTGAGAAAATTTCCATAATCAGAATACATTGTGGAAGGTCGACCTCTGCGAGCGATAAATCTCCTAGGGCCCGTAGAAATACATTGCTTGACTGGGATGACGTTAATTCAAGATAAACAGCACGGTAGACAGCGCAAGTGTGTGGGTATCCACACTTTCCCATTTAATTTTAGGTGCAAGTGGACAGCTAAATCTCTGCCCACAACCTCAAACACAGCAGCGTCACGGACTATTTCCTGGTAAGCAAATGGACAGGAGTTTCGAGCAGTTCACGTTTATATCTTTTACAAGTAGTGCATCCACCAACAACTGATTTAACAGCGCGTCTACATAGAATAATCCAATAATACTGAGAATACTCATCAAACCTTGTACTCCAGCGTGATCATCCTTAACGTGATCTTCGAAAATTAAACGTTTCACAGCATCGTGGATTTGCGGGCAAAGCATAAAGCATTTTCTGTATCAGCTCTGTCAGACAGCAAAACAGCTGCCCGTAAACTGGGCTTTCTGTATAGATCTAAACAGTACTTCACATCGCAATAACTCCTTTTACTGCATAAGGCCTCATCTGGAATACAATTCCACCTCCGGGTCAATGCTCCCCAATATGTCCTTGATATGGTGAACCGCATCCAAAAAAGAGCTATCAGGCTTATAAATAACCCGTCTCTGACTTCTGATCTACAGCCTCTTGAGCATAGAAGAATAGTTTCGGTTCGTCCCTTGTTCTATCGCTACTACCATGGCAAGTGTGCCTCCGAAATACACTCCTTAATACCTTCGCAGCCCATCTTCGCTAGGAACA
Organism: Vesta saturnalis; assembly: GCA_036346205.1. Lineage (NCBI taxonomy): Eukaryota > Metazoa > Arthropoda > Insecta > Coleoptera > Lampyridae > Vesta > Vesta saturnalis. The sequence goes on along the minus strand of JARFJB010002342.1, from coordinate 1,960,274 downwards.
CTCGGTTTGCCCATTCACACCATAATTACGCACTCAAAATTCCATCGTGTCACACTAAACAGACTCAATCTACATTTTTCCACACGGCGGCCAAATTGTGGAATGCACTACCCAGTTCCTCTCTTCCTCCAAACTTTGACTTAAGTCAATTTAAGGTAGCCTAACAATATCCCTAAGCACTCCCAGTGTTTCTGAGTGCTTTAGCACGTTAGGCAAATCTTAGCCTGTTCGCGAATACTATAAGTAAAAAAAAAACCTTCCTCTGACAAAAACTAACTAGCCTAGAAAACCAAGTTATATAACGTGTTTTCTAATAGGGTAAATTAGCAATTATTTAAGTTTAAAGAACTTTTATTTAAGATGAAAAAACTCGATATTGGCGTCAAACTATTATGACTTCAGGAAATATTTGCTTTCTCAACTAACACCGCCAAATCCTACTTGGTAGACCCCGACAAATGATAGTCTAGCAGGTTAATTGTGTGGAAATATAGCTATGAGATTATTTTATTAAGCGACGCGGTTCCGTAGTCTGACACAAAAACGGCGTGATTCAGCAGAATATCTGTAGCGGACGTAGTAATAATTGCTTACATAAATGATAGAATTTTATTATTGTCAAATTTTACACGTGGGAATTTATTTAAACTGTCAACAAACAATTATGCGCAAGTAAATAACGATCTAAACAAGGCGAAATAAATGGAAATTTAACTACAAATAAATGTGCGAGTACTAAATAATATAAGTTTCATTGTTGTAAATAATAATACTATAACCATTTATAGTAGGTTTGATCAATTAAACTGAAGTAAATGAAACGCCACATTTACAAAAGTTTACAACTAAATAAATGTTTGCAATTACTACTTGACAATTTTACTCACATAAAATAATTGGATATAATTAATAAAACGAATTGTATGAAGGGCTGTATATAAATACGTATATACATGTAATATAATCTAAAGGGTTACGAGAACATTAGTGAATAGTCCAAGTTTGAGACTTTTGTGACACATAGTGAACAGAGATCGTAGAGTAACAATTAGCAGTTAACCGTTACAACAGTGAATACAAAAAAGAAGAAACATGTGTATCAAATGTACTACAGGAAAGATGCTATAAATATTATAAGAAACAGGACATAAGTGGATATAATTCGTCTACGAGAAGAGTAAGAAATTTTTAAAGATAACATTTTCTGTAACGTTGAAATTAACTAGTCAAGTCCTAATACTAAAGTAATTATTTAAAATTTAATTTGTTTATTAATATATGGTTGTATTGCATTAATAGAAAAGAAATTGGGACTCGACTAAATTTTTATGCAGATTCTATATCGAAATAAGATTTATTTTTAGGAACCATAATTGTTTAAATACATTTTGTACAATTGCCAGTTAATATAAATAAAGTGATGCCAAATGTATTAAAAAATTTTATATTAGTCAAAGTTAAACCATTTTCTTTGCAATCTACGTGAAGTGTTGATATATGCAATTATTAATTAAAGTCAAATAATAGCGAGATTACTCATTAATATTACTCTTTTTGGTTTTTCATTTTAAAAAACAGGTCGGAGTAGTCGTTCCACAGTTTGCGAGTGACAACACCTTCTAGACTCATATCCAAAACCCTCCGGAACTCTTCCAACTGGGCGAACCGGTGGAGAGTCTCCGTCAATCCCACCAAAACCCAAACAATTCTCTTCCGACATCCTAACTACACCAAAGATAAATTCCCAAAGCTTGCCGACAGAAATGTGTCCCTCACCCTAAATCAAGAAATACTCCCACTCCAACGCAAAGTCACCTATCTAGGAAACCTTTTCACTAGAACCCTTAATTGGCTCTCCGATGTACAAAAAACACAAAAAAACAGAATAATAAACCGAGGAAACCCACCGGGCGCCCTCCGGTGTAGAATTAGAGGTTGCCACCCCACAACGCTACAACACACCTACAAAGCATACATCCGCCCTGTTATAGATTTCCGGGCACCCATATGCACCAATATAAACCCCAATCACCTTTCCTCAATCGCTTCCTGTAAACGCCTAATACAATACAACCCGCAAACATACCACCCATCACACGCAGAATACAAACACTACAGAAAAAAGAATCTTTAGCGACACAGTCACAACCCGAGAGATCCTTACCATCCCTTATAACTACCGTTTTCCTAAATTCCCATGGAAAAAACCAAAACGCGATCCTAACTCAACTCCTTTACGACCTCCCCGAGGAGAATCACTAGGTAATATTCCATATGCCCTCCGCATCCCCCCGTCTATTCGAAGGCGACCTAGCATGATTCCGGCAAACGAATCGTATTAACCACACTAAGCACGCTATCACCCACTAAACAATACGTACACTTAAACCAATTATTTCATTTCATTTCATGATTGTAAACTATACAATAACATCTCAACACCAACAAGAAAGGATTGGCCAGCGCCGAAGAGGAGAAGGACTCCTGAACAGTCTACTAACCATAAGCATGAGTATACTAACAAAAAAAAACCTAGTTCCAGTAGACCTAATTGGTGGAAAAGCCAATAAGTTACCACATTTGTTATTACTTTTTATATATTTCGGTACAACATTTGACCACTTTCATCAGAAAAATATACGTGTAAAAACGCTGGAGAACATACAAAAAAGACTTAACATAGGTACCATATTGTAACAAATCAAATACACACTTAATTACGTAATTGCAATAAATGGTAATACTGATAAACACAGAAACTTCTACAAATGATTATTTGAATGGTTTTTGAATGTCATATAGTGTGTATAGACACAAAGAAATGGAATGATCCCACACAAACCCAAACCTTCTATGAAAGAAACAGTAATTTTGATTTTTGAAGCTTAAGGAAGTTATTAACCAATACTAATACATCAATGAACAGGTCTTGAACAGCTTCTTCTAAAAGTGCAAGAATCCCATATGGCGCCGACAAGAAAATTAACTGTGTAAATATCGCGAAACCATTTTGGTTTCTTCCCAATTTCTCAAAAACCACATAAGATGAATAAAATCTTAAGGTGGATTTAAATTTGTAATAAAGAAGTCTGAAACTTTCCTAATTTAACTAAGCCTGTAGCTAAAACAGTTTCCGTGGTAGCGGATAGCGGAATTTTTTCGTTAATTCTTAGCTTTAACGCTAGGAGGTTTCCCGGCGCGTTAGTTACGGATCCAACTACACCGCTACAGACTGAGTCACAGCCGATTGAGTGAAGTCGTTCGATGGTAAGGCGGTTATTTTTAACTAATACTGGTTTTGATTCAATGGGTTTGAAAGGGATTGTGAGTTAGCCATTTTGAGAGCATAAATGTAGTAAACATTATCAAGCAGACAGCATACCTAGTTCTATCACGTCGATAACACCCTCAAACCGCCGTTCAAGTATTTAAATACAATAAATATAAAAATTTGCAGTAATTGTAATAACAACTTTTAATCCCACAATATAGAATAGAAATCCCACAATATAGAATATAAATGCCAGTAGTATTTCACCAATCCTAAATTCATTGAATGCTGGTTCAAAGTTCATTAAAAGCTATGTTAGTACCTCTAATTGTCCATAGATATCACCACTTTTACTAAACATAGGTAATAAAAATTAACTTACCCCCACTTATTGTTATATTGTTTTTGATGAAGATTTTAGTTTAAAGTGAGGTCGAAAGTGTATCGTTCATAAAAACAAAGTGTAACCGAAACCTTTATTACAAATTTGTTAAGTAAATCAATAATATTTGTATATAGATTCATTTCATTGCGTTATGTCCCAATAGTACTATTTAATTGATCAATGATTTTCACCCTTTCAGGACTGTGAAATGAATAGAAAAAGAGCAATGACTGAAGATTGAAAACTGCGAATGTTGGTGGAATCCGAGTATTATGATGGTATCTTTAGATGACTCAGATGAAGATTATCAATCGAAAGAGGAAGAATCTGAAGAGAGTGAAGGTAATTCTTCAGCAAGTACGTTTGAAGATAATAATGATCCTACTCTAGAAAAAAATAACTAAGCGAATACCTCTATACCGTCCCAACATAATGTTCCTATCTTACAGCCTACACCAAATAGATCTTTTATACTAAGACACATCTACACGCACACGAACATGCATACGCACACGCACACTCATACACACGCGCACACGCACACGCACGCACACCCATACATACACCACGTACGCAAGCACGTACGTGCGCGCGCACCCACGCACGCACGTACGGACACACACGCACGAACGCACACACGCACATAAATTCACACACACATCATGACTGATCTTGGCAAAACTTGGCCAAACTTTGTAAATAAGCTAATTAGTGAATTTAGCCATAGTGAGAAAAAAGTCGATTGTATAACCTTCTATACCTACATATGTATATTATTTCAGACCAAATGCTCATTAGAGCATCCAGCCCGCAAAGGCAATTTGTGCAATGGGATAGCTCAGTGGCGTGAGCGGGGTTCTTACTTACTTACACAACTCCAAAAACGTAAAAATCGGGAGAAAGTGTAAAAAAGGCGCCAAAAACGAATTGATTCGTGAGCCGAACTGAAGAAGTTACATCATACATCGAAACTGCGTTCTCTAATAGGTACCTCTGTAATATGATATAATAAGGTAACGAACCTCTACTATAATGATTCTTAAACCAACGTCTATAAAATCCAAACTCTTTGTTTATCTATTTTCTATATCGAAAAGAAACGGCGACATATTGGTGGCTACATTTAAATTTGCAAACGATGTACCATACATTGTAATAAATTTTATACTTAATATAATTTTTTATGATGCAATCCCAATTCATTTAACAAAATTCACGAAATTTAAAATGACGAGAACATCTATTTACACAGAACTATTTAACTCTCAAGTTACGCTTAATTTAAATCCACACGAAAATATATTCTCTAAAATTACGATAACAGATTGAAGAAGGAAATTAAATCACTAACGGTTCCTGATATTTTAATTCAACAAGCTAGATTTAATAATACTTAAAATAACCAGAAATATAATTTAAAAACTTCAATTTATTAAAGCAATGAAACCGAAAGACGAACACCTATCAGACCTTCCCAAAATTATTTGCGTTATGTCCCAATAGTACTATTTAATTTTGAAGTTGATCAATGATTTTTACCCTTTTAGGACTGTTAGATGAGTAGAAAAAGAGCAATGACTGAAGATTGAATACAGCGGATGTTGGTGAAATCCGAGTCTGATGATGGTGTCTTTAGATGACTCAGATGAAGATTATCAATAGAAAGAGGAAGAATCTGAAGAGAGTGAAGGTAATTCTTCAGCAAGTACATTTGAAGATCATAATGATTGTGTTCTAGAAAAAAATAACTAAGCGAATACCTCTATACCGGCCCAACATAATGTTCCTATCTTATAGCCTACACCATATAGATCTTTTATACTAAGGTACATGCACACGCATACGAACATGCATATGCACACGCACACTCATACACACGCACGCACACCCATACATACACCACGTACGTGCGCGCGCACCCACGCACGCACGTACGCACAAACACGCACTCACGCACAAACGCACATACATTCACACACATATGACCGATCTTGGCAAAACTTGGCCAAACTTTGTAAATGAGCGAATTAGTGGATTTAGCGATAGTGAGAAAAAAGTCGGTTGTATAACCTTCTATACCTACATGAGTATATTATTTCAGACCAATGCTCATTAGAACATCCAGGCCGTAAAGGCAATTTGTCCCACGGGATAGCTCAGTGGCGTGGGCGGGGTTCTCACTTACACAACTCCAAAAACGTAAAAATCGGGAGAAAGTGTCAAAAAGGCGCCAAAAACGAATTAATTCGTGATCCGAACTGAAGATGTTACATCATGCATCGAAACTGCGTTCTCTAAAAGATACCTCTGTAATATGATATGATAAGATAACGAACCTCTACTATAACGATTCTTAAACCAACGTCTATAAAATCCAATCTCTTTGTTTATCTATATCCTATATCGAAAAGAAACGGCGACATATTGGTGGCTACATTTAAATTTGCAAACGATGTACCATACAATGTAATAGATTTTATACTTAATATAATTTTTTATGATGCAACTCTCAATTCATTTAACAAAAATTTACGAAATTTAAAATGACGAAAACATCTATTTACACAGAACTAATTAACTCTCAAGTTACGCTTGATTTAAACCCACACGAAAACATATTCTCTAAAATTACGATAACAGATTGAAGAAGGAAATGGAATCACTAACCGTTCCTGATATTTTAATTCAACAAGCTAGATTTAATAATACTTAAAATAACCAGCAATATAATTTAAAAACTTCAATTTATTAAAACAATGAAACCGAAAGATGAATACCTATCTGACCTTCCCGAAATTAAAATACTAACGTTAATTTGCAATAAAAACCAACTATCCTCAAATACGTAAAATAAGTGACTAAACGAAAGCTTCCAGAATTATATACTATTTTAATTTTTAAGCACATCGAAAAAACTTCTAAACAATTTCTATCCTCAATACAAAACAAGATATTTAAAATTTTCGAAATTCGAAAAAAAAACGAGAAGGACTAAACTATCTACCGTGTGTTGCTTAAAATTTCCACACAGCGTGAAAATATTTAGGTTGGAAGGTAACAATTGGGGTTTAATGTAATCTTTGCAACGACGATGGTCTGGTTTATTTTGATATTAAATGATACCTAATAGGAAAATAACCACGTGCGTTCCAAAACATACCTGGTTAAGAAAAGATTTATTAATGTTTTGCAGTTTTGGAAGTAGTCACAATAATTAAAATTTCAAAACAAATTTTGTTAATAATATAAATTCTTGCATTGTTTTCGAAATTTGCCTTAACAGCGTGATTTAAACTTTGAAGATCGTTGCCACACCTTGTAGTTTTACTAAATTTGTAAAACACTGATCAGAAAATAATAATAAATTAGGTGTAAGTAGACCTTATCATTTACGGATGTAAAAGATATTCACCTTTAGATAAGATAATATATAGCCCTGGTTTAAGAATATAAAGATAAGGAATACATTTACACTTATCTGATCTATTGACAACAACAAAATACAAACCACATACTTGATGATGCCACAAATAAACCAAACACTTTGTGTATTAAAGATTAATTTAAGAATTTTTCATACCTGTCTGCAATGTTGACAAGTTTTGCCAGGTAATTCATATACAGTGTCGCATTTAGAACATTTAACACTTGGAGATGAAATAATGGGAGAAGGAATCGGTGAATTGGCTGAATCTCCAGTTATCATCAGCAAAGAATCAATGTGTACATTTCTTGGTAATTTTTGTAAATTCTCCAATTTTTTACCAACAATAATACACTTTTTGCAAGTTGGGCAGGGAAGTTTATAAGATGGTAGAGAAACTTCACCTTTGTTTACTGTTCTTTCTACAACTCTCGTAAAATGCATCTGTATGCAACCCAAACAGAAAGTGTGTTGGCATGGTAACATTTTTGGTTCCAGTAATCTTTGAAAACATAAACCACATTGTAATAATTCCTCGAATGTGGTAATGGATTCTTGTCTAAACAAAAATTTACTTCAACTTAAAAAATAATAGTTTAAGATTACCTTTTATCTGTAGATTCTTGGAAGCTGGCATCCCTAGATACTTTTCGAACATTTTCATTATAACTGTGTTGTTCCGAAAGTGATCTTCCAAATTTTTTTCTAAACATAGTTCCGAGGGAAAATTTTCGTGTGCGCACTTATTCGATTGTTCTTTGGTTTTGCACAATTAGATATCACAAACTTCGTTTTCTTGATTAGATAAAAAGTAAGTATATGGATTATATCGATCAAGTTTAAAGCAAAATGTGCTGGTGTAATAAATGTATTAGTAACTGTTATCTATGACAATTTAACTCAACAACTAGTTAACGTATAAATACATATAAAGTTTAATTTGAATGGAATTCTAATCTTTCGGTAGCTCAGTTGGTTAGAATTCGTGGGTTCAAAACTTCGAATCCCATTCGAGAGAATCTTTTTATGTATTTATATACATAAATCAAAAATATGTATTACGCCTAATTCGACAACAGTTAGAAATATCAATTTGGAGAATTTCGAGAATCAATGATTATTAAACAATTTATTGCAAGAAGACAATTAACGAATTATTTCATTGAGCTTTGTTAGAATATTTTGACGTATACGTATAATAAGTGTTACACTGTGTAAAGAGATTTAATATCAGTATATGCAACCTAAATGTTTCCGCTGCTATCAATCCTGAAGAAAGTTATGCACGTAAAGTTAGCACAGTCAATCGTTTGAAATCGAATAATAATTTGATGCTAATTTGTTACCACACTAAAGTGTAAATCCCTTAAGTCTGTGTACAGATCCGTTAAGTTCTATTAGTATACTTCTAGGCCCATGGCTACAAATTTTAGCTACTTAACAGTTTGGGTAATAAATAGAAAGTTTGGTGCCTTTTGCTCAGTCGTAGATTAAAGTGGGCCAGGTTCATAAAATTGTTGATTTGCCTTATTAACCAAACAGATATTTACATGTACCTAGATATGTTTGCTTTTAAAACCGGGGCTGCTTCTTCCTTAAACTAATTGTTAAATACTCGGACGCCAACTTGTTTTTAAATATGGAATAAACAAGTAAACCATTATACAATAAATTTAAAAGAAAATTTCTACAATAACAAAGTTTATTTACACGACTTTACGCTAATGCTAGTAATCTTATAACCTAATGAACACTTAAAATTGTGAGTAATTAATGTAGTGAGTAATTAATGGAATCAGAATACCTTATTTTTGGTCACACTGTAGATAACGAAATGGATGCATGCTGTATCAGCGATTTTGGAAATTGTTGCGTACTATTACTTCAGGGTTGAAATAAATCTGGATTTGTATGCTTAATAATTCCCAACTGAATAAATTTCACTCTTGATTAATCGTACTAATACTGTAAATTGGATTAACAGTAAAATAGTTAATTTCGTAGATGTATATAACGTGTGAACAGTATCAGTAAAGGTAAAGTAAAGTAAAAATTAAAAAATAAAAAGTCCCTGAAATGCAAACGTCTCAACCTTTAATATAATAGTTTTTTTACAACTTACCATACAGTTTATAGCACTTTCAATAAAAATATTTAACAAAGCAAAAATGGATGCTTACGTCCACCTTAAAAAATATCATCAACCAAGCATCGCTAAACTGATCTTTTTGCATGACATGTGAATCTAATGCGCAAATTAAAATAATTAAATGCATGTTTTATGCAACTAGATATGCAACACACGCTGCACTAAATGCACGTTAAGTTGCCCACATAGAGGCGAATTATTAACAATACGTTCGAAGTTCGTTCATTAATAAAACCATAAAGTTAGCACAGCTAACGTTTAAGTTTCGAAATCATTTATGTGTCATAATTTGGTGTTAATTCGGTGTTACTTTGCTATACTGAAATTTGTTGGTACAGTGGCCGGCGTGTAAGAAGACCAGGAGCCGGCGCATCGCGAAGAACTACGGCGGTTGCAGATTATAATAAAAATACTAAGCAGTGGCGTATCACGTTTGTGTGTTTAATTATATGTATATTGGAAGAATGCGTATAAAGATGAATAATTCCAATATTTCCATTGGTGACGCGTTTTTTTTTAACATTTAGTCCTTCATGTTTGCATAATAGGCATCTATCCCTGAAAGTATGTAGGTTTACATAAAATATGGTTCTTTGAATTGCTTTTAATATACAATATACCATTAAAATATGCATTATGCACCATGTGACGCCTCTGAGGTAAACGAACGCGGGAATTTGAACAACATCATAAAGTCGTCTTTCGCGCATAGGCGGGCTCGTCTTCTTACACGCCGGCCACTGTATTCTCCGTTTAACGAACAGATTCAGTAAGTGCTCCTTCCATGACTTAGCGCCAAAATTAAATGGCCGGTTCACACAACCACAAAAAATTTTGTATTATATTAACCTATAAATGTCAAAGTAATTTCTCATTTAGCATTTGTGTTTTCATTCTTTATTTTGCTTAAAGCTTTTGCTCTAGTACTTTTCATTTTCAAAAACAGTATTTTTCAATACTAGCTACATTTTTTTAGCCTATTAGCAAATAATTACATTTATTATGGATCAACGAAATCTTTCGCCCCGGAAAAAATGCCCGGCCAGGCATTTTTTGTTGACGAAAAGGAGCGAATTTTAAACATTTTTAAAGTTTGTGTTGAAAAAAACCTGAACAACAACAAGACTGAAAATGTTGCATTTACAGAAAAAGCACTAGGTAACATAATAACTTTATAAAAACATATTTTATTCATTACTTTATCATTTTAGGTATTACAGATAAAGGGGTGTACAACATTCTACGTGAGTACAAGCAAACACATGTATTACATCCTCCGATTGTGTACCACTGACAACGAGCAATTTTGGGCAACATTGACGACGAAACTAAAAGTAATCTTAGACGGGTAGTTTATTCCTTCTTTAAACAAAATGATACACCTACTATAAATAAAATTGTGGCCGCTATTGGTGAGCACGATGAGATGCCTCAATTAAAAACGAATGCATTAAGAACCTTGTTGAATGAAATTAGCTTTAAGTGAGTAAAGGAATAAATTATCTCTAACATAAATTATACTTTATTTTGAAATATTATTCCAAGAGGTCAAGAAATAGTTTCCTTAAAGAGAAATCCGAGATAGTTGCGTGGAGGCGACGTTATCTACGACAAATTAGAAAATACAGAGAAGAAGGAAAGAAGGTATATTTCTTAGACGAGACTTGGTTAATGCTGGCCATACAGTAAGCAAAGTATGGAAAGATACAGGTCGCACAATTAAAGATGGTTCGGGTCGCGCAGATACGTCATTGCGTTCAGGAACAATCGTCAAGTGTAACAGCTTAAAATCACTTACCAGGGGCGGAGTAATTAATCGTTGGTACATGTACAAAATCACATTTAAAGTGTTATGTGTTATTTTATTAATTTAATAATTTATACACATTCCTAACCTGTTTAAAAACATTCTAATTTCATTAACTTAAATGTAAAATTTCCATAAGTATTAAGAAAATATGTTAATAATTATGTTTATATATGTACAATGACGTAATATACACTTGACACAATTTACCTGCGACGCTACTGAACTTCTCGAATTGCCGCGAGTAGAATATTTGAAAACGGACGAATGCGCATCTGACCTCCAAATCATCTTTAGTTGTGCGACCTGTACAACCATCTTGACTCCGAGGCAAGCGTTTGATAGTGGATTAACAACGGGGTTACGGGATCTATCAGGAAAAGGAAAACGCCTTATCGTTCTCCACATTGGTCCCGAGGATGGTTTTGTTGATGATGGTTTGCTGTTGTTCGAGTCCAAGAAATCTGGCGATTATCATGAAGAAATGACAGCTGCTGTTTTTGAAGAATGGTTTCGTAACGTTCTTGGACGTTTAGACAAAAACGCTGTTATAGTGTTAGATAACGCTTCCTGTTATAGCAGAAAGATCGACAAAAATCCAAATTTTGGATCAAAAAAGCTGACATTCAGGCATGGCTAACCAGCAAATCCATTGATTGTGAACTAGATGTAATCAAAGACGAACTTCTCGACCTTGCCAGAAAAGCTGCTATTGCTCTTAAATTAGTTGCCGATGAGATAGCAAAAACAGAATCATACTGTATTGCGTTTACCTCCATATCATTGCGAATTAAACCCAATCGAACTGATATGGGTACAAATCAAGGGTGAAGTTTTTAGGAACAATAAAACATTTAAAATCGCAGATGTGTGATATCACTATAGAAGTTCAAGTGGAGCAGTTGATCATCCAGTTAGGCGATGACTCTTCTTCATCTAGTACAAAAATACAAATGCAGCTACAGCAAGAATTGTGAATTGAGGCACTACTTATGATAAAGTTTTTGTGGCAATTATTAAAGAATAAAGGGGTTTTTCTCAACTGTAACATAATTGCATTTTGTAGTTTGTTTAGATAAACAAACACGTGATTATTATAAGTTTTTGTTATGAACGAATCAGTTCAAAGGTAAATATGTAATTAAAATTATTATTAACTTTATTAAATACATAAATAAAAAGTTTACCTAGAGTAGGATTTGAACCTACGACCTGCACTTTGCTAGAGTACCGCGCTAACCAACTGCGCCATCAAGGTTCAAGCCCCAATCGATGTAAATTTTGTCTTTATGTATGTAGAACTGAAGTAAATTCTAAATACAATGAGATTACTATCAAATTACTTATATTTATGGAATGTGAGCCTGCAATATCGCAAGGATTCACACATACCAAAGCAACTTGACTATTATTACATTATTATAAGTTTTTGTTATGAACGAATAAGTTCAAAGGTAAATGTGTAAGTAAAAATTATTATTAATTTTATTAAATACATAAATAAAAAGTTTACCTCGAGTAGGATTTGAACCTACGACCTGTACTTTGCTAGAGTATCGCGCTAACCAACTGCGCCATCAAGGTTCAAGCCTCAATTTTTTAAACACTTGTGACATCAACAAGGAGTTGACTTGTAAATTCCTATAAAAACAAAATGTAAGCTTAAAGTTCTATTCATTTACTATTTACCTGCCCGACTTATGGCCTTTTACAAATAAATAAATTAATGTTTTTTTTTCGATTTCCAAAATAAGTGCCCTGACAATTTGACTTGACTTCATATGAGATTTGACAGATTGGTAAACATTAGGGAGTTATGTACAGCATGTTAACATTCCATAGACTAAAGATGCATGTTTTCAAACCGCATTAAAACCGATTCATTGGTGGCAGAGAATTTTGATTTGTAAAAATGTGTGATTTTAAAATATTTATATTTCTAAATATGTTTATTATTTGATTACTGTTAAAACTACATAATTATACATTTTAGGGACTACAATAATTCATATGCATACATTAAAGAACCGTTGAATGTAATTCAACCACTGTATTACCCAGAAAGTAATTTTTTGATGGTTGTAAACAAGACGTATGCGCAGTTAGTAGCACGCACCTAAAAATTTGTAAGAGGAGCATTTACTGAATCTGTTCGTTAAACGGAGTATAGTATTTTTTATATTTTTTTACTTAAACTGTACAAAAATCACGAAAATTTTATGACGAAGCATGCTATCAGGATGATTAATAGATTCCCTATGGTACCAAGACGACTGTTCATCTTCCTTTATCAAACTCAACATCCTAACATTACCACGCTTATTCATCCTTGAATGTATCCTTCATGCTAAAGACAACTATGCTAATTTCACATTGCAGTCAGACATTCATCACCATGATACTCGTCGCAAAAATGAAATAAGAACAGAGTACTGTAGACTATCAAAAACACAAAGACATCATCACTACCAATCTCAGATCATCTTTAATCGTCTTCCAAATGATACCAAATCACTCAAAAAAAAACTACTCTTCAAGCTGTGATAAAAAGGCACCTTCTTCGGAAAGCATACTATTCGATTGATGAATTTTTATGTAACGAAATTTCTAGTCTAGTCCAATAAACCAAAATCAGTGTTGATCAATGTATTTCTGTTTGATATATTTCTGTTTGTTAGTTGTAATGGTGCTATTGTCAAGTTTCTGTTTTTGGATTAGGTTGTAGTTTTATTAATTGTATAATATTTGACGAATGTAAATGCTTTTGCATATTAACATGAATATACATTATTATTATTATTATTATTAATATAATTTGGTACCATTTTGTTACCCCAAAATAAAATTGTTTGCCTGTATTTTTCACAAAATTTTTGGGCCAAAAGTTCATGGCAATCACGAGGCGTGTCAACCCAACAATTTTATAAAGAAATGCGAGCAACAAATTTTATTTTGAGATTACAAAGAAGAACCGAATTAAGACAAATTAGCACCAAATTATAATACATACCAACCATTATGACACCATGTTTTGTTATGTTTTCGAAATTTCCATAACGTTTTAATCCTAAACATTCTATGAAAAATGCAAGCAAAATATTATATTTTAGGGTAACTAAGAAGCACCAAATTAGTACTAAACTGTAATATATCATTTAGTCTGATACTATGCTAGCAGACCCTCTTCTACTTGCACTTTCAATTTTGACCTTGACGGCCACGCGGGGGCGTAGTTTGACCTTGACGTTGACCCCATCTACATCTATTACCCGCCCACGTGGGAGTCGAATTTTTATCTTGAGGCTAACCTTGGGGCCTGATATTGTAGTTGCCCTTAGAGTTGACCTTAGGCTGTCCAAGTTCAGAACCAAATCTACTTTAGTCAAGTTCAGAACCTAATCTACACCGTGACTGTGTTTTTTCCACGTAATTTGGGCTTGGGAATTTCCAATCACTTAATTTGGCCTTGGAAATGATGCTACGAGTATAAATACGTACATTTGAGTTTAGTTAATTTGTTCTATCTAAAGACCATATCATCGTCATGGAATTTTTAACAGCTAATCAAATTTTGGTTTTGTTACGTGATGGATTATTATTAACCGACGAACTGCTGATAAAGACATGCAATATGATTAATTACAAGGTAATATTCGAAAACGATACTATCGATTCGCTTGGAGTGTACGATGATTTTGTGGAAGCCGTAAGGAGAGCTGGTGGAATTTGTCTGATATGAATATGTTTGATGGATCGGCGTTCCTTGGAAGATTTGTCCACGTGTGCATAGATGCTGGATTCCTGTTACTTATATAGCCGCACTAAATCTACTTTCTGTGTTTTTATGTATGCATAGTTAACATAAACTGGTTATCGGTTTCCCAGTCATTACCATAAAGTAATTTTTTGGAATGTATAATTTTAATATACAAAAAGCAAAATTCTAATTAGCTCTATCATTCTCTATTTACTGTTCCCTTTCGCATTAACTATATGCTCGTTTGCGCGACCTTACCTATATGAATTTTTATAAAAACGATTTTTATTTACAACATACCTTCAAAATGGATTCACCTCGAGATTGTTAAAGTCAACCTTCAACCGTATTTATATTGTGTATACATACAAAAATTACTTTTAAAGATAAAATGAGTAATTAAGACCTTGTTAGTATTATCATAGATATACATCAAAATTTATAACTGCTATGGTTAATACACAATTTAAAGACGTACTGAATTTTGTAGATATTTAAAAAGAAAGCAATATCATTTTTGATATTAAAAAAGGTAAACAAAGCTACACTCATTGTCATAATTACTCTTTAAATACATGCAAAGGATAATATACAATTTTTATTTACCACTGTTATTACATAGATATGAGATTATACAAGGTCTGCCTGTCATATCAGAAATACCGCTGTCAAAAAGGGCCTTAGATTTTATAATCGAGTTAAACATGCTGGCCGCTTATTAGAATACTATTTCTTAATTTTGGAGTTTATCGATATGGGGTTGTCATATAGATAAAATTTTGCGTCGGGAGCCTTTCAGCGAAGGCTGTTTCGGCGACCCCCACTTCTCGAGACCCGAAGATAACCGATCCGTTTTAGAGTAACAAAGCAGTACCTAATTAGAAACAAATTATGGCATATCAATGATCCTGATACAAAAGTTAGGTTTTATTCCAACAATTTTATGAAAAGTACTAGCAATAAATTTTATTTCGGTGTAGCAAAGTAGCACCAAATTAGTACCAAATTATGGTAAGCCAATTATCCTTATACCGTACTTAGTTACATAGATGACAAACTAGTACCAAATTTTTGGCGTATAAATGATTTCTGTACAATAGTTATCTAAGTACTTGCCCGTTGGCTGTGTTAACTTTATCTTAATCTGGCACTTAATTTTTTGTTGTTGATAGCCGTACTATATTTTTTCTTGCGGATCAATGGAATTTTTTGCACAAACCGCTGATTACAAAAATTTAAATTATATAAATACATCTGATTCAGATACTACCATACTCCCGATGTACAATATAGCTTGGTCTTGGCTGTGACACCATTAAAAACATTATTGGAATGAGAGCCGTAGGAGAAAGAATTATCTAAAGCAATATCTATGGATTTTCTGGATTCTACTTTACTATGAAATTCTAGACACGTCTTTTCTGAAGGGAAAGGGAAATGGCCACGTGTTTCATTCCCTGCCCAAGGGCTTTTCAAGCTCCTTCAGCCACAATCATGGATTACCAGCATACATGTTGTAGTTGTAGCTGTGGTATTGGTGCCGTGTGGAGTGTTCCGTCTCTCAAATGATGTATGTGATGCTGCTGTCTCGATTTCTGAAATAAAAAGAAAAACGTATAAGTTTAGTCGTCATTGTTATCTGCACAACGGTAGCGGTGTTATTGTTGTGCAGTAGTAGGATGTAGTTTCTGTATCGTGAGGCGGTACAGAACAATTAGGAGGTTAGGTTTAGGGCAGGTAATAATTTCTTTTTGTAATGGGTGTTTTAGACTAGATGAACCCTTGATCAGTGTTGTATGCTGACGGCGCTCGATGTACATGTACACTAAAGAATTACTTTAAAAACGAAAATGTGAAATGTCAAGTCAGAAGGGTGCAATAATTTTTTTTGAAAAAGGGGTTTTACTCTAAATTAACTCCAGAACGGCGTTTTAACTTGACGGAGCTTGGTGTACATGTAAGCCGGTAAGTCAAGAGGGTGCAGTAATTTTGTTTGCGTAAAGGGAGTTTTACCTTAAATGATTCCCAGAACGACATTCTAAGTTTAAATGGCTTAGTGCACATGTATGTGTGTAATCTAGAAACGAATATGTAAAACGATTGGTCAGAGGGGCGCAATAATTCTTTTTAAGGCGATACGTCAGAAGGGTGTAGTAATTTTGTTCGTGTAAAGGATGTTTTACCCTTCATGTAAGCTGATAAGCTGACAGCGCTAAGTACTAAATACAGGTAACTCAAATCGGTGGTGTTTGGTGTACAGATGGTAATGTTATTAGAAAGTTACGCTAGAAATAAAAATATGAAACGTAGGTCCGAAGGGTGCAGTACTTTGGTTTATAAAGGGTGTTTTACTACAAATGCACTACAGAACATGTTTATACATAGCATGTACAATTATACAATTAGTCGATAGATGAACATGTGAAACGGTAGGTCAAAAGTATGCAATATTTGGTTCAGTATAGGGTGATCGCACAACGGCATTCTAAGTTTAAGATGCTTTGTGTGCATATTAGTTGAGTTGTTCGGCAATATCTATCTATCTATCTATCTATATATATATATATATATATATATATATATATATATATATAAAATTTTGTGTGGTTGCTCAAGTGTATCGTGTCTAAGCTAATCGTGCATTATTGGGATCCATACGTGTTTCACTTCTACTCTAGCTTGGATTAGCGGGTTTTCTGCTAGCGGTATGTAAGTGGATTCTTTGAGTTTACGGGTACTGGTCTTGATGTTCTTCCACAAGTCGGAGTAGATTTCCATACCAGGGGTGTTTGGTTTGGCGACTGTTTTCGGTATTGGACGTCGAAGTCTAACTGTTGGGGTTCTAGTATGTATTGGGATAGACGAGACGTAGGCATTTCTAGGGCCGTAGACATTTCAAGCTACGATGATTTGTCATTATTGTGAAACGGTATCCTTCTAAATACCCTTTTAATTTCAGCACGGAGTATACCACTGCCAGGCATTCCAATTCGATGGTGGAATAGTTTTTCTCGGCTGGAGTCAGGGCAATGCTGATGTACGCTATTCCACGTTCGTCTGGTTTCTCGCCTTACGTTAAAACTGCTCCTAGCCCGGTGGTACTTACATCTGTTTGTAAAATAAATGGTTCAGTAACATCGGAGCAAGCCAATACAGGTGGAGAAGTGAGTGCTTGTTTTATTTTCAAAAGTTCGTTGTGTTGTTTCTCCTTCCATTCATATTTTGCTCCCTTTTTCAGGAGACCAGTTAGGGGTTGCGTTCGTAGTGCGAATTTGGAGATGTATTTCCTATACCAAGATGATAATCCCAGGAACCGCCTGAATTGTCTGGTGTTGCGGAGAGGTTCGAGTTGTACTATGTCCTCGACCTCTTTTGGATCTGGTTGGATTTCGTGGGCTGTGACGACGTGTCCTAGATATCTGAGATGGGTACCACAAAATTGGCATTTGCCCACCTGTAATTTTAAACCATGTTCCCGTAGTCGTTGAAGTACTTTTCATAAATCATTTAACTGTTATTCAAATGTTTTCCCCCAATACTATGACGTCGTCCAGGTATACACATGCTTTTCCTGTCCTTTCAGGTCCAATAGCGATGCCTAAAAACCATTGAAATGTTGCAGGAGCTGAGTGTAACCCAAATAATAGCACTTTGAATTGAAGTAATCCACGGCCAGGTTACAGTGAGTGCGATAACTGATTTGTTTCCTTCCTCCATGGGTACTTACCAATGGGCCTGCTTGAGGTCTAAGGTGCTGAGGTACTGTGATTCTCAAAGTTGATCCGGAATGCCCTGTTCATAAGCTAAGGGATATGCATCTCGTACGGTTACCTTATTAAATTTTCTATAATCTATAAAGAATCGATAAGATCCTGATGGTTTCTTTAGTAGAACTCTACGGACTTTGGACTGGCTCAATGATGTCCTTTGCAAGCATTTCATCCACTTCTCGGTTAATGATCATTTGCATGGCAGGAAGGATTTGTCAGATAATACCTTTGTTTAACTGGTTCTATTCCGGGGAGTAATTTAATCCTGGGGACTGATTGAATTTTTATAACTCTTCTTCTAGGACGTGGTTTAATAGCGGCAGTTGCTGTTCTTCGAGACCATTGATTCCATTCAGACCGGGTTTACAGTCTGCTTGTAAGTGAATTACGGATTTCCATAAGTTTTTTACCTGGTTGTATGACAGTCTCGGTTGACTGCAGGAACTCTAGTCTTACCATATCTGTGGATAAACTTGGTAAGTAGTGTGCTAAAATTTCATAATTTTAGTTCCTATCTTTGCAGGGAATCGATATTTTCCTAACGATTCTGCAATTGAACAATCAACTAGTCTTACAGTCAGTATCATGGCAAGTGATTCGGAATATATTTGGTAGTTGACGAGGAGATTTTTCACTTGGGGACCGAAATATGTCTTAGAAGCTCCTGTGATCAATGTTTTCACTGGTTTTTGGAATATATGTAAGAGAATAAACAGTCGATCATTCGTGGACATGGGTTGAAGTGATTGTGACGGCGGCTTCTACAAAAATTGCTTCACTTGCTTTAACCAATCTTCTCGGGAAGTTGGCTGCAGTGTTCGTGGTTATTAGCCGGTGTTCTTAAGGGTTTCTGCATCTCCCTTACCTGCACAATAAGTTTCACGACCTGGAACATAGACAGTTTTTGGGCAGGATCTCTTGTTTGGCACATCTCGAACAGAAGGCTTCAAAGGTTCCACGCCAATTTCCTCTGAAGTGGCCCTTTTCTACGCAGGTCCAACACACTTCTCTACGGTAGGTATTCGTTGTACTGGTTTCTGGTTTAATTTCATTTCTTACGGGTCTGGTGCTTGACGAGGGGGTTGTTGAATTCATTGTTAATCCCCTGAAATGTACTGGACTGGGGTTACGAGCTATCGGTGGACTTTGGGCACGTTGGGGTAGAATTTCGTATTGATTTGCCATGGCTAGGAGTTCGTAGAGAAGTCTTTCTGTCTAATGTAGAATTTATACTCTGTTCGTTGGTTGTTATAAACTCGTTCTAACTGGGAATGACTGGATATATTTCCATATCTTCACAACAGTGTTGAGATAGCAATCACGTAGTTCCATTTAGGACGTTGTACGCGATTTCTAAATTCCTCCTCTAGACGAGAAATTTTAGGTGAAACGCATCCAGAAATTTGTCCCAAGCTTGCCAGAGATTCTTGTTGTTCTTGTACCACAAGAGTGCGTTCTTTGAATAACTCTGTAACAGAAGTTCTTGTCCTGGTATCTGATAGCACGTTTGTAATTCTTGCATTCTCTCCAAGAACGATATTAGATCACCTACACCATCATATTTAACTCCCCATTTGAGTACTCGATCGCAGGTTTCTCCATGTTTATTAATTGGATTTACTGGTGGCATCTCTGGTGGTGAGCTTGACAGTGAAAGGTATTCAAAATTATTAGTTATACTGGTTGAGTTTTAATCAATCTGCTTCTGCAAATCTGGTACTTCGCAGGTTCTGTAATACAAAAATTTAAATTTTCTAGTTGAAACGCTATTTAAATTACATCAATTGTTTCCTGGTGCTGCAAGTAAACTGTAATAAAACAGTTGCGTCCACTCATTACGTACCTATAATTATTTTTTTAATGTTTTTTGTTGCTATCAAAAATTAATATTTTAGTTATAGTATCAATGTTTCGTTTCATCACTTTCCAATTTAATAACTAACTCATGTTTATATGCATGTGTATGGTTCGCCTTGAGGATGTACCGGTACATGTGCGACATGTTTTTCGATTAGTTCTAGTAGGCTGAATGAATACAACCGCTTTGAGTACTCATATTTTTGAAGTTTGTGTTAGTACTTAAAAAAAAGTTTTCGCATATATCACCGCATTATCGTTTTGTGTTATTTCGTGTGTTGTGGAGATTTCCCTTGGTGAACGCGTACTGGTGTAAGTTTGATTATTAGTACATGTGGCTGGCTGGTTACCCGACAGATGGACAAGGTGACGCTTCTGTATAATTCGAGGTAAGTCCTTAAGGTAACCGTTTTATTATAATACCTGTCCAGGTCCATTTTTTAAATCTCTTCGATTTGTGCATCGAATTTTCTGATTTTCAATAAAAAAAAAGTTTTATATTAATTCGTGTATAGAATAAAATATTGGTCCTTCGAGCCGGATTCTGGCAGCTTGTTACTTCATAATTTTCTAAATTATACATTTTTTTATATTCTCGTATATTGATTGTTAATAAGTAGATTTATGTTAAAATATTTTACATTATTAATGTTATCACACAGTTTGTTTTGTGTATTTTGCACAGTTTCCTTTTATATTCTTTCATCTTTCGTTTAATATACAAGATGTCTACACACGACGAAATTTGTTAAGGATTATATTGGTCAAACTTTCGCATTTCTTTAACGATCCCTGCTACGTTTAATCATAATTCGTAAATTTTTTACAGTTATTCACAATTATATCATTTGATTAATTCTCTATTTGTTCTTTGATCAACTTTTCTGTATTTTTTTAATCATGGCCGCTGCAGAAAAGCATCAAAGTTACAAGTCGTTCCGACAAACGCAAATTAATCGTTTAAATGATATTTTTGACACAGCAAAACAAGCAGAAACGCAACCAGGCGTTGTTCCTTTATTGTTAAAGTACGCTAGTGAATTAGATAGTGTAAAGCAATCATTTTTTGAAGCGCACAACGCTGTAATCGGCCTAATTTCGGACAATGACACTTTCGAACAAGAGGATACTGTACGAAAGCAATTTGATGCCACCTTCTTTACCGTTAAATGCAAGTGTTCTAAATTATTTAAGCCTCTGGCCCCTTTGCCGAACACTGACATCACTACGCAGGTTTCTCAATCCAAGATACCTTTGCCCAGCATTCAAATTCCTGAATTTAGCATATTACGTAAAGCAAAACTTCCAAAGACCAAGTTATACTTTCCTCAAGGCTGTGCTTTATTTTATCTTAAACGTAATGAAAATGTAATAATATTAAAATCAAATAAAGGTGTGTTATATTCAATGTGAACGACTATAACATTAAAGTAGAAAAACTATTGGAAACACAGACTTATTGTGAACTACCAAAGATTCTACAAGACAACTTATTAAATTATCATCTATTCCTGAAGGAATAAAAATGTTCTTTCACCAAAACTGTATGGTTTACTAAAAATCCATGAACCAAATGTTCCTTTAAGGCATATTGTTAGTGCAGTAGGTTCTCCTACATATAATCTTGCAAAACATCTTACATTTCCATTATAACGTCACATAGGTAGAACACCCCATTATATTAACAATTCTGCCGATTTTATTGAAAAAATTCATAATTTCAAAATTGAAGAGGGTGATATAATGGTCAGCTTTGATGTTGTTTCACTTTTTACAAAAGTCCCTCTATAGAAACTATTGAATATAAGATTGAATATATTGATCATATGTTTTTAAAGGATTTAACCATTCTTTTTCAGCACTGTTTTTCTACGACTTATTTTCATTGGAATAATAAATTCTATGAAGAGCTTGATGGTATAGCTATCAGTAGTCCTCTTAGTCCTGTTATAGCTAATTTTTACATGGAAAACTTGGAACACTAGCGTTACAAAATGCACCTAAAAAATCTTTAGTTTGATGTAGATATGTAGATGACACATTTGTTATTTGGAGACATGGAGAAGAAGCACTACATGAATTTTTAACTTTTACAAATGGTATACATCCTAGCATCCAGTTTACCATGAGAAAAGAAACTAACGGAAGTTTACCATTTCTTGACATATCTAGAACTAATAATTGACTATCATTTAAGGTTTCCAGAAAGCCGACACACACTGATAGATACATTCATAAATTATCAAACAAACATCCACGTCAAAAAGTTGTTGTAATTAAATATTTAGTGGGTCGAGCAAAACGAATTTTTGAAAAAAGAATATAAATATTTAACAAAATCCTTACAAACTAATGCCTATTCTTTTACTGATATTAATAATGTTATTACACCTTCTAAACGTAACCATAAAGAAAAACCAGTTCCTAATGTTACTGATTTTCTTCCTATTATAACTAATGTTACAGATAAAATTGAAAAAATCCTAATTAATCTTGTCTTTTAAACCTGCAACAAATTAAAGAACATTAAAGGTCGCCTATGTTTCAAACCCACTATCATAAAGTACGTAGTTTTGATACAAGACGTAAAGAACAAGTCTGCAGTAGCCGAGCATTCCTTAAATAATTTAAATCACGACATTTAATTTGACATAATATGGAAATATTATCAAGGCGAACTCGTTAATATGTTCCCTAGTTATTTCAATAGACAAGAAGAAAATCTCCGTTTAAATAGGTTTTGGCATCTTATAATTAAAAAAAGGCATAATGATACGTCTTGATTTTGATTTTAATTTTGACTTTTGTGTCTAGATTTTTTACTGTATTTTTCCTAGACCACGCAGCAAATGCTTTACCAATTATACGTTGTATTACCACAGCACTATAATTTGACATAAGTAGTTGAAATTAAAATTAAAATTAAAGATTACATTAAACATACTACATTGTTTTTCATTGTTAAATAACAATTGCTCTTATAGACTGAATTATTTTAATGGATGTCAAATTTGTATTTGCGAATACTTTAACAATTTCAAATTAAAGTTTTTCACAACTTTACAATTACATCATAACTTGATTAAGTTTTGATAAATTTTGTTCTTTGGGTATGACATTTTTTACTGTTCGCCTTCGACCGTTAGAAGGTGCTTGTCATCTTTAAGACAGTTTAACAATATTTAATTTATGAATGACCTAGTTATTCCTTACTAAAATTGTGTTCCATACGTTTATTAACACTGTTATATTAATAGCAAGTTTATGTTTACGTTTTCAATTTTTCAAATTTCACAAAATTGTTTCAACGTCTTTAACAATTTTGAAAGATATTACTACTGGCGAAAATAACTGTAAGTGTTATCGAAAAAGGTAAGTATTTTAATATGTGCAATAATGGTGAAAGTTTATATTGTCATATATTGAGTTACTAAGTCGCTCAGCGGTAAAGGTGTCAGACTAGTAAGTGAAAGGTGCAGAGTTCGAGTCCGAGTGTATTCAAATGCTTGAGAAAAAATCAGAAGTCTGAAATAAGTCCTTCTCAGGACTGAGCCTGATTACGGCAGCAGAGTCCTCTTCCGAAGCGTCGCGCTACAAAACCAAAAACTGTGAGATTAAGCCGAACAGCTCAACTAATATGAGACCACAGTTACAAAACATTGGTAATACAGACTTTGTGTAAAAGGTGTTCCACGTAAGATGTCCCTATGTCTTAGAATATATAACAGATTAAAAAAAAAGTTTTACATAAAAGTTGTTTGGATTTATTAAAATTTTTAAATTATTTACTTTTTATATACACAGGATAATATATATATATATATATATATATATATATATATATATATGGTTGATTTTAGATTTCCGCGAGTGTAGTATGAAACACTGTTGTTTCCATACCAACATCATGCACAGCAGCACCATCCAACACCGAGAAAGAGAAAGAAGGGAAAGTGAAAGCAGGGAAAATAGTGAAAGCAGTGAAAGTACACAACATCAAATATAAACAGGAGACGGGACAGCAGGACCTCAGTTCGATTCGAGTAACACGGAGCCGAACAAATCAGTTGGAGAAGGAGAAAACTTGAAAATGGCAAATGAGACTTTGCCGAAACGTCGTTTTGTACTGGCAGGAGTCAGAAACATCACCAGCAGACGCGACAACGCGCGGATAAAGAACAGTGTTTCATATATATATATATATATATATATATATATATATATATATATATATATGATCTACGCTGTAATAATAACAGTTAAAATATGACAATTAAGAAAATATTGTATAATCTTATCGAAGTTGCACTATAACTGTGCAAATTTTCAATAAAGTTCTCGTTTCAGTTAAAACAAAACTTTCTTCCATTTTAGTATAAAAACTACACAATCACTACAACCTTTGCAAATTATTGTTTACAGTATAATGGCAAAATGGAAAATTGATTCCACATTTATAAGCAAAGTAAGTGGTCGTTAATGATTTCTAATTCACATTATGCTAATGGAGTAATTTGCAGTTTCAACATGAATTACGAATTAGTAATGGTAAATTTTCAGAAATTCTTAACAATAATGATATTTGTTTGGAACATTCAAAATTTTCAATTTTACTAACCTAAGTTACCTCTCCGCGTGATACGCTACTGAGTTGGCAAATAATATTTTAAGACGTTTGAAGGTCGTATTTGTTATTATATTTGTCTTTTGCTATTATAATGTTGTAGGAAATGATGGAAAATGCGGTTCAGAGTAGCCAACTAAAATATCCCTTTCATTACACTGTTACCCTTATAACATTTTAGTTATTTTATAATTGGATGTTGTTCATAGTGGAATGGCAGCCATATTATTCTAATTATTCGTGAAATGCACTTTAACACACTATCACAGCCTTCTTAACTGTCAAATGGTTTACTTTGCTAAACACAGCCGCCTTAATTTTTAAATAATTATTATTTTACTAAAAACTGCCATTACCCTGATCCTAGACCTACTCTAAAGCTTAAACTTGAAACTCAAATACTAAAGAGATAGAATACCTATATTATTTTAAATATTAATTTTTAACAAGCTGGGTGTAGTAAGGATTCTACTTTTCTTTTACAACTTTTTTAAACTAATCTCGTAAACTTAACAGTATAATTTAACGGTTCACTTTTATGACAATCAGTATTTTTAAATAGCATATTAATGAGCAAAAATTGTGATAAAAATTACAAAACCTAAATTTACTCCAAAACTAATAAAATTTTTAAAAAAGTGTAATTACAAAAAGTTTTTTATTTTTTAATATAGAATCTAAATATGCAATCAAATATAGCGTGTGTGTATTTTTTTCATTCAAAATATTTTCTATTGACCCGTGATTTGGATCATTTATCACAACTTTTGTGATGTGAAATATATATAATTTACTTAATTTTTCATTTGTTTTTGTATATAGCAATAAGTTTTTTAATAGGGTACTTTTGTGATAAAAATAATATAACCTCAGTTTACTCCGAAACTATGCAAAATTAAAAAAAAAGTTTTAGATAAAATTATTACACTTTCTTGAGGAAAATCCAAATATGTAATAAAATGCCGAGTGTTCCATTTAAATGTTTCGAGTTGACATCGATTCCGACTTCTGGGACACCCTGTATATATAAGAAGTAAATAATTTAAACATTTTAATAAATCCAAACAACTTTTATATCAAACTTTTTTTGTGTATGTTAGAGATTCTGAGATAAGACATAGGGACATCTCACGTGAAACACCCTGTACATGTAGTACATGCTATTTAAAAATTACTCTAGAAATCAAAAAGGGGCAACAATAATTCATACAATTTTGTTCTTGTGAAGGGTGGTTTACTCCAAGTGAGCCAGAGAACGGCATTTTAAGTTCGCTGCTCTTAATGCACACATAGTATATGTTATCAGAAAATTTCCCTACAAAGGAAAATGATCAGAAAGGTGCAGTCATTTTTTCTGTAAAACGGCATTCTAAGCTGGAGGTGCTTTGTGTACATATAATACATACTATTAGCGATGGTATACCTAATAAAAATGTGAGATTGTAGATAGGGCAAATTCAATCATTTGTTCCTATAAGGGGTGTTTATCTTAAATAAACCCCGGTGTATAGTTGCATGTTAAGGATGTTCGTGTACATTCGTGTTTTTCTGGTGCTAGCTTTAGTTAGAGGGCCTCGTACTTCAATAATTACTACATTTTCCTCAGTTTCTATTCCTATAATATGATTATATTATTTTTTAAAAGGGACTTCTATAGATTGTTCGATTTGCTTTAGTGTTTATTATTATAAAGATCTAAAAATTTTAGGAAACACGTCACATCAAAAATGCTGTGTTATTCCCCAAGATGAGCCGTAACTAGCTTACCTTTTAAATTATTTTTAAATTGCATTTTTTGGTCCGAGGGGATCTATAAACGGATATTTCCGGTCTCAGTTCAATTTTGACCGACTATAATAACTAGAGAGCGGATTTTATGCGCTATAAAATGTCGAAATATGTGCATATATATGCACTTAAAAACCTTAAAATATGCATCAAAAATGCATTATCAATTCAAAATATGCATAAATATTGAATCTTCTATTTACCTGTGTTAATTCCAAATTATAACATTAATATATAAAAAAAGTATATATGCTTGTAATTTTTTAATAGGAAAAAGATAAATTGCAAACAAACTTATTATTTTAACATTCAAAATTATGTGTTATTTAAAACTACATATTTACTTATACACTATACATTTATAAAAACTGCACCCTGTCATTACTACTTACAAAGCAATTATTATTATTTTAAAATTATGTGTTATTTAAAAATTACATATTTACTTATACGCTATAGATTTATAAAGATTACACCTCTCATTACTATTTGCAAAACAATTTATAACTAAATATTTTTCCAAGTTTTCGGGCAGAAAATTTTGGCGTCTGTCCGATAGTATGTTTTTGTACAAAGAAAAACTTCCTTTTACATCCACAGAAGTTATGGGTGCATATTTTAATGCGGCTAATATGGCCAAATCTAAATTTATAACAAGATCTTCGGAATTTTCCTCAAGTTTCAGAACTTTATTATTAACTTTTAGTAACAACTGATATCCACTGTTTTTTTGTAAAATTTCATTTAATTTATTAGAAATAGTTTTACCAATATTTCCTGAAACAGCAGAAATCAGCTGTTGAAATTTATTAATTATTTGCATAGATTCATTTAATGACAATGCTTCCGTTTCTAATTTAGCAATGGTTGAACTTACAAAATAGTAATTTGCTTTTATAAATGCCAGCTCATTGCGCAATTGTGTTTTCTTTAAAATGGATTGAGCTTTTTGAACGTAAGTACTTGAATTATCAGAAATTTCTGAAACTAACTCCTTTATTTTTTCCAAATGATCTGCATAAAAAAGAGCTGCATTTAACCAAGTACCCCAACGCGTAATCGCAGGCTCTGGTGGTAGAGGAATATTAGGTAACTTTTCTTTGTACAATTGAATTCGTAACGGAGCTTTTAAAAACACTTTCTTTATACTACTTATTAAACTATTTACTAATGGAAATTGATTACGAATTGTTTCTGCTACTCTATTAATACCATGTGCGAGACATGTTACATGTATTAAATTTTCATAAAATAATTTTAATTGCTGTCCAGCTTTTACCATATACGGTGCTGGATCAGACAGCATTAAAACTATTTCTGTTGCAACAATATCAGGAATAAAAAATTGCATGAAAGCTTCGTTTATAAAGCGAACTATTGTTGCATGATTGGTTTTCTCAAGAACTTTGGAAGCGATTAAATATGATATACTAGACTGCGCCTCACTTAAATAACCAATCATTAAATTTGCAACATATCGCCCGCAACAATCTGTAGTTTCATCTACTATAAAATAAAGATATTTATTTTTTGTAATTTTCTTTATATGCCCCATAGTTTCAAGATATAAATCATTAATATACCTTTTTCGAAGCGTGCTTTCATCTGGCACTTGATTTTTACTAATTTTTCTAAAATGACCTAAAACTAGGATTTTGCAATTTCTTTAATGGAATATTGGCTTTAACAAGTGCACTACACAATTCGAAATTAAATTCCTCTTTGCATTTCTTTTGGCCGTTTCTTGAAACAACGACTGGCGCAAAGGTGTCTGACAAACTTTTGTTTTCTTAAATGTTTCTAATTTTCTTTTATGAAGAGAGGTTTCAATGTGCTGTGTAACTTGAGATTTCCTTTCGCACATGATCTAAGGAAAAATTAATTTTAAAAATAAGTATCTCATTGCATTTAAAAACTGATAAAACGGTGAATTCAATAACCTACATCAATTAATAAGGGTATAATTTCCGAAATCAATTAAAAATATGTAATGGTACTTACTATTTTTCCACAGGCTATGCAAAACACTTTTTCATCATCCAGACGTAACTCGGATATATTTTTTATCCATACTTGAACTAAACTATTTTTAACTTTCGGCATCTTGAGGTTCACTTAACAAAGCCGTACCATTCAGTTACGTCTTCGCCCAAAGAATGTTTAAAATGTTGCATTTTGTCCGTTACTCTCAAATTATTTTCAAGAAGGATTAACTAACTAAACACTTACCTTGAAAAAGTCCAAATAACTTTAACCCCTGATTGCGGGAATTCCCTCAATCAATGCTTTAACTATCTACTTAGGTACCATTGGAATTTTCAAATACTACGGAATAGCGGCATTGAAACTTCATAATCCGGAAGTACTAACGTTGCACTTAACTGGAGGTAATAATCTTTCTTTAAACCTGTCTTATTCATATAAAAATACATTTCGTAGTTAGACACAATAACAAAATTTAAAATAAGTTAGAATAATGGATTTTAAAGCGAATTTGGAAGATATAGAAAAAATGCGAAATATATGTTAATTATGAATAAAAAGGCAAAATATGCATAAAATTGCAATATATGCAGTATTTGGCGAAATATGCAAAATATGCAAAAATTAATTAAATGATTGCATTTAGTGCAATTCGTCTAAAAACAAAACTATATTCTTCAACTATAAAAAATAAGCGATATGCATTTTGCATAAAATCTTCACTCTAATAATAACTTACCCATTAGTTAGAGAAGTTAAAAAGGAAACTGAGCTTTTTTCAGTTCAAAATAAATGCTGAATTCATTTAACTCCATTTTGAAGATCCGTCGTGCTTATAGGGAGACCATTTTGGGTTTGTTTAACATCGACAATCAAGTGTGTATAAATTTTCAAAAAAAAAAATAAAAATGAGAAATAGTTGAACTACATAGACAACATCCAGATGATTTAAATTATTGCACCTCATTATTAAAATTAGTCTTGACAGGGTTATGATGAAAGGCTATTTATTATACAATAATTTTTGTTATATAATTGACAGCACGCTATATAAACAACTACATAACAGCTAATAAAAACGAATTAATTTTGCTTTTTATTTTCATAATTATCGTTGAAGTGATTAATTTATACCACTCTTCCTAAATTTAAATACGTAAATGGCATCCGCTATAACTTATACATTTAATTATTTAACAGTACAGTAACCTAACAAATGATCAATTTGGAATCGTTTTTCTAAGTAATCAATTGTAAACCTTGTGATCAGAATTATTCTTATGCCGATCACCAACGTTAGTGCGTGAACATAAAATTTTTTTTCGTACACGATTGATTTGATTGATACACTTGGCTTTATCCGGATGTATGTAGCGTATCTCCAAACAGGGATGTGCAGTTCTGCACTAACATAGCGGCTACTCTAGTGACCAAGTGAAGACCGGTTCCAGAATTTCATATGGTTGTAATAATAACGGCAGATTCGTGTATCGTTGAAAATCCCTTTATACAGATCATGTGTTTATCAAACTTTTTGTTTTTAATTATTCTGGTAACCTAAATGAATAAATTATTTTGGCATTAAATAAATTGTGTTTTGTACATTGCAATATTGATACAAGAAATACCAGTTATTGTAAATAGGATAACAAAATGCATTCAGCTCGACTTGATGCACACGTAAAGATTGCAATTCTAACTATTTTTTACAATTGACATATTCGACTTTATGCAATCATTACATTCCAACAAGAAATTCCTTATTGTATGTATTTAATTCCGTTTTAGATATATGTAGTTACATCTTAAATAACTCGGAGTAAATTATGAAGATGGGTACATATAAACTGTTCAAGTTCTATGGTGACGCCAGCGTTCCTTTTTTGGTTTCGACAAAAAAATTTAGAGGGCAGAGAGCCAAAATGTGTATTATTTTGGATAAGACAGGTTCTTGTACAGATTAGAAACTGTTGATTGCTAAAATTCAAACTTAAACAAGTTAAATTTTCCTTCTTACACTACAGCTCCAGCACTACCGCCACCACTGCTAACCAGATCTTACAACAGGGATGTAGATATTTCAGTTTATAACATTTATGCCAAATTTAAATCTAATCGGGAATTAAGCTTTTTGTGTTATTCCAGACGACAGAAAATGATATTAACCGCTCTTTCTCCGCGGATCTACCATACGCCAATAAGCACAGATATCTAGACTATTAGGCGCTAAACAAAATTGTTACTCTTAAATACAAATACAAATTTTTAAGTTAATGCAGCCTAAAGAAAAATATATCTCCTCTCTTATCCCTTACCCCAAATCCACCACTAATCACAATCATTCTCTCTTTAGGAGAGAAAATTAAAAATTCAATAACGTGCAATAAAAAGCTCATTAAATAGCAAATGCTTTGCTAAATACGTTGACGTATATTGGCTAGCAACCTTAGTAACATTTAGGATGTGAATTTTAAGAAGAGCTTCGCCAAATACGGAGTTAATGTTCATTTTTACACTTTTACATTCTTTGTGCGCACACACACACGTACACGCACACGCATGCACGCACGCACGCATCCACGCACGCACGTACGCACGCATGCACGGATGCACACACATCCACGCATCCACTCACAAACACTTACACAAACACAAACACACACACACAAACACAAACAGACACAAACGCAAACACAAACACAAACACAAACACAAACACAAACACAAACACAAACACAAACACAAACACAAAAACACAAACACAAACACAAACACAAACACAAACACAAACACAAACACAAACACAAACACAAACACAAACACAAACACAAACACAAACACAAACACAAACACAAACACAAACACAAACACAAACACAAACACAAACACAAACACAAACACAAACACAAACACAAACACAAACACAAACACAAACACAAACACAAACGCAAACGCAAACGCAAACGCAAACGCAAACGCAAACGCAAACTCAAACGCAAACGCAAACGCAAACGCAAACGCAAACACAAACACAAACACAAACAAACACAAACACAAACAAACGCGAACACGAACACGAACACGAACACTTAACGAACACGAACACGAACACGAACACGAACACGAACACGAACACGAACACGAACACGAACACGAACACGAACACGATCACAAACACAAACACAAACACAAACACAAACACAAACACAAACACAAACACAAACACAAACACAAACACAAACACAAACACAAACACAAACACAAACACAAACACAAACACAAACACAAACACAAACACAAACACAAACACAAACACAAACACAAACACAAACACAAACACAAACACAAACACAAACACAAACACAAACACAAACACGCAGACACGCACAGATGCAGGCGGAGATAGATAGACGAGGTATACTACTATACTATACTACACTGCTAATACACTACTATACTATACAATTGTTCGAATTAGGATTTGTTATAGTTGATACCAAATTCTTATTGAAGATTGATGTTTTGTGTTGTTAACCAGTTAGTTAGGATGTCCAGGCTGTTTTCTATATTCTTGTTTAATTCAGTATATTTACTACTAATGCGTATTTTAGTGTCATCCGCATATATTGTTATGATTGAAAATTTGAAGTTGCTCGGTAGATAATTTATGTAAATTATGAGAAAAATTGGACCAATTGTTGACCCGTGTATCACTCCGAAAGGTATCAGCTTTGTTACGGATCTTATTTGTTTCATTACGTTTGTACTTATATTATTTGAACAGCCACGCATTGACATCTTTCACTTATTTACGGCTTAAACAACTTCCAAGCTACCCTTCTAACACCTAAGTCATATAGCTTTAGCATTAGCAAATTATGATCCACCATATGAAAAGCTCTTGATAGACCACAATTTACTGATGCCAGAGCAAACGATATTAATATACCCAATTCCCAAATTTCATTAACTTCAGATTGCAACTTCTTCTCGGACACGAAGTAAAATTGTAGGGCCCATGGAGATACAATGATTGACACGTTAAAAATCTCATACTAAAAGTGGAATTCTTGTAGTAGGTCAATATTCGGGTAGTGCTAATAACCATAAGCATAGTGGTGCCTAACATTACTGAATGTGTCTAGATCTCGTCCTACAAACACAAAACGCAAACAAATTTAATTTCTCGCGAATTATGCAAAAGCGTACAGTGGCGTACCAAATGTTACACCCACACCATACCTTAGGAATTCAGATCACTGGTGGAATTCTAGTTTCTAATTGTACTATACAACACAGTTGCCAAAAATACAGTAAACATTTCGTTCTTTGCAAAATAACTGAGAAATGTACAGGGGCGTACTAATGGCTATAGTAATATGATACCATCATTTGTAAGAATTTTTCGTAGAACTGCAGATATTGTGTGTCCGTGTATCCGTATGTCCGTGCTCCCGTGTGTCCGCCTGTCCACGTGCCCGGGTGTAAGCGCGTCCGTGCATCCATACGCCCGTGTGTCCGTGTGTGTCCGTGTGTGTGTCCGTGTGTGTGTCCGTGTGTGTCCGTGTGTGTGTGTGTGTTGTGTGTGTGTGCGTGTGTGTGTGTTGTGTGTGCGTGCGTGTGTGTGTGTGTGTGGTGTGGTGTGTGTGTGGGTGTGTGTGTGTGGTGTGGTGGTGTGGGTGGTGCGTGTGCGTGGGTACGGTGGTGTGTTGTGTGTGATGTGTGTGCGGTGGGTAGTGTGTAGGTGTGCGTGTGCGTGCTTGCGTTCGTGCGTGCATGCGTATGTGTGTATGTGTGTGGATGCCTGCGTACGTGTGGTCGTACGTGCGTGGGTACGTGGGTGTGTGCGTGTGCATGTGAATTAAAACTTTGTAAATCGTAAAGTTGTAAAGATTCGTAAGTGCAATACATACACGGTTAGTGAGTCTTATATCTCCGGAGAACTACACAGCAATGTATATTTGCTACAAGACGTGTTTGTTGTTAACACGCCTAGATTTTGTAGTATTAATTGGCTTTTGTTTGTTTGTGGTAAGCATCGCATCCAAACAACGGTACAGGTAGCTGCCACCGTTTACACGACAGATCTGCTTAAGCGAACAAGAAAAATCGGGAGTTTGGACAAGTTTTTGCACGTATTTTCTTTAATGCTTAATAATTAAAAGGGTGACATAATAATTCATTAACTGTGTCTCCATTATTGAATTGAATTGATATCTGAAGGATTATTACATCAGCTTTCGCTTGCATGTTTAGCAGTAGCTTTAAACCAGCGTTTTCTTTGTAAAGACGATTTAGAATTGTTTTTTTCTGTTGTTTTGAATAAATGATTAAAGTTTTATTGTTATCATAAATGTATTAAAACACACCAGTGGCCCTAAAGGCGGTGAGATATTAGCCGAGGCATATAAAACATTAATCAACTTTCATTTCAATTAAAAAATCAAAAAGATAAATTTAACAAGTAAAAAGGAAGCGGGTCTGTTACAGTAGTCCCTTCAAATTGAATATGATTACAACAGGTTGCACTATGTTACTTACATATGATCCAAAAAACCTGATTAAAGAATAATGAAAACCAAAATTGATGTCATGCTGGATGGTATCAAATGCCTTGCTAAAATCTGTATAGATAACATCTACTTGACTCCGATTGTCAAGTACCTCACTGCACATTCGTCAGGTGAGGTGGTAGGACATCTGACAGACATGCTAAATTAGTAGCCATGGAGCGCTGTTGCATAAAACCATGTTGATGGTCTGCAAGTAATCTTTTCAAGGATATATTCGATTGTGAATAATAACCTTAAATACTTCAGTAAAATTGTTCATCGTCAGTGGCGAAGCTACAAAATTTTTCTGGGGGGGGGGCAGGCCCCACGGGCTCTTTTTGGGGAGGAGTGCGTATAAAAATTTTGTTAGGGCGTACACACCACTTTTTTATAGATACGTGCGCATGAAAACTACGTCAATCTTGTTTTCACTCTCAATTTTAAACAGTTTTGGTTTTCATCATCATGGTTTGTCATATACCTACTTTAAGTAAAAGACTTTCTTGTTTTCACATTTTATTTAGGAAATATAACACATAAGTATGAATAAAAAAAACTTCAAACTAATTTTAGTTTTCTGTCTGTTTTTTATAAAAACAGAAAGAACTTGTTCAGCCGACAATTTCTGCTTAACTAAAGCATTTTCGATACAGGGAAGTGATAAATTTGAAAATCTATCTTGTGCCATTGTGGTTCTCAGCCATGTTTTTATCCGCCTCAAAGCGGAGAAACTTCTTTCGCAACCAGCTGAACTGATTGGAAGGCCTACAGCAATTTGTAGTAATTTGTAAAGATTTGGAGTCAGATCCCCCTTCACTTGAATTTTTAGATTTTCCAACGTGATTTCAAGATTTTTATTTTTGAATAAATTTCGTATCACTAAAACTTCAGCTTGAAGTGTTGAGATTTCGATATTGAAGGCCCTCTGATAATTGGCGACGAACTCAAATGCTTGATCCAAGTCTAGCTTCATAAAGGAATCAATCGATCTTGCAAGGGGAAGATTTTCAAATCGTTTTTTCATATTGCCAATCACGTTGTCCATGACTTGGTAGTAAATGTTGACTTTCCAGTATTCGGGAGCTGTAGTTCCTGCAGGTATGTCGATCAGAGATGATTTACCCAGGGTTGAGTCAGATAGATATTCATTAAGCCTTTGTGGTTGCTTCCTTTTTTTTGAAATCCTTAAAGGCTCCAAACAAATGTCTTGTTCTGAGAATTTTTCTATTTCACTCCACAGGTCCTCAAATTTGTTCCTCTTCTCTTCAAAGCTACTTATAGTGCTATCTATGATATCACTAGCCTGACCTAGTGTGGCATCTTTTCTCTGAAAATATTTACTCAGTACATTTGCGACCATTAACACTGAATGGAAGACGAACAAACAAACGATAAATTGTGGCTTTATCATTGATGCCTGTATTCCAAGTGCTTCTACAGAATTTTTGTCTCGCCCTTGTTCAATTTCCTCATCCAGAGCGTTTCGAATTGCTTGGAAATTTTTCAAAAGGGATTTGCAATTTTCATATCGACAACTCCACCTGGTACTGCTAAGACTTCCATTTCGCCCCCCGACTTTATACCTAGAGCATCACGGGCGTTTATGAGATGAGAGTGATGACCGGGTTGAGAAAAGTGGACGTATATTGCCTCCAGAGTGTTGAAAAATGCAGCTGCAGTAGACACCTTAGCACAACTGTCGACAATTACCAAGTTCATCCTGTGTGCCAAGCAATGAAAGTAAATGGCTTGTGGATGATCCTCCCTTATTTTGGCTTGTAGTCCTTGGTGTTTCCCAGACATAACACTGGCTCCATCATAAGATTGGCCAATTAATATGGCGTTATTCAACAAACTGCATTTACTTAGATACCTTTTAATAAATATTTTTAAACTCTCGGCATCTCTAGAAGAAGAACAATCTACGAAACCAAGAAAACGTTCCTCAACTTCCAATCCTACGGTATATCTGATTGCCACGGACAATTATTCTTGTTTGTAGCACCTAGCTTCATCAACCAATATCGAAAAAAAACCACATTGCCGCACTTCTTCTACAATCTGTTCAATAACAAGTTGAGATGCGATGCTTATTATTTCATTTTGTATTTTGGAACTGCAATAACTGATATGTCTGTCTAGATGCATCGAAAAATTCGTGTTATGTTTTGCCATAAGTTCACCCAACTCCAGAAAATTTCCTCGGTTAGTAGATGTTGCGTCTTCTCGGTGTCCTCGGAGTGGTAGCCCTTGACGTGTCAAGTATAAAATCATGTCGATTAATTTTATCATATAATCTCGGTTCTGTATTATCGTTTCTTCATGTTGTATGGTTAGCTTCTTATGAACATCTCCGGCCTTCAAGGAATGCTTGTAGCCTACAAACCCTAGCATACAGTCACTGTGAGCCAAAGAGGTGTCATGTTTTTTCAGCGACTCACTTAGTTTCCTCCAATTACTGAACCCATTAATCGAAAACTTTTCATTTTGATCTCGAATATTTGCAGAATGCCGAAAATGTCTGCAGACAAAGCAGAACGCTTTATCTAACTTCACACTATATTCAAGCCACTGATAAGTATCAAAGAATTGAGAAGAAAACGATCTCCGTCTATCTCCAAATGAACTTTTTGTAAAAACAACCCTTGGGCCCCTTGGCTGCGAAGGACCACTATCAAGAGTTCCCAGATCTTGATCTTCTGGATCATTTCGTCCTCTTTGATTTGTTTCTGCAGATGTAAAAACATCGGATGTTTTGCTACCTTGCCCTTCTTCAGCGGCTTTATTTACATCTTCTCGTATGCCTCCACCAACATTTTCTATATTTGAAGTTGAATATTGTGTTAAATCACAATCTATCTCAATATTTGTTGTTCAGTCACATACTGGGTTGATTTGTGGCAGATTTGAAAAACGATCGTATGTCTTTGAATTTCTTCATGTTCAAACCGCCCACAATCTGCAATCTGCAACGCAAATAAAAACAAATTTATAAACACCGAAGCTAACTGCTCGGACACTGATGGAGAAACAAGTAAAAGGCGTGAAAGAAAGTACAAATCAAAATCCCTTTTCAGTTTTAACTTTAAACTATTATTATTATTATTAGCTGAAACTTGTGATGCAATCTTTCCTTTTTTTTTCACCCTTCAAAATTTTAACATCTTACAATACTCTAAAACAAACAAACAAATAAGTAAAATTACCTTAGTCCTTAGTTGTTTGTGGCAGTTGGCCTTGGCAGTGGCTATTTGTTTGCTTTGATGTTTTATTTCACACAGCACTGTGCTGTCAGCACAGAAGACTCAGAACATGGAACACCGAACACAGGTTATATCGGCACTTGGCTCATAATAATAATAATAATAATATTACATAAAACATTAAACATAACTATAACAAGTACTAACCCCATGAATTCATCGTGCGTTGCAGCGTTGCTTATATAGGTACCGATGACGCAAGCAACCCTTCTCGAATCTTCTAGAAGTTCGATGACTAATAATTTACGTAAGCTGCTGTCTGCGTCTGCCGAGGCATCGTAATTATGATACATACATCTAGATTGTTCGGAATAATGAGTCACCATTTCCGGTATGTTACACTATTTTTAAGTTTCAAGTCTCGCTTCCTTTATAAAAAGTTATCTTTTAGAATGTTAATGTAAACTAATCTAATCTACTAATCTTTGCGGCGTCTTTATGCTTGCTGGGTTTACTACATCGTGAAAGAGGAACTATACATGCTATTGTTTATGTATCAACACTCAACGCATATCAGTATCATGAACCAAAACAATTCCAAGAGCAGCACAGTCACAGTCAGCAGTCTACCGCCGCCGCGCCGCTTAGCTAA
This sequence comes from Vesta saturnalis, assembly GCA_036346205.1. Taxonomy (NCBI): domain Eukaryota; kingdom Metazoa; phylum Arthropoda; class Insecta; order Coleoptera; family Lampyridae; genus Vesta; species Vesta saturnalis. The sequence goes on along the minus strand of JARFJB010002342.1, from coordinate 1,922,052 downwards.
ACAAATATTATTTCACCGATACAACTTATGCTCGAATGACGAATATTCTAATGTCCTTACATAATAAATAATAATTTATAATTGTACTTATCGCTATGTCATTATTACTACTCGTTTGTTTATCGCAATGATTTAAGATTTAACGAATTAAGTTGTTAGATAGAATTTAAGATAAGAATAAAAATGGGAAGTGCTCCGTTTTTCTGGGGTGTGTCATAGCTTGCCTGGGGTGAGCCTGGCACACCTTGCACCCCCTAGTTTCGCCACTGTTCATCGTGCTAATCGGTCGGTGGTTAAACTCGCTGGAATTTCCACTTTTCAGTATGGGCCATATATTAGTAATTTTCCAAAGTTTGGCGAATATGTTAGAAGTTAAGCATACATTAAAAATGTAGCATAACAGCGCAGCCAACGTAGCACCACAGTCTTTAACTACGAAAGCAGGAACTTGATCAGAACCTGTTGTGTTGTTATTTTTTAATTTGCGTATGGCAAAAATTGTTCCGCCTATAGTTATATTGGTCACACAAATATTGGCTAAATTGTTAAATTGGGTAACGTTTGAAACATTCCTATTAGTGGACGGAGTGTAAACAGTAAGAAGGAAGAAATGAATCGAAAAGATTGTATAAAATTTTGTAGAACTTTTCACACTCAGTAAATGATTGAAGCCATAATCGTATAGCAGGGTTGAGTTGGAAAGGTTGTTATAATCAGCCTTTCTAAAATTATATCTTTTATTTTCATTATTCTATCTTTCACATTAACCATGCTATTATATTGTGTAAGATTAAGAAAATCAGTAAAATGGTTTATAATTAATGTACGCTTATCCTTAACATTTAAACAACATTTTTGTTGTTCTGAAAGATCAAATAATAATTGAAAATCATTAATTGTAGTAGTAGGTGGAATATAAATAACAAAATAAATTCAACACGTCAAATCCAAACGCGTACGTAGAGATAATTTTAAATCTCAATCCTCGAACGTTCTGGAAGTAGCATTTTAAAGTTTTATCGGTGTTGCAACCAGCATTAGTGTTATCTAGTTTTTTGAGTTGTTGGTGGAAATAATCTGGGGCATTCCTTTTACATATTTAATTGTAATATTTGACTCACCATTATTCTGTCTATTGTTTAAATTTGCGCTAATTCAATAGGTACTTGCGCTGAGCAAACCTCTTTATGGGGGTCTAAATTCAAACGTGCCGAAGAATAATTTATAGTACCTTTTTGTAAAGAAAATTCAATAACGTGAAAAACCTCCCTGCTAAACATTTAAAATTTACAAATGATAACCATTCTTCAAGTGGTATAAGTTTTATTAAAACAGATTTAAAAAATTTCCATAAATAAACGAAATACGGCGATTTTTTGAAATGCGCATCTTCGTTTTTTTTTAAATATCTCAACAACCGTAACAGTTACAATTGTCTAAAATTTTTCCCATTCAATCCCCTTTTCATCTCAGTTTCTGAGATCCCAATGCATTCCCTTTCGACTTTGGGCACATTGAATACTATTTTTTTCACTCACACAGATATTTGCCTAATTTTTAACAAATTTAAGTGTATTCCTCATTAACTGTCATGTTAGTAAAGAATAAAATGTATATTATGGTAACGAACTTAGCTTTTTGATTTATAATAAATTGCTATAAACGTGAGGAATTCTCATTATCATTATTTCACTCCCTACTTTACTGTTATAGAAACAGACTTTTATTCTCTCGAATGCAAAATAGTATGTTAAAAAAACAAGTTTCATAAGGGCAGTTTTGCTATTTTTTGTAATTTGCCCTTTTTGTCGTTTTTAAACAAAAATTTTTACTTTAGTTTATTTAGGGATTTTTGTGGTGGTTGGTAATGTCTTAATTTTAAAAGTGAAAATTTGATCTAGTCGCCTTTTATATTTTCCAAATTCTGTCACAAAACACGAAAATGGAAGGTAATCAAGATAATCTTGCATGTACGCCCCCTGAAATACGTGAAATTTCCAAAAATGCAGAATTTTCTCACATCAAAGTTTTCCACTGGACGTATCCTGTTTTGTGACAGAAACGTGCTTGCGCATAATTCCGGGCCAAGCTTTGCCAACCTAAAAATGTTTGTAAAATGTTCCGTGAATTAATGTCTATAATCTGTCTATTAAAAAATCAAAATAAAGGCAAATTACAAAAATATTTTTTTAATGACGTTCCGACTGTCTGACCCAATTTGATAAGATTTTACAAATTGCAGTCTATTCAAATAACATGTTAACACGAAACGTTCTGATTCAGGCAGTCAGGAAACATGTACGTAGATATAAGCACGATAATTTTTTACATTTATACACCAGTTTTAGATGAAATTAAGAAATAGAAGTAACATTCACAGATATTGTAGATACACATTGATTAATAATAACAATTTTTGTTCATTTTATCTCTGAATATAGGTTACGCTTACAACAAAAAACTTGTAAAACTTGTAATAAAGCTATAAAAATCAATTTGCAAAAATTAGATTATCCAATAACGACCGTACAGGTGAAATAATCTTAAGCATATCATTAAATGTTGACTGATCTAGATCTAATCACACGTGAGACAACTAATTTGCAAGTTATTTATTGCAAAACTTTTGAAACCTAACGGAATTAGACAGTTTAGACCCCTTTGGGTAAGGTAAGGTAATTCCAAGTCTAAAACGTCATAAATACCAGAATTTATTTTTAATGTATAATTTTTTTTTTAATTCTCACATTAGTAAAATTGGTACGCGACCTGATGCGTGGGGTGGTGCAGATTGCTCGTATTTTGCGAAGTCGCGGTCACTGGAGTAGAGAGTAAGTGCAACTCGGTTATGCCCTCTTCATGTTATGGTCATTCAACAAGTACTCGCACTTGATCTTCATACTTAATAACAACAATCATGAAGCGTGAATGTGCAAAAAAAATTGTTATGATATAATAGTTTCAATAATATTATGGAATTTAATAAACAATGGAGTTTTTGGAAGTTTTGTGTTTTATAAAAAACTTTGAAAATGTACGTTTCGGTGATCAGTGCTATTTTTCCTACGCTAAAATCGCAATTATATGGTAAGATCTTATTTTATTTTTTTATTGTAAACTGTATTATAAAAAACAATATTTACTATTTCTTCATATAAACGCTATGTTGATAATGACAACCAAGCCATAGCGCCGCGATTTAACGAAAATTATTAAAATACAATTCAATATTAAATTTTATTAATCATATATAAATAATGTTTTAATATGGCATAAATAAACGCTATCTTAATCTAAAGTAATTAATATTCTAATATTACATTCTGTAGGAAGTTTATTGCTTACTTGCAGAATTACGTGACAGGTATTTAGCTCAATCATTTAATTAGGCTGCTGTTTACTATTGATATTTTACACCTGATACCGATTTGATTAAAATGCATTATTTAATTCGCCAAACTTTAACCTACTTACGAGGTGTGATCAGTAACACATTAGTATGATTGGGATTTGAGTAATTTAATAGCGGGTTACGCGGTTATTCTGACGTTGATGTCTCTTAATAACGTGTGCAATTTTTACTGAATTAAATCGCTTTCTGTTCATGCTAATTTTAATTTTAATTTCTAAACAGGCGAAAAAAGTGAGTTAAGGTATACAGTATGTCTATTTTCTTGTGCTTACTTTAAATTAAAAAAAAATATGGTACTAATGTACGTATTAGAGTTTTCTTTTTGTCAGATAATTCTGTTTATTTCCCTGGTGACGCTAGATTAAAAATTATTAAGATGAAATAGAAATGGTGTTCAAGTGGCATATTTAGCAACAAAGTAACGGTCGTCTGTACATAAATTCGATTTAGGTGGCATGTTCTTATTACATGTCCGTCCAAAATATATATTAATTTTGGTGTAGTACATACTATGAATATAACCATCTTTTGTAAGAAACTAGTTCGATACAAAGTATTTAAGTAAACATCTAAAATAAAACCTTTTCGAAATATGTATGTTATACGGGTTTGGCACTAATTTAGATATATACAGGGTGTTGCTAAATTCGACCGAAAACGCTTACAGATGAAAACTATCGTAAAATAAGTAGGGAAAGGTCGCATACTTAATTTTAATAGTGAATAGTGTTTTTGTTTAAAAAGTTATAATTATTCCGTGATTCGAAATAGATATAATAGAATACAGTAACTAACATTAAATTATAAGATTTAGATTAATAGCTTAATTTTTAGAGTAAAAAAAAATATTTTTTTAACCTCGATATGCCATCATAGGCAACACCTTTGATGGCATACCTTATAAAAATGTTAAAATGGCAGTAAACCTCGTAACTTAAAACCTTATTTTCTTATAAAAATATGAAGTATAACAATATAAAGCATAAAACTATGAAGTACCGATAACAGTATAAAACACAAAAGCATAAAAAACATAATCAAAATATGGGTTAGTTACAAAATTCGCAAACAAATGTCTTAACTTTCCTATCTACACCAGCTCATTCATTATGACACCAGGCTTGGCACTCCTGACAACTAATCCAGAGTTCTTTGGAACGTGATCGTGAAAAGAGTTCATTACAATATAAACAAGCAACATCTGACTCATCTTCTTCCACTTGTTCAAAGGGATCCTCTACACTATCATCACTTTCATCTTGTAATGGGACAATTCTTTTCTTTACCTCTCTAGCCAACTTTTTCCGTTCTTTTTCAGCTTGTTCCTCTGCTTTTTGTTTCAGTTCCAGAATATTAGGAGTTGTATTTAAAAAACCAGTTTTTCCACGTCTTCGTTTTTTTGTGGGTGCAGGTTTGGAAACTACAGGGGTGGGTGATAACTCAGAAATGCTGTATTTAAGTTTTTTTGAAATAGACGGTCCTGCATCAGTTAAATCCTCTTGCGGAATTTGTTTACGTTGGAGAATAGGTGAAGGGTATTCTGATAATGAAGGCTCGAGGACTGGCTCCTGAAACGGTTTATCGGTCGTTAACGCAGGCGCAAACATCCATTCCACCAAAATATCCGGATTAAATCGGCTTATTCCTGTCTTCTTAATAGCATTAATGACATTTGCCGGTGTGGCACTTTTTAAAAAAGCGTTCTTAAAAAGACCAGCTATTTGAAAGTCCGTTACAATTCTGCCTGGATTCTGTCTGAGCCATGTCTGTATCTTTTGATTGAAATAAGTTTGTAAGGGTCCAAAAAACCCAATATCGAGCGGTTGAACTCGATGACTGCAATGTGCAGGGAAATAAAACATTACAATCCCCTTGCTTTTTGCATATTCCAAGACTTCTAGGGTTTTGTGGCTACCATGACCGTCCAACAGCAATAAAATTTTATTGTCAGGAGAAGCCTTAGTATGGTGCACCAAATGTTGCAACCATTTCAAAAAAATTTCTCCAGTCATCCATCCTTTTTTTTGACAAAAAGCTTTGCTCCCTGGTGGAGCATTATCCATTAATTCGTTTTTAAGTCTCTTTCTACCAAAAATAAAAGCTGGGGGTGTAAAAGTTCCAATTGCATTCATTGCGCACACCACCGTTGTATGCTTTCCTCGTTCGGCACTGGTAAGGGTTCCAACCTGTTTACGCCCTTTGTGGCAAAAATTTTTGACGGTTTTTTTTGCACGGTACTTAAACCGCTCTCATCAGCGTTATACACATTTTCAGGAGGAAAGTTATACTGATGTAAAATAGCTTCCAGTGCTGTAAAGTAAGCCTTAACATTGCTTTGGCTAAAAGCCTGGGCTCTAGCATAAGATGTATTTTCTGGAACCCTCTTCAAAAACCCGCTAATCCATTTTTTCCCGCCATCATTGTATTCTTATTAAAAGTGTTTTTAATGTTATTTTTACAGCTATTTCGTAGACAAGCTTTCTCACATCTTTTGTGGTTAACCCAAAAAACCTGGTCTCCATATCTATAATATGATTCACAAGACTTGTTTCCATTTCTGGAGACAAAACTGTTCTACGAGCGCCTAAATCTCCCTTTAAACTGTTATCCATCTGAAATCTCCTACGTAATGTGGTAGCTGGAACTCCATAAGTGTTTGCAACTAATTGCCACCCCATTTTTTTTCTTTAATCGCATTTATTGCATGCCGCATGCTACTTCATCCCATTTCTGTTTTGTGTTTTCCATGTTGTTGTCAACTACATAATAAAATACTGTTTTATATTTGTTAAAATAATTTAAATTTATTTAAGACATTCCGCAATTAGTAGTTCCTAAGATGGCATACCTATGCCATCAATGGAAACACTTAGATATGCCATCATAAGAAACATGCAGTGTTATGATGTAATCGCAAAAAAATTACTTCAACAAACACACAACCTTGAACTGAATGCAGCATCATATAACAACGTTTATTTACTATACACATACAAATAGCACGTTTAAATGTGATATATGAAAATTAAAATTTTACGAATATATACTATATACATGTATACTATTACTTCGCCACTTACCGAAATTTTAATTAATTTGGAGAATTAACGAAAAGTATTCCGGTGGCACTAAACTTCACTCTAGATGTCAAAACACATAACTGCGCATGTACAAATACCAGTTAACGCACTGTCCTTACACTGTTTAAAAATACAGGGGGTATGCGATCATTGGCACTATGCCATCATAGGCGGCCTTCCCCTAGGAATGACCGTTTTTTCTTTAATACGTAACCGTTAAACGGCTTCAACTTCATTTCTCTAATTTGGACAGATTTCTTTTAACATTAAAAATCTAGTGTAAAATTTATTTTCAACATTTTCTAAATGTCGTTTCTTTTCCCCCCTATTTTTTACGCAACTGGCAGAATAACAATTATTTTCTGTTTTCCCATTTCCTTATTTATTTCAGTACAGAAAGCTCACACTCTTTGACTGTGTTACATTTAACCGTTTTTGAGATAATCTGGCATTAAATGAAACGTGAACATACCTTTAAAATTAGAGCCACCCACAAACAATATTTACGGTCAGTTTGGTATTCAGTAACTATTTTATTTGAAAAATATTGTGAATTTTTGCCAAAAGCTTGTGCTTTAACTGTAAAACAAAAAATATTAAATATGTAGTTAAATTAAATTTTGTTTGCGGATTATTTAAGACGACATTATCTCAAAAATCTAACATGGTCAAAATTTATGAGTTTTCTACACGGAATTAAACAGGGGATTGGAAAAACTGAAAGTAACTGCAATTCTACCAGTAGCATAAAAAATAGGGGGAAAATGAACCACATTGAAATTGGAATCGATTACATGTTATTAAAGAAAAAACGGTTTTTATTTTAAGCTTTATCGCCCTGTATTTCAAAAACCAAGCGCTTCACGGCCTTACATTCTTATATCACTTTTTCTCATTTAAAATAATATTCCAACCACATAATATTTTCGTTCCTGGCACGATCGCATAAATCCTCGCCGTGATTATAATTCACAATTACAAGATTTCAAAATACCTACAAAGTATTACTGCCAATCTCGACCATAAAAAGGGTTTGCGATAGGTTAGGATACAAATCAACCTAATTAGAGCAGTAAATTAGATCCGGGTTTTTCACGCATCTAAATCAAAATATCTGTTGCTATAATTATTCGTTCTTAATTTATTTCTAAATTTAAAGAGTTATGGACGTCAAATATTCAGTTATTATTAACAATTTAACATTTATTAATCACATATTTTTCGTTTAGGATAACAAATATTTTAGAGTGATTAACAGTATTCTTGCTTTTCCTTATATTACGAATGTTATAACTAGAGCAGGGCAAAGATATCGATTATAATTAAGTTTTGACAGGTTTTCGAAATTAATCAATTATTTGATTAATCGATCATTTGATTAATCGATTATTTGCCTATCGTTTAATTAAAAACAGTTGATTATCTTCAGTACTTGGTTATCGATTGTTCAAACAACCGTCCACCTTTATTCCACATTAAATTTTGTGCCCTAGTTTATATACTATATTTCTCTATGTTCGATGTATTACTTAAACACATCACTAAATTTAACTTTTACCCAATTATGTTCTTTATGCATGCCCTACGTCACTTTCCTCTAGACTGACGTTCTCCAATTAACTATTTATTAATCGATTGTTTGGTTAATTACTTATACAATTAATCAGTTATTTGATTAATCGATTATTTAATTAATCTTTTACTTTATTAATCGATTATTTGATTACCGGTTAAAACAATCGATTATTTTTAGTAATCGGTTGTCGATTATTCAAACATATAATCGCCCACTTCTAGTCACAGCCACGGCAATTCCCCTTTGTTAAATATAGAAATTTAACTAATCCTCAGAAAAATATATTTAATCGGTTTTTGGTGATATTTTGAAATCTTCTGGGTTGAAGACCGTTTTAGGTTAAATGTCAAGATTGCTAACATATAACTATTATCCAATTCAAGTAAGGTCTAAGTGTCAAACTAAGCAACAACTACCACCATCACGAAAAAAGATGGCCAAGTATCCTATAGAAAAAAAAACAGTCAAGCCGGAACTGGAACAAGAAAATCTGGAGCAACAGTGTGTCATACCTCTATCGAATAGCAAGGGTTATGTGTCTTTGAAGAAAACAGAAGGTTACATCAGTTCGACCCTAAACAAACTAGAAGAACTATGAAAAACGGTACAACAAAGTCTCGCTAAACAACGCAAGCATAGACACGCGAGTACTCACACACATGCACACTTACTCACACACATTCACACACACACACACGCACGCACGCAGGCACACACACACACACACACACATACACACACACACACACACACACACACACACACACACACACACACGCACACACAAACACACATGTACACTCACATACACACACGCACACACACAGGCACACACGCAAACACGCTGGCACACATACTCACACACACGCACGCATACACATAGTCGCATACACGCGCGCTCACACATCTACACACACTGACACATTGAGACAGGCAGTCAAAAGAGGTCTAGATGGTTGCTGAAAATATGTAAATCCGTTGAACACTAAAGATCGATCTTTTTCACGAAAACGATAGGTGCTTCGGGCAGAAGTCAATAAAATGAAAGTCAAACGAGTAAATGGAAAGTAAAATAAAATATATTTGCAAATTTATTAGGCCCTATTATAACTTTGCTATGCTTTTAGTTTTCGTAAGTATACGTTTATTGAATAAAAGAAAAATAAATTATCATCTTTCCAAATTCAAACCAGTGGCTCGTAGCTCTACTGGCTAGACTTATTTCATGATGGTACTAAATGATAACTAAACGGACACCATCCAATTTTTGTTTCAATTTATGCATATTATGAGATATAATGTAATAAACTGAGATATTAATATAATTTGTTAAACCGAATATATTAATGCTCCCAATTAACAAATTATACGCTTCCGTAACGGCTGATGCGTTTTGTGTAGTTCACTCCTAGATTTAATTTATTTTTCTTAATATTACTCCGCGACCTACGCAAAAATCATTGCATGATTTTATTGGGTTTTGAGTTATTGTAGTCAAAGGAAAAGTACATTTACCTTTTTTATTCCTTACCGCGTAACTCCACCACTACCAAGATTCACTAAGGTCTAGACATTTAGATCATTTATGGCGAATTTTAATACAATCGTTTTCAGGTTTTTGAGATATTGCGTCCAAACGCACGCTCACATGCACACGCGCTCGCAGACACACGTACTTGCACACACACAAACATTTGATATTTCTCGAAATATCAAAAAATCAGGTAACTTGAAAAACGACATTTATGGTCTCATGCCAATTCTGATTTTTTTTTCCTTTATGTGGGGTAGAGTTTGGATTCTTGTAAACCTTAGGAAATAGTCAAAAGTAGGTAGTTAAAAGTACGGTTAGCATCCTTTTCATATCTATCTTAAGGACATGACCTTGACCAAAACACTCTTTTTGCATTTCTTTCTCACATGTAAATTATCTATGTACATTTCTAAGGTCAAGTTTTATTCGACATGTTAAATGACTATGAAAACGTTTCTTTGAAGCCAAAGAAGACTGCTCCAAGTGAAATAAATGAGTTTTTCCAAAATAATAAACTTTTATTTTTATTTTAACAAGCTCGTATTCTCTAATACAGAGCTTGCATATACTATCATATCTGAAGGGTTAGCAATTTTAGATCGAAATAAATTGTTTCTTTGGTTTATAATTTAGGTTTCAACTTGCATATTATTGCCATTTCAAACTAATCAAATCTGTTTTATTATTGTCGTGAATTGTGGTAACTTAACTTTTCTATTTTTTAAATTTCACTTTTGTTTAATTGAATTGTAATAAGATCACGATAATGACCCTGTTAGCCGCCCGACTTTGATTGCCTATTTTTAGGCAATTAAGATTAAGATTAAGATTAAATATAGTAACTAAAGTAAAAGTTAGATTAAATTTTGAATTTGCAGTCAAAGAAAAATATAATATGAAATATAATGTTATAATCAAACTTAAAATTTGATATAGTACCAAAAATAAAAGTTGGATTAACTTTTAAATTTGAAATCGAAGAAAAATGTTTAAATACTTACTAGATAGTCTGCAATCTGCACCTAGAATTCACACTTCCAAAGGATTTTTTTTTAATTTACGGTTCTTCCATGCATAGTCACATCTTTTGTATTTTATATTTGTGTAAATCTGTTATATTTGTTTCAATACGATTTTATGAATTTCAACAATCATATCTGGCATGGGTTTAAAGGAACCGTATTTTTCGTAGAAATTCAATGCTATAGCAATCCTAAATATTATTTACGCGCCTTTTTATCTAAAAAGCCATTTCACACATTACAAAAATTCTACTGCTTAGATTATTGTTATTTTTGTTTACTATTAATATTCAAACCGATAAAAATCTGTTCAAAAACTTCGTACTTCGTATTTAAATTAGATTGTTCCCTACGCGACTTGCTGTTATTTATATGAAAACGAAAAATCATTTAATTATTTTTAATTTAGAATTTGGATTACAAATTAGAGCTAGTTCACCAAGTTCTAAAGAAAACCATTAAGGACGAAAGCGATCCGATGGCGTATGAAAAAGTTATAGGACTTTAAACAACGTTGATTGAAAATTTTTCGAAATTTGGACAATTATTTTTTGAGGGTTGCTGTAGTTTTTTGGTACGCGTTTTTGGTAGTATTCCCCACGTTCTAAAAAACTATTATGGAAGAAAGTGATTCGATCGTACATTAAAACGTTATTCGACCAAAACTATGTTGATTTTAAAGTTTGCTAATTTCGGACTAAAATTTTTTTTGGGTTCCAGTAGTTCTGACGTTAGTTCTATTTACCATTCTTTGAGTTCTAAACAAAACAATTAAGGGCAACGCGATCCGATCGAGTATTAGAAAGTTACAGGGCTATAAATGTTATTTTTTAGAGTTTCAGTATTTCTGGCACGAACTCTAGGTAGTATTTTTTAAGCTCTAATGAAAACGATCCGATCGTATATTAAGTTCGGACTATTTCTTTGTGAAAGTCTCAAGTTCTGAAGAACACTATATATGGACGCAAGCGATCTGATAATGCATTAGGAAACTATTCAATCTAAAAGTATGATTTTGAAGTTTTGCTAATTTCGTACGAAAACTAGTTTTTTTTTTAGTTCCAGTGGTTCTGGAAAACAATTAAGAACAACAGCAATCCGATCACGTTTTGAAAGACTATTTTTTTGAGAATTCCAGTAGTTCTGACATTAGTTACGGTTCTGAAGAAAACTACCACGGACAAAACAATCCGATCGTGCATTAAGAACTTATTTGACCTAAAATTATATTCATTACGAAGTTTTGCCAAGTTCGAAGGAAAGTAATTTTTGTAGCGTTCCAATAGTTTTGGCTCTTCCTCGATGGGGTGGAGTACCATCGTGCTGGTACCACATATTTTGCACTATGTTGAGAGATACATCTTCATCCAGGTCAAACAGTCTATTTTACAAAACACCTCCATAACTATCTGCGTTCAAGGGGTCATTAAATACTTCCACAAATGTTAATGCCAAAACGTTGTTTCATGGTCTAACCGCATGTGGATTGTGTAATGCCCAGATATGTTTATTGTGGTAAGTAATTATACCATCTCTAATAACACAAGCTTCATCGGACCACGACATACGTGGAATAAATTGATCATTTTGAATATGTTGCTGCCATAACCAGCGAGAAAATGCTAGTCGTTCCGGAGATGATAAAGATAAAGTAGCTCGCGATTCGATACCCGCCGCACAAAATTTTGACTTAAATCTAAGTTCATTACAACCCGTTGCGTCATTTTAGTTCATTTCTTATTAAATCTGTGTTTAATGAAAACCTCAAGGCCTTTTAACTTTTTAACTAAGCGAGATCGGATATATGTTAAAAATTTTTTTATAAAATCACGTCACCTTTCATCAAGTTTGTCAAGTTTGTCAATGAGCTAGTAAATTGCCCCATATATCTTATAAGATATAGAATATTCAAGTATAACATGGTATGCCAATATGTAAAAGAACAACCATACACAAGGTGTGCGTGTAATGCATAAAAACATAAAATAAAACGATAACACTTACAGTTATCGTCCTCAGTAGTAGTAAAATTTATTAGAATTGTTTAAGATGTTAGAACAAATTTATGTAGTGTGAAAAAGTAAACATAAACCTGCTATAAATATGACAGTTTGATGAAAGTATAAAGCCAACTATAGAATTGAATTTTATTAAAGAATATCTAGGTCATTAAAAATTAAATATTGTTAAACTGTCTTAAAGATGACAAATCAGAACATCCGGTAACGATCGAAGGTGAAAAATGTCACAACCGCTTTACAAGTTTGTCAAAACCGTTTGCGTTTTCACTTTTTCATATTTCATAAATCTTGTTGTGACACCTTATACAGGGTTCCCCATTTTAGACTATACAATTTAAAAGTCGAATAAAAACTTTCTAATCAAAGTAAATTAACTTTTTAATGGACTAATATGTAGCTTATTCTTTGGGATTTATGACTAAAGTAAATAACAATTCAAGTTTTAAAGATCATGTCTTCCAAATGCCATCCTTCGACTTCAATGCATTTTTGAATTCTAAGTTCAAAATTTATCATCACTCGGCGAAGCAAATCTCCATTTATTCCTGCAATTTCATTTCGAATCTGCTCCTTCAGCTCCGGAATTGTTGCGGGACGACTTGCAAAAACTTTTTGCTTTAGGTATCCCCAGAGAAAAAAATCGGGGGCGTTAAATCGGGAGATCTCGGGGGCCAATTCAAATTTCCAAATCGGGAAATTATACGGCCGTCAAAAAAATCTCGCAAAATTCTCATAGTGTTTCTGGCTGTGTGAGCCGTTGCTCCATCTTGCTGGAATAATATGGCGCTATTTAGTCCTCGTCTAATTAGTTCTGGGATAAGAAACGTTTGCAACATGTTTATGTAGCGTTCGGAATTAACTGTAACAGAACGGTTATTTTCATCCTCAAAAAAATAAAGACCGATAATTCCAAATGATGCTACACCGCACCAAACAACGACTTTTGGACTGTGGAGGTTTTTGGTAAACAGTTCGTGAGGATTTTCTACTCCCCAGTATCTAAAGTTTTGCTTGTTAACAACACCGTCCAAATGAAAATTTGCTTCGTCGCTCATTAGCAAATTATGAATTTCTCCACGATGCTGATGTAAAAATTCTTCACAAAATGTCACCCTCGCTCCTTTGTCTAGATCATTGAGGTTATGCGCCATTTGATATTTACAGGGGTGAAATTTTATATCTTTATACAGAATTCTGTGGAGACTTCCCTTAGATATCCCTAGGGCAAGTGATTGCCGATTAGCCGATCTCTTAGGACTTCTTGTAAAGGCAGCTCTCACTCGTTCAATATTTTCAGGCGTACGCACCGTTTTTCGACGTCCAGGTTTTTTAATGTTTTGCACAGAGCCATTTTCACGCCAATGACGAACCCACGCCGCAATTGTAAAGCGTGTTGGTGCATCGCCCCTATTATTGTTTCCAAACTGCCGTCGAAATGCACGCCGAACTTCTTCAAATGAACCAGTTCTAATGTAGACTTCCACAGAAAATACATCCTCTTGAATCGAATAATTCATAATGCAAGGAAAACTGTTAAACTGGAGCAATTATATCGTTTGCGTATAACGCATATTTGACAGAAACACTTAAGTCGTTGTTTATAGACAGGCGCCTCCTTGATCTTTAAAACTTGAATTGTTATTTACTTTAGTCATAAATCCCACAGAATAAGCTACATATTAGTCCATTAAAAAGTTAATTTACTTTGATTAGAAAGTTTTTATTCGACTTTTAAATTGTATAGTCTAATATGGGGAACCCTGTACAATTCTAAAAAAAGATTTTACTACTATTACTGGGGACGATAAAGGTGTCCCGGGAACTGACGCACATCCGAAGACAGGGCGTAGAGGACAACTGTTTTTTAAGGTTTTTAGAGAAACGGTACGTGATAGCTGCCAATTCAGAGGTGTCAATTTTTTTTTCGAAATTTTAACACAATAGGGAATTCAAGATGGCAGAGGAAATGTTTTTCCCGAATTCAGCGACGTTTTGCGGAATGAAGTTTCGGTTACAGTTAAACAAAAAAATAAAAAAAAAATTAAAATTTTTAAACTGAAATTTCGAGAATAATTAATCTTAATTATCGTTAGCAATTATACCAAATCTCAGCTTAAAATAATTAAAACTGCAGAATTGGCAGAATTTTAATATTTAATTTGGTAAACAAAAATTATTCTAGACGTTTGTTTTTTGATAACTTTATGGATCCACACCAAAAGTCACCAGTGGAAAAATGAACATCATTTTTCTTTGGACTACTTTGTCTTTTCGCTGCAATTTCCAGTAGCCGAATTAATCTGTAATATTGTAATGAACAAAACTATCAATGTTTATGCGTATAACACCTTTTACTAATAAAATTTGTCAAAAATCACCGCAACTTCTCAAAGTGCCCACCTACTTGTGAAAGGTAAACCCGACACTTTCTTGTAATTCAGTTGGTCGGGGCTCTTATGACTTCAGGTCTTGTATCTACCCCGCTCCAGCTAATATCCTGGCAACAAGATTTTATCCGCTTGAAATGTCAGTCCCATCATAGACCAGATTGTTCAAGTGGCCTCAGAGATAAAAGTCCAGTGGCGTCAGGTCAGGAGAACTTGGTGGCCATTGGGCCGGTCTACCTCTCTCAATCCACCTGAAAAGATTAAAATATTTCACCTTGTGTGTGAGTGTGTGTGTGTGTGTGTGTGTGTGTGTGTGTGTGTGTGTTTATGCGTGCGTGCGTGTGTGTGTGTGTGTGTGTATGTGTATGTGTATGTGTATGTGTATGTGTATGTGTGTGTGTGTGTGTGTGCGTGTGCGTGTGCGTGTGCGTGTGCGTGTGCGTGTGCGTGTGTGTGTGTGTGCGTGCGCGCGTGTTCCAAAAGCCTCGTTTCGAGATACGAGGCTCCAGCCGATTTTATTGAAATTTTCCAGTTTGCTTCTATCAAAGTATCTTTTTGATCCATTACTGTAGATACAGTAATTTGAGGGGCGTGTTCACGGGGCAACACTCAGTTGTTTTTTTGCAATATTGAAACTTTTTTTAAAGAAAGCAACTAAAACACGTTTTTCACTGAGGGTTTTGCGTATCTTGCGTAGTTTTCGAGAAAAAAAATTTGAACGATAAAATTAGCAATTATGTACTTATTAGTAGGTAAATTTATTCTTAAAATTTTTATTTAAAATGGATTACTCATTTGAAGAACTTCCCGATACGCACCTTGCTTATGCAGCAGATTGTCGTGGTAGAGAAGTTGCACGCTTGTATGAACAGACACATCGTGAACGCCGGAAACCTTACCATACAACCTTTCCTTCCATACATCGTCGCCTTAAAGAAAGTGGCAAGCTTAAGTGTCCCGTTGGTGCTGGTCGTCCAACAATAGTCCGTACTGTAGATTTTTTGAAGAAGTATTCGCGCATTTGCACACAGTATGACCTTCTACAGTATGACGATATGGCATGTCATGCATGAACAGCTCCTGTATCCCTACCATTTACAACGAGTACAAGCTTTAAAACCTGAAGACTATCCACATCGTTTAGTAATGGTTTTTGGTCGCACCTTAGTATAACCTCACTTCGGGGGAATAATATTGTTTTCTGATAAGGCATGTTTCACGCGTGATGGTTACTTGAATAGTAAAAACAGCCACATTTGGGGTGACGAAAATCCTCATGCCATAGTCTCTAAAAGACATCAGCATCAATTTTCTGTAAACATATGGGTTGGTATTTGGTATTGTTGGAGAGAGTTTAACAGTGTACTCGCTACCTGCTCGTATAAACACAAACCTTTATCAACATTTTCTGCAAAATGTTTTACCGGGATTATTAACAATTAGACATTAGGGAATCAGCGTGATGGAGCACCTCTACACTTTGGTTTGAACGTGCGCCAGTATCTAGTCCAGCGATTTGGCAACCAGTGGATGGAAAGAGGAAGTCCCGTGGCCTGGCCTGCGCGTTCCCTCGATTTAAACGCTCTTGATTTCTTCCTTTGGGGTTACCTAAAATCTTTAATCTACGAGACTGAACCTTGTATCGAAGCAAGTGGTCAATATTTTGAACAATTTTTAAACTATGTTTTCTTTAAAATGCAATACACTTAATAAAGATTAACTAAAAACGTTTTTTTTTTACAGATTTCAATACCATTTATCTCGTTTTCGCACTATGTTTATATAGCAAAAAATGGGCGTTCGCCGTGAGCATGCCCTGTATCTACTGCAATTGATCCACACAATGCCTTGTTAGAAATGAACTGGAAAAAGTTCATTAAAATCGGCTGAAGCATTTTTTTGATAATAAAGAAAACAATAAAAAACTTCAACCCCCTGTATCTCGAAAACGAAGCGTTTTCAGACTTTATTTATAAATATGTGTTTTGATGTCCCCTGCCACTCCTAAAAGTTTGTTGGTATATTTATGGAATACCCTGTTTATATTCCGGGTGGCAACAGAACTATTACCCAGATTCACATATTAAAACGGTTTCAGATGAAAATTTGGTAGATAATTGGGTTGAGTAATATGCATATTCTAAGCAAAAAAAAAAAACAAATGACAATCACTTCGGGTTGCATAAGAAACGATTAAAGTTTTGCTTTTGTGAATGGCAACCCTAGTATATATGCATATTTGAATTCTACAAGAAATTCTAAACATTTTTTATGTGGCGTGTCCTATACCTAACTTAATAAATTTTGACTTATGGAGCTCCAAAGTTTCACGTATTTTGACATTTATTTGAATTAAAAAAAAAACGAAGTGCGCTACGACCAAAACAAATGTAATTTGTACTTCAATCAAGGCACTCTGGGATGGCAGAATAAAAAAACTGAAGTTAACAATTTTCCAAAAATCGGCATTTGCGATATGACGATTTTCAAAAACACATTTTTCTACAATTTTCCGTTGTACATTATATTTTGCGGTATAATAATATTATAAATAGTTGTAATAATTTGGTTTCTTAAAACGTCTAGATTTTCATGTGAAGTAAAATAGACTTTTTCTTTGATATGACCCCAGAAGAAAAAATCCGAGGAACGGACTGGCCACCTTACAGGCCCTATCCACTGGTCTTCAAACCTGTTATTTAAAATTCTATCATTATAAGACGGCGCGCCATCCTGTTGAAAATAAATATTGAGAATTTGGGCAAGGCGTAAATTATCCATAACATCATTAACTGTTGTTTCTAAAAAAATTCATTTGCGATATAAGGGACTCGTTAAAAATATTGGTCCCACAATTATCGTCCCTAAAACACCTAGCCATACATAAACACTGAAGTATTCTTGAAAAGATCTTCATTCACCCAATATCTCACATTGTTGCTGTTAAACATTCCCAGATTCGTGAAGCGGTACTCATCAGAATAAAATCTCATGCTACTAGAGGTATTATTATGGTTATAATTCTCCATAAATCATCGGCAATATTGAACTCGCCTAGCAAAGTCGTTAACACCCAAGTGTTAGTGGATTTGGTATTTGTAGGATTTATACTTATGTTTCTTTAAAATGTCTCTTGTACTTTCTCTGCTAACTCCGATTTCGTTTTCAATTTGACGCTTAGAAATGTTGGGAACAATATTCACACGTGTCAGAACGTTTATTTCAGCTTCTTCACTAATAATGAATTTCTTTTAATTTTCATTTTGGGGAACCGTTTTCAAATGTTGTACCAGCCACGTAAAATAGGCGTAGCAGGGTTGGTTTCTATCGGGGTATGGTTCTGACATCTATTTGTTCATCTCTTGTAAAATTTGCCATTTTTAACAAATTACAAAGAATTTTTAGTTTGCACCAAAAATAATCACAAAACAGTAACAATCTGTCAAAACTCGCGGATGATAAAAGTTACCTGTCCAAATTAAATTGTTTTTAAAAACCATAGCAACCTGTGGCATGTCTGATATGATTTTATTATTCTAATAATCCCCAGAGACTTAAATATCTTATTAATCGAATGGACCCAATAGGTATAACAAAAAGATAATTTCTATTTTCACACAAAAATCGAAGAAAATTTTAAAATCGTCACATCGAAAATATCGATTTTTGAAAATTGATAACTATAGTTTCTTTTATTCTGCCATCCTAGCGTGCCTTGATTGAAGTACAAATTGTACTATTTGCTTTGGTCCCAGTGCACTTCGTTTTTTTTGAAAAATTTAAATAAGTGGCAAAATAGGTTAGCCCCATAAGTCGAAACCTATTAAGTTTGGGTATAGGACATGGTACATAAAAAATGTTTAGAATTTCTTAGAATTCAAATATATAACAATATACTAGAGTTGCCATTCAAAATAATCGTTTCCCGTCAAACCGGAAGTGATTGTCATTTGCTTGTTTGCTAAGAATATGCATATTACTCAACCCAATCGTCGAAGAAAATGTCAAATTTTTATCTGAAGCCGTTTTAAAGTGCGAGCCTGGGTAGTAGTTCCTAGTTCCGTTGTCACCCGGTGTTTTCAAAGAGTACTATCTATAACTCCTGCCCAAACAACTAGCACTGAAAAATAACTTACATTTGTCTATAATAGCATTCTTTAGAACCCTGGAATACTAGCTTAACTACTGGAAAGAAATTCGTTTTACTATCAAGAACTCTTTATTATGTTTGGAAATGTAATAATTAATTGTCAGAACTGTTCGATCTTAAAATCTGAGTTTTTTGCGAAAGAAATTTTTTTTATATATTAGGAACTCTAGTACTCACAAAAGTAAATCAAATGAAGTATTCCGAACCTTAAGTATGAAGTAGACCCAAATTTGGATCCGTTAATCGCCGGAACTCTTTACAACTTTATTAGAGATCTGCAAAATTCTTCAAGGGAAAGCTTGAATTTTAATACGCCCGTTGCGGTCAACCAAAAGATTAAATATTATCAAAATGTTGTCATTTACATACCACTCGTAACTGCCAAAGCCTGGTGCTATTAATACCAATTGTACCATTAGTATCTTTAAACATTTCTTTTTTCTTTCTATAATTAAATTTTAGTATCTCTCAATATTTTGTCTTTAGTCTATATAATTACGAACGTCCCTGTGTATATTTAGTAATATCTATTTGAGTTGTTTTACGCGCAAACGCGCATTGAACACGCTTAATTCACCTTCTTTTTCTCTTCGTTCTACCGTTCCGTCCAGTTTAGTACGTTATCTTTTTTAAGATTTGCTTCCCTTTCATAAGATATGTTAAGCTTTAATTACATTTTTGTAAATATTACATTTAATAGGGTAATCCATTGGCAGTGGCAAGGCGCTGGAATTGGAAAGGTCCCCAATATGGTAATAATTTCGTATTGTTGCAAAACGTGTGCTGCATGACGTCACGAAAAATGCAGAAAATGGCGCATGATAATTCATATCATCTTCACGAGTATAAATGGAGATAACTTTGTTTTGCATAAATCATACATACTGTTACATATATTCTGCGTTCGTCGTCAATATCTGCCGATTTAATCGTACATTTCCATTGTAGGTGGAATATTTTAGGAAAATTACCTTACGTTAATATATGTTCGTTTATTTGTTTATTTGTACGTTGAACACAAATGGAAATTATCTTTACATTATCGTATGTTTGTCTTGTGAATGGAAATGAAAATTCTCAAGCTACAGTTCGTTTTAAGACAACATTAATACATTTATTTTGTACAAGTAAGTACTCATCCTTTTAGTGCAGTAAATAAAAAATCAGTGTAGTATTGTTTTGATGCGGTTATAAAAGAACAGCTGGGTTCTGTTCTAAGACACACATTTTGAATTTCAAGTCAAAGTAGATGGTAAGCTTACATAGTTGTATTGATTTAGTAATTATTTAAAACTGTAAATCGTACGAGAAATATTTTATGCCGAAATTATTCAGACATTTTGTTTTACTTAAATATACTTAAATATACAATTCTGTATTGTTATTTAGATTACCTATGTTAATAAGGTACAACTTTCTCAATTTTTGTTGTATTTCAATTATTAAACATATAAATTGAGTGGCGTCCAACAAACAAAATGCCAATACTGGTTATATCTATGGATAAATCTCTGCATCCCTCGCACCTGAAAATCAATGAGTTCTCAATTACAGTAAGTTTCCTAAGTTTGTACCTCACTGAGCTAGACCATTGTGCAATTTACCTTTTATACGTCTTATTGTTTGCTCAGAAATCATCACAAATGATGCATAGATTCATATGTATTTCATTATTTGGATTATCACTGCTGACATCCATATCAACATCAGATTCAGATGATGTTGAGTCTAATGTTTTTTTTTTGTGAGTTTTGACTTCTTTCCACAACTTTGTGGCTAGTTGTTTCTGACTTCGTCGCTTGTAGAGCCCTATTACTTTCAGGCGAGTTTTGTATGTCTGTGTTTTATTTGATCCATGCACTCCTTTCTGTGCCTTTAATTTCTTTTTTCTTCCTTTTCTTCCATCAAATCTTTGAGAAGGGTGGAATGTTTTTTAGGTCTCCGCTTGGACTTTACCACCTTAGAAAATTTCTTGTTTTTTGAAAGATCTTCAACACTGCAATTGAGAGAAGATGATCTTGAAGTCGAAGGAACCATGGCTGTTACGTTTTTAAAGACGCAGCTTGTATCGAAGTGAAAGGAAAACTGTACGCCTTCTTAACCAGAACTTCCCATTCATTCATTATCGAGGATGGCTATTTCTTCGGTGTCAGTTAAAGCATTGGCAGCCAAAAAATGTTCAACTTTAGATACAGAAGGATCAATCTGATGTATTGCTGTTTTTGACTGACTCTACTTTGGCTATTGATGCAGCATTAGCAAACACTTTTTTCAAATAAGGAAGCATCTTCATATGGCGTTATTTACTCTCCGCCGTTGGACTTCATGTAGAGGTTGCACTCATTTTTATAGTATGCTTTCAAAGGGGCGTCTGTGCGATGTGTGGGGTGTAATAGATAACAAGGTAGTTATTTGTTCACCAAAATTCGTACTCTTCCAGAGAAACATGACTTGACTGGTTGTCTAAGGTCAACAACACTTCTTCGTTTTCGGATGGCTTTGCATGAATAACAAAGTGCTTAAGCAGCCATTCGACGAATGTAATCCAGCCATGCTTCGAATATTTGTAGGCAGCTCCTATAGGACCAGCTTTTCCAAAAGAGGTAAATGCCGTTGACGGGATGAATAAACATTGGAGGTATATAACCACCATTCGTACTTATTACACAAACTGTTGTTATGTTGCGATCTCTTTCCCAGCTTGTCATCGAACCAACCTTTCTTTAACCTTTTGCAGCCAATACTTTTCCCGATTCCTGATCTCATCAACATTGAAAATGTTTCTGGGTGAAAAGTTATGTTTATCCATAACTTCTTGGAAGAGTTCGATGAATCTGTTAGTTTCTGATTTACTGAAGGCCGTATCTCTGTTTAAATTTGCAGTCTCCGCTCTTCGTACAGAAATAGTATTTCACTTTAGAACTCTGTATTGAAATTGTACTTTATTCCATTTTTTCGGCATATTCAAGTGCCAGGCGTTTCACTTCTTTCCCTGTACATCCACAAAATATGGATGCTAGATATTTTAAATGTGTTGACATCTCTACTTCTTGTTCCCTGGTAAAAAGTTTTTCTGCCCGTATTGGGAATAGCAAAATTGTTCTTTTTCGATCTTTCTTGGAAAGTTGAAAATGGAATTCGGCTTTGTTTAGCCGCCATATTCATACAACCGTTTTGCAGCATTCCGTGCTTCATCGGACCATTTAGCTTTGACAGGAATACGTTGATTCGGCATCTGTGATAAATAAAAACCCATTACCTCTTATGAGGATGCAGGCAATACCGGTCACCTGACCGTTATTGCCCCCGTGTTCATGTATATTTTTATAAATAGTTTACGTGGCTAAAATAGTAATTTACAATCTAATTTAAAGCCTACAATAGGTAAAAATGTATAGTCTTATAGATAAACTAAGTACACGTTTAAAAATAGTGTGTTGAAGTACTTGCTGCTTATTTTCAATGTTTATGAATTTAGAAAATATTGAACGAAAACAACACGGCGACTATACGTCGAAATGCTTGCTCTAAACTGAATCACTTTATCACACTAAAAACAGGATGTTAAAACATACTGCTTCTGAGAAGCACTGTTGCCAGTTCTCACTTTCCTATAATTGTACAAGGGTGACTTTCATTGCCCACTAGCCAGTGTTGCACCTTTCTACCCTAGATCATTCATTCATTCATTCATTGAGACATGGAACAAACTTTTTTTACAATACGAAACTGAAAGTACAAACATATAGTTAGATGGTTTAAACCAAAACTGTGAAAAGTTATATTACTTAAATGTTAAGCAGGTTATACTTTAACTACGTATTTTATTTGAAATGCAATGCTGAAACGTCAATAATCTTTAAGTGCATTGTAGCATCTTTATACCGTTACAGTAAAATTTATTATGTAGTTATTGTGGATATGTTCACAATCCACATCTAGTATATAGCTACCATAAAAATACTTAATTTTATTTTTCGCCTTCTAGAGGTATAAAACCGCTCACCTACATAATTTTTTTGAGTTTCATATGTAAAGCTTTAGCATTAATTTACTATTAGTTTAATTATACCTACTTTTATTTTCAATAATCTAAAATTTGTATTATAACGATAAAATATGTATAAAGAGCACCAATTAACAAATTAATTCAATCTGGATTACATAAAAATTGGTTGTATAGCCGGCAACAAAACGACATTCCAGAAGTCAAATTGCAACTTGATAAACCACGTGATAAAAAGCTTGAAATAAGGTTTCAAGTTCACTAGAGTGACATCAATTTCGGTCAAAATTATTAATCTCGATTAATTATGCGTGATTAAATTTTGCCCTTTTTATTCTCTTTCCCCTCCCTAAAAAAATCACACCTGTTAACGTATACTAATAACAGTGCTTTTACAGAGTCTAAAAATTACTAAATTACATTGCTAATTAAAAATGGTAGTGTTTTAATACATGTGGTAGCGATACAGTTTACGTTACCGTTTGCGACTGCATGAATTCTAATAAAATTCAATGAAATTAAAGCACGTGTAAATTATGTGTATTCAATCCGTAAGTTAGTTAGTTAGGTTCAAGACGTACAAAGATGAAAAACTTAAGGTGGCGCACAACAATAATTACAAAAGTAACGGCATTGCTATTAACTCTAACTAATTATATTTCAGAAAATTAACCTAAATTGTTTGTATACCTTTAATTGCAAAAATTGAAATTGCAAGTAAATGAAGGATATTATTAAACAGTGGTGATAAAATACAATTTAAGTGACTATGTGCTTTTTCAGTGCAATTTCTCGTGCAATGCTTCAGAACAAGATCATTTTGGAAATAGCTCAGGTATTACTTTTTTTTTCTTCTAAAAATGTTAGTCAGTATGATCACAATATAAAAAACATTTAAACAATTGCGAAATGTGGATAATGGAAGGTATTAAAGTATGACATTTTGCAAATAATAGTTACATTACCCCGTGTTTAATTAACTATAATTATAATTCACGCACAATTTACCACGCGTATAATTTTATCATTTGTACACAGTTTTAATTATGTTAAAATTTTAGAAAAGATTAGGTTTTTTTAAGTTAACATACTGTAGGTGTAAAAAACTGATTAATATTTAAAAATCACAATTAGATATTATAATGGCTCTACGTTAGATAGCATAATTGTATATAATTTGTGTCTATACAGTTGTGTTTTACTTATTATGCAAAATCAAGCAAATTAGTTCATTTGACCTAATATAATAATTTATAATATGGCAGTAATGTTTTAAATACTATATAATTCCACCATTTATTTTATATAATTTTTTTTTCAACGCGTTTTAACACATGTATCATTACCGAGAGAAAATGTATAAGTAAATAATAACAAGTAGTTATGTAACAAATCATTAAGGTAAAACAGCAAACTGGATGTAAATTATAATTCTATTATTAAAATATCTGTTAAGTGTGAATCCAGAAGATCAACATGTTTGTTCATTAAAGGTACTTTCTGTTTGTGCCTATAAAGGAGGGGGCACGTTTTAAATGTAAAATACCTTTCGGTCAGAATTTAACCAAATATTGATCTGTTCTAGAACTTGACCAATTGATCAAATGTCTTCATTACCCGAAAGCTCAAAGTTCAACAGTTTTTGATATACGGGGTCTGCAATATCACTATTTGATACTTTCAATATATCATAAAATGGACATTTTTGCCAATATTAACGCAAAACTTAGTGAAATGTTATTTTTTTGTGCTACTGGTTACAACCTTTTCTTTACTTTCATTTTTTTTGTACATACACCTGATATACAGGGTGAGACCAAATATATGTATCTGAAAATAATTATACGGTGGTATTGTTTTGATATTTTGGTGAATGGAAGTTAACACATATATATGTCCGTTTAAATTATTATTGCAAGTTAAGTCCCCTAGACGTCCGTTATACAGAGTGTTTCATTTCTTTAATAGATTTAATTGAGTATTATTACACTTCCTAGTTAATTTTCTGATAACTTAATTGAAATGTCTATATTAAAATAAACTATTTGCTAACTGTATATACCTACATAATAGTCACGATGTGTTTATACTGATATGGGGTGTCCAAGTACAAAGGACCAAAGCGATATCTTAAACTTCATATAGGTGCGGAAAAAAACTGTTAACATAAAAAATCCCTTGCAATTGGATGTCGTTGCGAAATACAAAGCTTTTGGAGATTGACAGATAGAAAGGTTAGATGTGCTTCATTTATTGTGCATTTTAGTATTTACTTATTCGTTTAAACCAAAACCGTAACGTGGTATTGCGCTTTTTCTTCTGCTTTTATTCGTACAACTAGATTTTTTCTGATTTTGCACTTTTCTTTCCCTTTTTCATACTACAATTATTATTCTTTTCTATTCCCAAACTTATAAAATAACAACAATATAGTAGGTGGCTATGAAACGTAAAAAATTAATCCACTAATTAGGTGATATTGTTGATGCTTAGTTGCAAATCTACTTTTTGAATTAAAATCGCTGAAGAGTTTATGTGAAAAATGAATCGAATTCCATGTTTTGCTTGTGGAAATGCTTTCGTTCCTAGGGTTATAGTGAAAATAAGTGGTCAGGTAAATGCAAGAAAGCAGGAAATTGTAATTGCACGTCGCCGCGAAGCAAATCTACCAGAGCGGGTCATAATAGAAGAAACTCGAATCTGCAATGTCTGCAATATTTCTATTGTAAGGGAAATTCAAGCAATAGACAATAACCCAATTTGTTTGCGATTAAATGTGCCACAAAGGTCAACTCACTTATGTTGCATTTGTAACGATGGGAATGATACATGATACATAAAATATCCATGAAAGGTAGAATTCATATTTTTGTTGAGAGAGATATACGTGCCAGAAAATACGTACTGCTGTAATATTCATTTGGATGAGAATGGTAATCTGTTTGAGTTTCTGCTCCCTGGGTTACGATATGTAAATCGGCTATTATTAGCAGGTAATGAGATTTATATTTTTTTACAAGCATTACGTAAGGAAATTAAGAAAAAAAGCTACCACACGGCTTACGAAGACGATAATAACTTCACAGATTCTCAATTTAAAGCAGTTTCTCCTATAACCAAAGATCAATTTAATAATCTTTACAACTTTTGTGACCCCGTTAGAATAATAAATTCTTTGAGATATATAAGTAAAAAAGATCTCTTAGCATTCCTGTGCAAGTTACGACAAGGTTTTAGTGATAGTTTTTTAGAGGTTATTTTTAATTATTCCACAAGACAACAAGCCAGTTTAGCTATATCTCTAGTTAGACAATCTCTTTCTGCAAGATTTGTACCACAAAATATTGGATTTACTGCTACAACAAGAGACAGCTACATCGAAAATCATGTAACTCCTTTTGCAAATCATCTATATAGTCAAAACCTGGATCGGCCTCAAGTTATAGTGTATAATGACTGTACTTATCTAGAAATAGAGAAAAGTTTTTGTTTTAAAGTGTTGCGACAGTCCTACTGTACTTATAAGGGTAAACATCTTATCAAGCCAGTTCTGCTTGTTGCCCCGAGCGGATTTATTCTAGACATTCTAGGGCCATATTTCTCAAATTTTGAAAACAACGATGCTAACATACTTATAAGTGAATTTAATAGAGATGTTAATGGAATGCGTGAATGGTTTAATGAAGGAGATATTTTCATTCTCGACCGCGGGTACTTGGATGCTATTCCAGCTTTAAATAGATTAGGTATTAATTTGAAAATGCCAGCCTTTTTGCCCAGAGGTCAGCTACAGTTATCCACAGAAGAGGCTAATGATAGTCTCGTTACGAAAACCAGGTGATTCATAGAAGCACGCAATCGGCACTTAAAATCAATTTTTAAATTTTTTAGCTTTAAGATCAAAACACCCCACATTTGTAATATTGCTGATTCTTCAAATAACTGGAGCAATTATAAATAAATATTTTCCACCCATTTTAATGTAAGACGCTACTATTGAGCTAGCTGAAAATATTCTTCAAAAAGTTCAAGAGCCAAATGTTGTTCAAGCCAGGGTTGAGGAGGAAAACTTACGCGCTAGAAGGGCAGATGGGTTGATTTAAATGAAATTATCGTTCCCTCATTCCCACGTTTGTGACATTACTATCTTAAAGAGTTAACTGTAGGTATTTTTCAATTAAAGCTTGCTCCTTCTTATATACAGGACAATGAAATAGAGGACCGCCAGGTTCAATATCAATTTGATGAAAACTACGAACCCGGTTTTATACGGGTAAGGATATATTCTCGCCTCAGAAATGCTACTCGTTACCAGTTGTGGATTGCATTTGTGCCGAATAATGAGGAAGAAGAACCTAACCCAATTTTAGGTACTTACTGCACCTGCAAGACTGGTGCCAGAACTTTAGGTACTTGTTCTCATGTGGCAGCTGTACTATGGTTTTTAGGATACGCTAGGTATCAAGACCTAATCAAATATCCTTCTACAAATGTTTTAAATCATATACTAAATGCAAATAATGTGGAGGTGATAGACATTTAACATTTGATTATGCAACTTTTTGATTTCTATGACAATGGTTATATCAAGATCAAACATTATTTACTGTTTTCTGCCTCATCAGTTCAGTTAACTGATATCTTATTAAGCTTAGATATTTTTAATATATTAAAATACGTTCATTAACGTTCCTACACAAACATTTCTTATTTCCAATGACTGTACAAAGCGCTAGTGATGATGGAGGTAGACCTGCGAATGCGGTCTGTCGATGGTGTGACACTAGTATCTTAAAGAATTTTCTTTTCTTAGTTTTGCAAAATAAAGATGAATTTCGTCAAGCGCCTTCTTTATCAAAATAATCTACTGAAAACTCTATTAGAAACTAGTGAGCATAATAAATGAAGCACATCTAACCTTTCTATCTGTCAATCTCCAAAAGCTTTGTATTTCGCAACGACATCCAATTGCAAGGGATTTTTTATGTTAACGGTTTTTTCCGCACCTATATGAAGTTTAAGATATCGCTTTGGTCCTTTGTACTTGGACACCCAGTATCAGTATAAACACATCGTGACTATTATGTAGGTATATACAGTTAGCAAATAGTTTATTTTAATATAGACATTTCAATTAAGTTATCAGAAAATTAACTAGGAAGTATAATAATACTCAATTAAATCTATTAAAGAAATGAAACACTCTGTATAACGGACGTCTAGGGACTTAACTTGCAATAATAATTAAATGGACATATATATATATGTGTTAACTTCCATTCACCAAAATATCAAAACAATACCACCGTATAATTCTTTTCAGATACATATATTTGGTCTCACCCTGTATATCAGGTGTATGTACAAAAAAATGAAAGTAAAGAAAAGGTTGTAAGCAGTAGCACAAAAAAATAACATTTCACTAAGTTTTGCGTTAATATTGGCAAAAATGTCCATTTTATGATATACTGAAAGTATCAAATAGTGATACTGCAAACCCTGTATATCAAAAACTGTTGAGCTTTGAGCTTTCGGTCAATGAAGACATTTGATCAATTGGTCAAGTTCTAGAACATATCAAAATTTGGTTAAATTCTGACCGAAAGGTATTTTACATTTAAAACGTGCCCCCTCCTTTAGAATACTTCTTTTTACTTTTCCCACAGAAAAGTTCTGCATTGACCAAAATCCAAAATACATTCATACAAATCTAAAAGAATCTGACCATCTACAGCGTAAGCTAGAAAAAAACAGTAATTCGACTCAGGAGTTCAGAATGAAAAGTAATGCATAAATATGAAGTAACAGCCCTTTACCGTAATTTTTTCAAAAATATTTTAAATTGCCGAATCTCATTTTACAATGTTTTAGATTTTTTACCTTTTTTCCAAAAATTCCAAAATTTGTTAGAGTGATTGATTTAAAATTCCGTTAACGAGTTTTTTTAGATTTATCGATTTATTTTACTAATATTTAACAGTACAAATTAAGAAAATATAATAAAATATTTAGATATGGACTGAATATTGCAGTCTAATAAATTTGCCTGATGATTGAAAATATTGCATGTAGTTCAATTATTAATTTTTATAACTTTCTGGTATTGCAAAATTTTACCGAAGTTTTAATGGTGACTTAAATAGAGCTTAATTACGGACACTTGTATAAACCTTAAAGTACAAATTTTAGCTACTTAACAGTTTGGGTAATAACGAGAAGATTTTGTGCCTTATGCTCAGTCGTAGATTAAAGTAGGCTAGGTTCATAAAATTATCGAATTGCCTTATCAACCAAAAAATACTTACATGTTCGCTTTAAAATGGGGGTTACTTCTTCGTGAAACTATTTGTTAAATACTCGGGCGCCAACTTGTTTTTAAATATAGAATAAACAAGTAAACCATCACACAATAAAGTTAAAAGAAAAATTCTACAAAAACAAATTTTATTACACAACCTATATGTAATTATAAACTGAAATACCTTAATTCTAACGTTAGTAACGTTATAACCTAATGAATAAATAATATTACGAGTAATTAATAGAAGCAGATTACCTTATTATTGGTCACACTGTAGATAACGAAATGGCTGCATTCTGGGTCTGCGTTATGGAAGTTGTTGCGTAATATTACTTCAGGGTTGAAATAAATCTGGATTTGTATGCTTTATAATTTGAAAATGAATCTCTCACACTTGATTAATCGTACTAATACCGTAAATTGGATTAACGGTAAAATAATTAATTAGGTAGACCATCTACAGCGTAAGCTAGAAAAAACAGTAATTCGACTCAGGGGTTCAGAATGAAAACTAATGCATAAATATGAAGTAACAGCCCTTTACCGTAATTTTTTCAAAAATATTTTAAATTGCCGAATCTCTTTTTACAATGTTTTAGATTTTTTACCTTTTTTCTAAAAATTCCAAAATTTGTTAAAGTGATTGATTTAAAATTCCGTTAACGAGTTTTTTTAAATTTATCGATGTAATTGATGTGTTCCCTAACATTTACACCACTAATATTTAACAGTACAAATTAAGAAAATATAATAAAATATTTAGATATGGACTGAATATTGCAGTCTAATAAATTTGCCTGATGATTGAAAATATTGCATGTAGTTCAATTATTAATTTTTATAACTTTCTGGTATTGCAAAATTTTACCGAAGTTTTAATGGTGACTTAAATAGAGCTTAATTACGGACACTTGTATAAACCTTAAAGTTCTATAAATATACTTCTACACCCATGGCTACAAATTTTAGCTACTTAACAGTTTGGGTAATAACTAGAAGATTTTGTGCCTTATGCTCAGTCGTAGATTAAAGTAGGCCAGGTTCATAAAATTATCGAATTGCCTTATCAACCAAAAAATACTTACATGTACCTAGATATGTTCGCTTTAAAATCGGGGTTACTTCTTCGTGAAACTATTTGTTAAATACTCGGGCGCCAACTTGTTTTTAAATATAGAATAAACAAGTAAGCCATCACACAATAAAGTTAAAAGAAAAATTCTACAAAAACAAATTTTATTACACAACCTATATGTAATTATAAACTGAAATACCTTAATTCTAACGTTAGTAACGTTATAACCTAATGAATAATTAATATTACGAGTAATTAATGGAAGCAGATTACCTTATTATTGGTCACACTGTAGATAACGAAATGGCTGCATGCTGGGTCCGCGTTATGGAAGTTGTTGCGTAATATTACTTCAGGGTTGAAATAAATCTGGATTTGTATGCTTTATAATTTGAAAATGAATAACTCTCACTCTTGATTAATCGTACTAATACCGTAAATTGGATTAACGGTAAAATAATTAATTGGGTAGGTAAGTACACGTGTGAAAAGTAACAATAAAGGTGAAGTTAAAGTAAAAATAAAAAAGTAAACGTGAAAGTAATAAAGTGCCGTAAAATTTTCAACACTTTTTGTAAAAAAATATTTAACAGAGATGCTCTACTACCTTTAAGTATCGCACAAAAACGACGCTCCCAAAAGGTTTTTGCGCATGAACATGTCTGAAACTGAATGTGCAAACAAAATGCGTACGAGTTTCAATTAAAATAAGTTTTTATGCAACTATGATATGCAGCACACATGGCACGAAATGCACGTTAGTTGCCTACAGAGAGGTGAATTATTAACAACACGTTCGAAGTTTGTTACACACTGTTTAATAATACTATTCGGAGAAACTGAAATAATCATAATAATAAAGAAGTCGCCTATGAAAAAATTAATTTGAAATGTTAAAATTGCCATACTATGTGTCTATTATCTTATTGAAAGCTTTTAATCCAGCCAGTTAAATTAACCACTGAAGAGAAGATTGAGATTGTACTAATAGTAGGAGATAACTACAAGAGTTACAGAGAATCAGCAGAAATGTTTAATACGAGACCCCTAATAAAATGATTCACTTCAATACTGTACGTAACGTGGTTACCACCAGGCATGTGGAAGTATTCTAAATAATTTCGAGAAACCACTTCAATATTGGACCACTGATGTAGAACATCAGTTGCAAATAATGCAATGTGTTGTAGAAAATCCATACACCTCTGCCCGGAAAATTTCGGCTTCCCTGCCTGCCGAAATAGGCAAAACCATAATAGGAAGCCATACTTTAAACCCTGGAGATTGTGAACAACGCTTTAAATCTTGTTCGTGGTTTCGAGGTGAGCTAGAAGATTCACCGTTCATGGCTAGAACTATTATGTTTACAGATGAATCCACATTTACTTCTAATGGAAAAGTAAACTCCCAAAATTGCCGTTGGTGGAGTGATACAAATCCAAATTTTTCAAGATAGCTCCGTGATCAGCATTCGTTCTGGTGCGGAATTTGCAAGAACAGAATAGTTGGACCATTTTCTCTTCGCAATAATCTGAATGCCCAGCTCTATTTAGAATTCTTGAATCATTTATTGTCAAATTTTTTGGACGAATTGCCATTAGAGGAAAGATTACAGATCTGGTTCCAACACGATGGAGCACAAGGGTGATTCGAGAGTACCTGCAAGAACTTTTTAACTATAAATTAATTGGACTATTTAGTATCTTTCCTTGGCCAGCTAGATCTCCTGACATAACTCCCTTAGATTATTTTCTATGGAGTTATGTAAAGGAAATAGTGTATTCCCAGCGCGCTTTCAATAACATCGACCACTTGGAAAGAACGATAAGTGATTGACAGTATACCTGCAGATGTTATTAAATTCAATTCGAATTCTCAAAACTGTTTCCTGTATTATGATTTTAGTTATGAATTTTGAGTTACAATTTTATTGCATAATGTTTTTATAATGAAGGAGGCTGTTGTGTCTTAATTAAGCTTAATTAAACTCAGTGTTGCCTTATGTCCGCCAAAAAAGATCGGTCATTTTCGCTTTCAGTCAATCCAGGTGGGAAAAGTTTCTTCAAAAAATATTACATAAAATAAAGAAGAACTTTATGGGACACATTGTGTGTGTATATATACAGGGTGATTGGCCGAAACCATTCATTAGAAGTATTAGGAGTTCCAGCCATGGCTGATTTCTGAAAGTTTGTATCTGGACTAAGTGATTCATATTCTATTTAAGGAAAATATTTTCATGATGACTACACTTCCGGTTATACCGGAAGTAGCCATCAACTTTGTTATTTTAAATTGAATCGTACCATTTTTATGGCATATTCGAATTGTACTCGCCATTTTAGTAGAAATTTTATCAATGTTCCCTATACTTAAATTTAATAGTTTTTGAGATTTAAATTTTTTTTCGAAAATTATTGGTTGAACTCTATGACATTTCACAATGCCTACTGGCGCCATTTTTAGTACGAAGCAAGTAATATTGATGTTATGCATAGGGGTATCCTTAAGCTTTACGCTGACGCTTCCGGTACTGCCAAATTATCTACAGGGTGTACAAAATGTGACTTCCATCTTTTGAAAATAAAAACCATCAAAACTTAACTTTTTCAAATACAATGCCCAATATTTTCTTCCTTTAATGGATGCAGAATAAAATTCTGCATTGATTTGTATTAGGATTCCCTATACCTATCTTCAACAGTTTTTCAATTATTCAGGTATCTCTAAAATCTGGTCCGAAATTTAGAAAAATTAATTCGATTTCTCCACGGCCGAAGCCTACTACAGATGCAGAAACCAATTACATTAATGTAGTTTATCAAAGCAAACAGAACTGTTAAATTTCGTCAACAAATAAAATGAGAATAAATGTAATATGCAAATAATAACTATTAATATTATTGAAAGTAAGAAAAACAATTCAAAATTTTATAAATGTTCTATGTGGCCTCCATTTTGTTGATGTAATTACGCAATTAATAAACTAACAAATCAAAATCAACTACATTATATATATATATATATATATATATATATATATATATATATATATATATATATATATATATATATATATATATATATATATATATAAATTGTATTTTATTTAAAATTAACTTTACCTACTCGAGCAAAGTAGAGATCGTAGGTTCAAGTCCCACTCGAGTTTATCTTTTACTGCATTTACTTTAAAAGTTAATTTTAAATAAATATAGTTAATAGTAGAAGGGGTGCACTTGAGGACAAAATAGAGTGGGGAAAGCCACGCCCAATTTAATCACATGGCTACGTCCCTTTTCTGTCGGCCTCCCTTCGAGGGCTATTTTCAATCCCTTCATGGCATAATTAAAATCCGTATTTTGTTTTTAATAATGAGTCATAATTAAATTCCGGCTCTGTTTTGTTTTTAATTATGAGTCATAATTAAATTCTTCCGCCATTTTTTTAAATTATAACTCATAATTAAACATTTTAACCCCTCGATGGCATTTTCAACCCCTTGATGGCATTTTCACCCCAAGTTAGGGACCTTTTGCCAGTATTAAGAGCCTTTTTAGCAGCCAAACCCTGGGGATGAGGGTTGCGAGGGATGGTCAAAGTCCAATTATTTTAATTATGGCGCCATTTTGTTTAAAATTATGAGTCATAATTAAACTCCTCCGCAATTTTGTTTGAGCCATAATTAAATTGCATCATCACTCTTTTGTTTTGAATTATGTAATAGTCAAATCGCGTCACCACCCTTTTGTTTTTAACTATCAGCCATAATTAAACTTTATCGGCGCATTTTGTTTTGGCGGGAAATTTTAAATAGTATTCTAATTAAGATTGTTTTATTTTGTAAATGGCGGGAGATTTGAAATTGTATTCTAGTAAGGTATGCTATCTCATAAAATTTTGATTTTAATTATACGTGTCCTCATTTTGTTTGTCGGCCATCTTGGTAACCATTTCCAATTTTAGCAAGAAATTTGAAATAGTATTCTAGTAAGGGGGCCTTCACACTAACTCATAAGACAGGTGTAGGACTTCGGAACTTGTTCTAGGATCTTCGCCCCCTGTCCGGTCTTCGACCCCTTGACGGGAAATTTGAAATAGTATTCTAGTAAGGGGGCACTCATTTTGTTTTTAATTATGAGTTATAATTAAATGTTGTCGGCCATTTTATTGTGGTGGGAAATTTGAAGTAGTATTCTAATAAGGAGACCTTCATGCTATCTCTTAAGACAGGCTTCCGGAACTTGCTCTTGGACCTTCTCCCCCTGTATAGTACTCCGGAACTTGCTCTCGGGTCTTCGCCCCTAAATTCAGCCGGCAAATTTTTAATTATGAATCATAATTAAATTTTCTAGGTTATCCTGTTTTGTGTGCCATCTAGGAGGCCATTTTTGTTTTTGGCGGGAAATTTGAAATTTTATTCTAGGAAGGGGCTATCATACTAACTCATAAGGAACTTATTCTAGGGTCTTCGCACCTTGTTAAGTCTTCGCGACGTGGCTAGAAATTTGAAATTGTATTCTAATAAGGGGCTCTCATACTATCTCATAATAGGTATAGGATGCCGGAACTTGTTCTCGGGCCTTCGCCCCTTGTCACACGGAAGAAATTAATCACACACACGCACGAACGCACACGCTCCTATATCTGTCTTATTGCATACAGTGATAAAAATACATTTTACAGTTAAATTAGTAAAAATGCCTATACAATAACAAATATAACTTAACTCGAAATCAGACCACTATATTATTTTACATACAAGGATTGTCTTATCGTCTGGCAAAAAGGGCCCTAGATTTATAAACAAGCATGGACGTACTATTTCATTTTTGAAATGGACAAATGCCTGGGGACAAATATACAAGCTGACTTTCATTTCCAATTCTGATAATGCACATGTGACTTAAAACACCGATTTCATCTCGTAAGGCAACTATAGGACTCTTTTTATTTTACCCAACGCTCATCATTATCATTAGACAACAATAATAATAATAGCACTCAGATTAGCTTGTAATACAATTGTCGAGTTTTGCATATAGTGATAAAAATACGTTTTACAGTTGAATTAGTAAAAATACCTGCACAATATCAAATATAACCAAACTTGAAAGCAGGCTTCTGTATTATTTTAAATGCAAGGGCTATCTTATCGAAAATGCCTCTGTCAAAAAGGGCTCTAGATTTATAAACAAGGTTGAACGCACTAAGTCGCACTAAATGGACAAACGCCTGGGGACAAGGTGACTTACATTTCCAATTTTGATAATACACATGTGATTTGTAACTAACACCGATTTCATCTCGTAAGGCCACTATAGGACCCCGTGTTTTATTTTACCCAATGCTCACCATTATCATTACGCAACCATAATAATAATCATTACATAACACTGTGTATGGATTAACAAGTAACAAGGGCGTAAAGATTTAGACAGAGATGTGCTGGCTGTGGTGATGAATCATAACATTAAAAATTTGTATAAGTAATTAATTTAGTAAATAAAATAAAGGGTAAGGGTTAAAACAAAAAACAATCACTTGCCAGGGTTGTTGTTGATAATCGTATTCAAAGAACGTCTTGAGAGGGTAAACGGCTGGGTTTTTGTTGCTTACAGTCACGGCACGTTCATTTTCTGCGTTTTGCTTACACGAATGATATAAAGTACTTAACGGTTTCCAACAATCATTTATATAAAGTAATTATTTTCTGGATTTCCCAGTTATGTAACCACAACAAAACCTTGCACTATTCAAATACCTCTGGGGAATTTTCGGAAAAACACAGTAATTGCCTAAGTAAGTGAAAGGCAAGCAGAATTTGAAATTACATAAAAGCAAGACAGACAAGTCGATTTTCATCTACAATTTTGATAATATACTTCATACCAAACTGATTTAACTTAGAGCTTGCAAAAATCAATCCACAATTCTCTTTGCGATAATCTTTGAATTTTTGGTTTTGTATGACGCATTGCTGAGTTACAAAAGAAAATGTAAAAAAAATAGTCGCAACAAGGTACACCACACTAACTCCATGCGACAGTATTACGACTAGTTTAGACAACATATTTGGTAATTATGCAACCAAGGGATGTACAGAACCTACAAAATAGTCATTTACGGTGCGATTAATTTGAAGATTTTCAAAGAGCGCTTACTGAATTTTTTCAAATGAAACATCTTGCACATTATTGATTTTTTGAAATGCACGCAATAATTACGCTCCATTTTTGTCAATAACGTATTATACCGAAAGTGAGTAATTCCTACTTTTTCATTCCAAACCGATAATTATTTGTTTCCAATTCGATATAACGTACGGATCAGATTTTGATACGTTAAGCGATACGACAAACAGAATCAAACAAATACAAAAGGTGTCAAATTGTAATTTCATTATAGGTAATATTCTCAATGAATTCTTAAAGTGGCCCCCATTTTGATTAGAACACATTCGAGGGACCTATTCACGTTTTGTAACATTTCGTTGGAAACCGTTTCAAATTGTGTATTATACGTTGCTTCATATCGTCTTCTGTAGTTGGAGACGTCTGGTACACAATATTTTTTATGTACCCCCATAGGAAAAATCCAGTTTCGTCAAGTCTGGGGATCTACGTGGCCAACTAATAGGACCACCACGGCGGATTCATTTACCTTCGAATTTTTGATTCAAACACCGTCGTACTTCTAGTGTAAAATGTGCTGGAGCACCGTCGTGCTGGATCCACATATTTTGCTTTACGGCTGGAGGAACGTTCAACAGAAGCTGAGGAAAACCATATTGCAAGAAATACAAACATTGTGCACCATTAAGATGCATATGAAAGAAATGTGGTTCAATTATAAAGCTGCTCATGATAGCACCCCGAACATTTACAGTCCATCGTCTCTGCTTATCAACCTCCCTCACAACTGTTGGGTTTTCTGTTGCATAGTGATGAAGATTACGATGGTTTAGGCTATCACTTTGAGTAAAGGTCGGTTAATAAATACTACTTTCAGGAAGTTAGTTTCCATTTCCAAACCCCACTCGGAAAATGTTTTTATAGGCTCTAAAACAGGTCCCAGCAATTCTTGATGAAAGTATATACTGTGGTCATGATATTTATTATTTTTTTAAATCTTGCTAATAGTAGATCGTGGTACATTAGTTTCTCTTGATATTTTAATGGAACTAGTAGACGGCTCCGCAATTACTGATAACAGAGTATTTATTATTATTTATTATTTCATCTTCGTCACTTGTCCTCTTCCTCCTTTCACATTTTTTATAACTCGCATTTCCTGTTCTAATGAACCTTTCTTCAAGTCTTTTTAAACTTCTAACTGAAGGTTGTCTTCTGTCTAGCCTTCTTTGTGCATATATTCGCTGAGTTAACAAACAATGTTGTTGAGCAGATCCCATTATGAAAATCATGTCAACGAGCTTGTTTCTTTCAAACTGCACATTGACTCACTAAAAACCGTATTCATAATATGTGACATACAATAAACGAACAAAAAAAAACTACGTACCCAATAATCCAATCAGTAAAGAATACAATGGTAATATTGAAGGCAAAAATATTAGAAATCACTGATGCAACACCTAATTCGCAACAATCATTAGGATTTTAACATTTGACACTGTTTGTATGTATGTGTTTTTGTTTGTCAAAACTTTTGATGTATCAAAATCTGGTCGGTAAACTAGATCGAATCGAAAACAAATAATTTGCCGGTTTGTAATGAAAAAGTGAAAATATCTCTGAAATTATTGACAAAAATGAAGCGTAATTATTGAGTCATTCCAAAAATTCAATATACAGAATGTTTGATTTGAAAAAATTGAATAAGCACTATTTAAAATCTCCAAATTAATTGCATCGTAAAAACACCCTGTATTATAAAATTAAAGTTTGATTATTTTGTAGGTTCAGCTCATCCCTTGGCTGTATAATTACCAAATATTTTATCTAAACTAGTCTTAATACTCTTGCGTGGACCTAATATGGTGAACCTTGTCTCGATCAATTTTTTTACATTTTATGTTATAACTCAATAATCCGTCATCCAAAACCAAAAATTGTCGGTTTCTCGGGTGTTGGACCGCGTATTACTTTTGGTCTCTATGAGACTGGTTCCTTGATGTACGGTAAATAGGCGTTGGATAGTGGTGCTGCTTCCTTTTCGACTGTTCGTTTTGATGGTTGCATATTTCTTTTTATGTCATAGTGTTTAAATCCATTTCTAATTAGTGCGATCTTCCATTATGGTTGTTTTTAGTTTTCCGCGGTTGCTGTATTTCTCCTTATATATATATATATATATATATATATATATATATATATATATATATATATATATATATATATATATATACGTGACTAAAAACCAATATTTACCAAACTTTACATAAGAATATACTTGAACTTTCCACAAATTCTGGTACCAAACTGGAAACGCTAATGTTCCACTATAAATTCTGCACACAGTGACAATACTCAGTGGAGAAGGTTGTAGGTGTTATAAGTTGCTAGGAAGGTTAAATAATTCTCTAAGACCATTTTCTTAGCTGACAATCGATAAAATAAGTGGATCGGCACCAAGACAGTCAAAAATGTATACGTAATTAGATCCTTCATATGAGTATAGTTTACTGTTTACCGAGTATCATGCGCACATTGGTTTCAATTCAAGAATAGTAAAAATAATCATGAAATTAGTTAGTTAGTTTGCTTTGATTAGATGTCCGTCCAACTTGTGCCAAAGTCATTCAACGGAGTTAATTAATATTGACATCACTAATCTGCATTTTGATTTATAGACATTAAATAAAATTTTGCAAATGGTTTCCCAAAAACAGAAATTAAGTAAGCTATAATAGAATAATCGGTATCTTTGCTATATTCTCAAACGTCTATCACTGTAATCAAAAGTCTTTAAATTGAATTATAAATATTGTATTATAAATGTTTATCCGTTTATTTAAGTGGTTGTGTAACCAAATAGGCGGTTTTAAATTCGAAACACGTAATCAATTATTCAGTGTAGCTATAAAATTATTCATATTTATCCAAACTTAGAGGTTAAGTTCGAACTACGCCCAATACACAAATAAGTAAACACAATAAACGGAGAATTTTAAGGAAACTAATTATATCACCCTGTACCATTAACACATACTTATGCTTGAACTGTACACACATTAATGAACCATACATTTCCAGATGGTTACTTTCATTAATGTATCTCTTTAAAACCATAAATAAATACTTTTAAAAAATTAATTAATCGGATATTTCACCTAATTCCAGAAAATATTTATTTATTATTGCACTACTAGTTTCAAATGCTAAGCATTCATTTTCAAGTGCTTTTTTTTATAACCGATTTAAAAACTAAATATTTGAAATCTATCAAATAAACAGATATTATGATTATAAATAACAGAGGGTGGTAGGGTAGGTAACGGTAACAGTATGTAAAAATTAAACATAAACAATAAAGGACTAAACTAAATCTAATAATATGGTTGTAGTATTGCCGGAATCTGAGTTCATCAATTTGGTTTTATCAGATTTGGTAATATAAATCGCCTCAAAAATGTCTAGATGGCATGGGTTTGATACTTTTTTTAATAATTTCATTTTATTAATGTCTATGTAATGGCCATAATTCAGTAGATGTTCAGCCACGCTAGATTTTGAAGGTTCATTGTTTCTGAAAGCCCGGAAATGTTCTTTAAATCGTGTTTGTAAATTTCTAGACGTTCTTCCAAAATATGTACAATCACAACCATCTTGACATGAAATTTTATATATACCTGAATTTTGTAAATCTGGAATGATGTCTTTAGGGTTTCCTAACAAAAATTGCAAAGTATTTTCATTTTAAAACGACACTAATATTTTTCTTTTACAGCACTTCTGTATCGAGTTCGTAACTGATTTAAAAAACGGTAAACTAAAACGGATAACAGGGTCTAAATTTGAAACTAAGGTCGTAAGAGTTTTTCTTTGCCGAACTCTTTCATGTTTCTGAATAACTGCACGAATAGTTTTTTTAGAATATCCATTAATTTCACCTAACTTCAGAATGTAGTTATATTCTTTTTTATAGTTTTCTTGATTTAAAGGTAAAGAAACTAAGCGATGTGTCATAGAATGGAACGCGGCCATTTTATGCTGATAGCAGTGGTATGAATTTGAAGTTATATATCTACCTGTAAAGGTAGATTTTCTATAAATATCGAAAATTAATTTGTTATCTATTCTTTCTACCATTACGTCCAAGAAAGGAAGATGGTTGTCGATTTCTACTTCATATGTAAATCTTATAGATGGAAATTGTGAGTTTAACATTTCCAAAGTTCTTATGATGTAGCGTTGATTAACTATAGCAAAAATATCATCTACATATCTCACCCAAATTCGTGGAAAAGTCAGTTGAGTTTCTTTTAGATGTATTTCAAAATAACAAAGAAACAACTCCGATATAAATGGCATAGCTGTGCCTTCATGTTGGACGTAAAAATTATTTCTAAAACTAAAATATTTTGTTTCATACACATATCAGTGAGTTCTATGTACATCTTAATTTTATTAGGTTCTACATCATTTGAAACCAACCATTTTCTTAGTAATGACATGGTATATTCTATAGGAACACTAGGAAAAAGAGGAACTATATCAAAAGATACCATCTTTTCATTGCGTTTCAAAGAAATATCAGAAACGCGCTTCGTAAATTCTATACAATTTCTAACTGATAGACCATTAGGTGGAGTTAACATAGAAAATTCTCTAACTAGCCATTTAGAAATTTTTTCGGTTGGTGCATTAATATTAGAAGCAATTGGTCTCATTTTAACACCTGGTTTGTGGGTTTTAGCTAAGCAATGTAATCTTGGAACTTGTGGATTGCTGTGTTTGTTTTTTACGAAGTTCAGTTGTCAAAATGGTTTTATACTTTTTTAAAACAACTTCTACTTTATAGAGCATTGAAGGTAAAGGATTTTTTGTTAAAATTTGATAAGGACCGTCTTCAATTAGCTTATTGACTCTCTGATCGTATTCTAGTTTGTCTAAAATTACCACGTTGTTGCTTTT
This sequence comes from Vesta saturnalis, assembly GCA_036346205.1. NCBI lineage: Eukaryota > Metazoa > Arthropoda > Insecta > Coleoptera > Lampyridae > Vesta > Vesta saturnalis. Next base: position 1,880,389 of record JARFJB010002342.1, on the reverse strand, counting down.
ATCTGCTTTTATTACATATACATTTTTGTTTTTAATTTTCTTAATGGTATCATATATATTTTTTAAGGTTTTTGGTGCACGGTATAACTTTTTAGATGTACTTATAGTCTTATATGCAGTTTGTGTAATTTTTCTACTAGCAGCATGGTCACCTAATGACTTCATCATTTCAGTTGCAGAATGTACATGTGCAACCAACGAGTTAACAGGCGTTTTAATGGAGAAATAGAAAATTTTAAACCATTGTTAAGTAAATCCAACTCATCTTTATCAAAAGTACACGAAGACTGATTTATTACAAAGTTGTCAATTGGCCTAGGTCTAATACGTGAATGTTCTACAAATTCACCATATTTTTGCTCTGATAATAATTTTTAAATTTTGTATTCAAAATATATTTCTTTTGATAATTTTTGTACCAATTACTTCGTTTATATGTCTAAAAGGTTAAACAAATCTTCTGAGGAATTTTATTCATTGCATATAAACGATGCAAATTTAAGTGTAAATTATATGTTTGAAGTTCAGTTTTACTAAGAAGAAAGTAGTGATAAGAGATTTCTTTCTTTAACCATATTTTTTTAGATTCTTTAATTACATCATATGTGCGATTATTTCTAATTTTTGTCCATATGTTTATAAAATTTGGTATAATACCGTACTTTTTACACTTCTTTAGAAAGTTGATATCAAGTAGTAACATCTGGATCTTTGTTTTGAGTTTGAAAAAACGGTTTTGCTCTGCTGACGTGGTAGCCATTTCAATATAAAAAGGAAAAAATTGAGCAACTTCTGAAATTCTAATATACTTTTAAAAATTAATTAATCGGATATTTCACCTAATTCCAGAAAATATTTATTTATTATTGCACTACTAGTTTCAAATGCTAAGCATTCATTTTCAAGTGCTTTTTTTTATAACCGATTTAAAAACTAAATATTTGAAATCTATCAAATAAACAGATATTATGATTATAAATAACAGAGGGTGGTAGGGTAGGTAACGGTAACAGTATGTAAAAATTAAACATAAACAATAAAGGACTAAACTAAATCTAATAATATGGTTGTAGTATTGCCGGAATCTGAGTTCATCACTACTTTCTTCTTAGTAAAACTGAACTTCAAACATATAATTTACACTTAAAGTTGCATCGTTTATATGCAATGAATAAAATTCCCTCAGAAGATTTGTTTAACCTTTTTAGACATATAAACGAAGTAATTGGTACAAAAATTATCAAAAAGAAAAATATTTTGAATACAAAATTTAAAAAATTATTATCAGAGCAAAAATATGGTGAATTTGTAGAACATTCACGTATTAGACCTAGGCCAATTGACAACTTTGTAATAAATCAGTCTTCGTGTACTTTTGATAAAGATGAGTTGGATTTACTTAACAATGGTTTAAAATTTTCTATTTCTCCATTAAAAACGCCTGTTAACTCGTTGGTTGCACATGTACATTCTGCAACTGAAATGATGAAGTCATTAGGTGACCATGCTGCTAGTAGAAAAATTACACAAACTGCATATAAGACTATAAGTACATCTAAAAAGTTATACCGTGCACCAAAAACCTTAAAAAATATATATGATACCATTAAGAAAATTAAAAACAAAAATGTATATGTAATAAAAGCAGATAAAAGCAACAACGTGGTAATTTTAGACAAACTAGAATACGATCAGAGAGTCAATAAGCTAATTGAAGACGGTCTTTATCAAATTTTAACAAAAAATCCTTTACCTTCAATGCTCTATAAAGTAGAAGTTGTTTTTAAAAAAGTATAAAACCATTTTGACAACTGAACTTCGTAAAAAACTTAAACACAGCAATCCACAAGTTCCAAGATTACATTGCTTAGCTAAAACCCACAAACCAGGTGTTAAAATGAGACCAATTGCTTCTAATATTAATGCACCAACCGAAAAAATTTCTAAATGGTTAGTTAGAGAATTTTCTATGTTAACTCCACCTAATGGTCTATCAGTTAGAAATTGTATAGAATTTACGAAGCGCGTTTCTGATATTTCTTTGAAACGCAATGAAAAGATGGTATCTTTTGATATAGTTTCTCTTTTTCCTAGTGTTCCTATAGAATATACCATGTCATTACTAAGAAAATGGTTGGTTTCAAATGATGTAGAACCTAATAAAATTAAGATGTACATAGAACTCACTGATATGTGTATGAAACAAAATATTTTTAGTTTTAGAAATAATTTTACGTCCAACATGAAGGCACAGCTATGGGTAATGCTCTCTCCCATTTATATCGGAGTTGTTTCTTTGTTATTTTGAAATACATCTAAAAGAAACTCAACTGACTTTTCCACGAATTTGGGTGAGATATGTAGATGATATTTTGCTATAGTTAATCAACGCTACATCATAAGAACTTTGGAAATGTTAAACTCACAATTTCCATCTATAAGATTTACATATGAAGTAGAAATCGACAACCATCTTCCTTTCTTGGACGTAATGGTAGAAAGAATAGATAACAAATTAATTTTCGATATTTATAGAAAATCTACCTTTACAGGTAGATATATAACTTCAAATTCATACCACTGCTATCAGCATAAAATGGCCGCGTTCCATTCTATGACACATCGCTTAGTTTCTTTACCTTTAAATCAAGAAAACTATAAAAGAATATAACTACATTCTGAAGTTAGGTGAAATTAATGGATATTCTAAAAAAACTATTCGTGCAGTTATTCAGAAACATGAAAGAGTTCGGCAAAGAAAAACTCTTACGACCTTAGTTTCAAATTTAGACCCTGTTATCCGTTTTAGTTTACCGTTTTTTAAATCAGTTACGAACTCGATACAGAAGTGCTGTAAAAGAAAAAATATTAGTGTCGTTTTAAAATGAAAATACTTTGCAATTTTGTTAGGAAACCCTAAAGACATCATTCCAGATTTACAAAATTCAGGTATATATAAAATTTCATGTCAAGATGGTTGTGATTGTACATATTTTGGAAGAACGTCTAGAAATTTACAAACACGATTTAAAGAACATTTCCGGGCTTTCAGAAACAATGAACCTTCAAAATCTAGCGTGGCTGAACATCTACTGAATTATGGCCATTACATAGACATTAATAAAATGAAATTATTAAAAAAAGTATCAAACCCATGCCATCTAGACATTTTTGAGGCGATTTATATTACCAAATCTGATAAAACCAAATTGATGAACTCAGATTCCGGCAATACTACAACCATATTATTAGATTTAGTTTAGTCCTTTATTGTTTATGTTTAATTTTTACATACTGTTACCGTTACCTACCCTACCACCCTCTGTTATTTATAATCATAATATCTGTTTATTTGATAGATTTCAAATATTTAGTTTTTAAATCGGTTATAAAAAAAAGCACTTGAAAATGAATGCTTAGCATTTGAAACTAGTAGTGCAATAATAAATAAATATTTTCTGGAATTAGGTGAAATATCCGATTAATTAATTTTTTAAAAGTATATTAGAATTTCAGAAGTTGCTCAATTTTTTCCTTTTATATTCATAAATAAATGTTTAAGGTCAGCGAGATGTAAAAGAGAAGGATACCTTTATATAAATCACTTGAAAATTTAGCAAATCATGGTCAATACACTGTCCTCAATTCAAATAAAATAATTTTAATGCAAGATTTTAAATCTACCCTGGCTAATCAAGACTACCTTAAAGAAACTGACAATTATGCAACTGTAATTTTATAACAATTATCCTAGCACACACTAAATTGAGTATTCAAATGAAGAACAACAATTTGGATAGGAAATACATAATTCAGAAGCGTAGAGATACGCGTAAGTTTTCACTTTAAACACTCGATGTTTGTGAGCATCGATAATGGTTTCACTTCGATCTTTATTTACTCCAGTTTATCTCATTACTTTACATTGCACATCACATCACTGTCTTTACTGAATTAATAAATATGTATCTACTAGCAACGCGATTGTTCTTTATAGCGAAACATAAACTTCTTTTTGATACATGTTGTTTTAAAGGGATCAATAATTATTCACTGTTTAAGTAAACTATTCAGTGGGTGATCATTAAGCTTAAATATACTTCTATAATTATTTAAGGCACGTTTGTTAATTGTTTTAAGTCTGTCAATATTTACCCTAAACTGGATAAACATTTTTTTTGCATATAACTTTTAAATAATTGTAATCCGTTATACGTCATTAGTAGTTGCAAATACAACTACTAATTACTTTATGTTATACTTGAATTTAATATTAACACAAATAACACCTGTAATTTTAACAAATCTAACGCGTTATACCGAAAACTTCTGAATAGCTCAAATGCGGGTTTTTGTTCCTTCCCGCCGGTCACCTGATAAACATAAGGGTACTTTTTCTTTTCCAAAATTTTAATTTAGCTAATTAAATTAACCGATAGCGTTGAGAATTAATTTGATATCTATCGGGTTTTATTACTCTCTTTTAAACAAAAAGCGATGTGTTGTCCAAAATTCATTTTCTATAAATCGCACTTACATCGAGAATCTATTACTACGAGTTTCTATACAATTAAAAATCTTAGTTTACATTTATTTCAACTCCATGTATTTAATCTAGTATCTCATTTAAACCATTTTGAATGAAATGGTATACCCTTTTACACGTCTACCATATTTTTACATTTATTTTTTGAATATTTATAAAACTATGGTTATGTATTTAAATATTGGTCATCTTCAAAACAGCTTATTATTAAAGATCTATCCATTCTTTACTAACATAATATTTAATACCATAGTTGGCTTTATTCGTTTATCAAACTGTTATATAAACAGCAGGCTTGTATTTACGTTTTCATATTTTATATTCTATTTTGACATTTAAAATGATATAAAAGGTAAATTAAAAGAGTCCACGATTTTATACCCAAAAGATAAGTATTGTAATTATGCAGCTTATTGTCACTATATTCGATAGAGCGATTGTTACTCATATAGCAAAGTATGAAGTTGATAAGTGTTTATATAACACCAAAAAATGAGCAACAGAAACAGTTACACCAGTATCGCAGATATATCGTCAAGAGATGGTGTTGCTACATACAGAAGCTGGGATTTCCTTAAAAATATCCCACCAGAGAAACATGTATTATATAATGAGTGACATAAATCGCTAGGCATTAGCTTGCTTACGAAAAAACGAGAAACAAGAGTATATGAAAGAGTCATTATTAAAGATGGTATGAATGACAGAATTCTTGTATTGACAATGAACGGAGGTCACCTATTGGCTGAATGTTCTTGTTTCCTATTTAATATGATTTTTAAAAAGCTGCAGTTCATTGTTTTATTAATTACACACAATTCACGCTGATATTGGAAGTACAGAAGAGAGAATAAATATCATTCCTGCCGTATACACCCTGCTACCTGATAAAGATAGGAGATTTACAAACGACTTTTCTCCTTAAAAAACACAGTTAAGAATTTTTTATTAAGGAACTATCGATTTTGAAGTTGCTAATAAACTTGTACAAGTAAAACGAGGAAGTAAGGAACCACATAAAGAGGGATGGTGCATTAGCTCATCTGCCGTAAGATAAAGTTGCAGTTGGTTGGCTTTGTATAATGAAAAATTGCCCTACCGACGAAATCATTGTTAAATTCAACGATAATTTTATTGGTCAATCGATTGATAATTCTCGTCGAATATTGATATGCCATGGAGAACGCCATCGGACTACAAATTCTGTATAAGGATGGCATGACAACCCCAACAGTGGGATCGAAAAAGCACATTAGAACTAGGGAAAGTTCTTCAGGCAGAAATGCACATAAGTGCTTCTAAGAGAGCAGATAGGTATTGTAAATTAGATAGACAGTGAAAAACAGTTGTAAATGACCTAACTCAAAATAAACAAAATCTTAGTAAAACATTACTGCACTGTATATATGGAGTCCACGCATAGTTTAAGACACTTTTATTTTTCATTTTTAGTAATACATGTGCTAGTTTCTGTAAGTTTGTTTCCAATATTGTGTATGTGTTATCGTGTCTTTTAATTTAAATTAAACTGCACAATTAATACAATTCATTCATTCTGTTGTTACTTTTTCTCATATTTATTGTTTCGAGTAGGTAATTTAGATATAGCTTTGAAACGAATGATTTTCAATTAGGACTTAGCGCGTACATTTACGTTGCAACACAGAGTATATGACTTTGTTGTTCTAACACATGGCACTTAAGCTAGAAAGTTGTAATTAATTATCCAGTTCTTGTCACCGTAGGTGGTAAACTAAGAAAGACACTTCGTTGTGGGCATTACAATTGAGTTATAACTGCAACAAAAAGAGTCACGTCATGTTGGAGCGCAATGAAATTAATTAAACTTAAAAAGGGTTAAACAACGACACTCAAACTGCTACGTTTATTTTTAAAACCATACAAATATATTTATAGCATTATATTAAATGGTTTGTAAAAAATTACATTATTACCTACCAAGTGCTTACCCTTGCTTATATTAAATTCACTGAGTTATCATTGAATAATTTCTCAAAAATGTCTAACACTTGCGCTTGACAAATCTTGTAACGATTTAATTCCACACAATTTCATTGTCAATTTTTAAATTTTTTACATGTATACGCCAACTTACGATAGAATAGTCATATAAAAAAAATATGACAATAAAGAAGGCACTTCAAAAAAAATGAGGAACGTTGTCTAAATAAATATTTTGACAAAGACGATTTTTTTTAAAGTAAACGTTGAGTTTACGAGTACCAAAGTTTACTTCGCATTATTGCGGATTTGATTATTAAGAGTTCGGTGAACTTTAATTAAGTCTTCTTAACAAGGCGTAAGTTTTAATTACCCAAAACTAATTACAATCCTTTAGCTTTTGTCCGTACTTCTCATCTCAGATTTATTTGATACCAAATAATGAATTTCTAAACTACCAGAATCTTGGGAAATAATAGTCGTGTAAGTTTGTATGAAAAGCATGCTGGTAGATAGAGGATTATCATTCGAAAGGCCAACGAAGAATTTTACTTAATTAATAACAAAATATAAACTGGATAATATACTTGGGAATTTTCATAGTTGTCAATATCGGATAACACCTGGGAGCGGAACCGGCTACAGATAAGTGTTTCTCCATTTTATTCCGCCAATCAAAATATTTGTTAATTTAATTACATAAAATATAATTGATATTTTTTATGTTTTGGTTGACTTTCAATTTAATTTATAGCTTTTTTTGATCATTGTGCTTAGTTCCGAGTTATCATTTTACATACTTTCCACTTTAAAATTACAAGTAACATTTAAGTTCAACTTGTTATTTATAAATTTATAATAAACTAACGATCTGTACCATTTAATGTGCCATAGTAGGAAAGAAAGTCGGTGTAAAAATGTGAGATTATACGATCGTATATTCAGTTCTTTTTGTGCCCTTAATTTTAAATTACCATAATTACTTAAATAGCATGAGTGTTACAGTAGTTAACAAATTTCGGTAAATAAATGTAAAGTGATACAAATTTTAATTTACTGCTTTTCCATTAAGATTAAAATTGAGATACACTACCGATAGGCTATTGGCTCGAACCCAGCATAAGTTACCCGTTTAATCTCATATTATTATTCATTATTATTATAACCAACCCAAATGGTTATTAAAAAGTGGCGCAAAACAACGTGGGGCCTCGATTTTTGAAGTGTTCTCGATGTAAATGTTTCTTTTGAATTTAAATAATACATATTTACCATTTTATTTTTAAGAATTTCATCATGAATGTTAACGCGTTAAGAGCGGATGAATTATCTCATGAACTTCGGTGGAAAAATATTAATCCCGAGGGTATGAATGTCGATGCAAAACGTAGATCCCTTCGTGCTAAAATTGCACTAGAAAAAATTAATGTTTCTTTAATTGCATCTTATACACCCGTTGTCTTTGACATAACACTAGAACTCGGTGTTTGCCAAAAAAAATAAGTGAATTAGGGTCGTTACTAAATAATTAGGTATATTCAGTCTCCGAATATTTCTGAATACAGTAAGTTAAATACCAGACTGTCTCATATTTTTACTCGTTTAAACAGATTAGAATCCTCTGATGATAATCTTCAACAAGAACATGCCAAAAATATGTTCAGAATGCCTTGATTTAATTGAACTCTTAAATAATACGGCAGAAAACCTTGATGATAATAGTGACCCGGATAGTATTCGCATTTCTCAGGATTACTTACAAAATGAAATCCCTCTCGCGAACTCTACTACCGCTAGAACACGTGTATCATTTTCCAACCCTGTTAATCAACAATACCTTCCTGACGAGAATGATTACCTAATCAGTACAGCACCTTCTCATAATGAAGCACCCTTACCTGACCTTCATAATTTGCGACAAGAACTAGATCGTATGCAACTTCCGCATAATATTCCTTATAGATCGGATGCTGTTAAGTCAATTCCAGTGTGCAAGTGGAATTTAACTTTTACTGGCGATACATCCGTAACTGGTGTTAATTCATTTTTGCAAAGAGTCGAGGAGCTGCGAGTTGCTCACAACTTTTCGATAGTGCAGTTGATTTATTTTCGGGATCACGTTTAGTTTGGTTTAGGGCAATTCGTAACCGAGTTAATACTTGGGAACAGTTAGTGAATAAACTCAGCTCAGATTTCCTCCCAATTGATTTTGATGAGGTATTGTGGGATGAGATTAAACGTCGTAAGCAAGGTTCAGATGAGAGGCCTACAATTTTAATAGCGGCTATGGTTAACTTATTTGGTAGATTACAGGAACATCCTACGGAAGACAAACAACTTAGGTATATTCTTCGCAATCTACAACCTTATTATGCGACTCAGTTAGCTTTAACCAATATTATTTATTTTGACCAATTAATTTCTTTGTGCAAAAGGTTAGAGGAAACAAAACTACAAAACGCCCGCTACCGCAACCCTTCTATTGCCAGCCACATTCAATTAAAACCAGATTTAATGTACAAACCTGCTACGAGTTCTAAAAAAACTGAGGTTTGCGCGACCAAAGTAGCATCTCCAAAAACTAACGTGTCAGGGCCTAAAAATTCTTACCCCGCTAAAAGATATTTTAATAGAGTCAACCCGGAATTAATCTGCTGGAACTGCCAAGACAAAGGGCATACGTTCAGAACCTGCCTTTCCGAAGAAAGGAAAGTTTTCTGTTTCGTTTGTGGATATCCCGATGCCTATTTTTCAAAATGTCCTCGTTGTAACCCAAAAACTTGTAAAGGGGAGGGAGTCTTTCGGTCGCTTTACTCCTACTGACGAACATCTACAGACTGATAGTATACAATGGAACTTTTGGTTAAAAACTGTACATGAATTTTATAAACAACCTGTCACAATTTCTACAATGTTTTCCCATACAAATAATGATAATCGGCCTTACTTGACTGTCAGAGTTTTTCAAACTCAGATAAAATCTCTTTTTGATTCTGGTGCAAACCAAACAATTTTAGGGAAGTTAGGTATCTGCTTAACTAAGGAATATGACCTCCGTTTAATAAGAACTTTCGGTACCAAATCGTTAAAAACCGCTGATGGTCAATACCAAAATGTTTTAGGAACCGTTAAGTTACCCATCTGTATTGCAGATGTGACTAAAACTATAGATGCACTTGTTTCCGATAGTATAGAAGCTAGTCTGATTCTTGGTATAGATTTCAGTTACAGTTTCGGTATAAAAACAGATTTTTCTCGAGACAGTTTCTTTGTTTCAGAATCATTCTCTTTACAAAATATTCAGGGGATTGAAGATTTGGACCCGAAACAGTCAATTATTCTTTCACACACCGTCGAATTATTCAGAGAAATTTCCTGTTAAATTTTTTGGGCAAAACAAATAAAATAATACATAAAAAAAGAAAGACGGAAATTATCGCCTTTGTTTCGATGGTAGGAAACTAAATTCCGTTACTAAAAAAGACGGGTACCCGCCTCCCTATCTTTCTTCTATTCTGGATAAATTAAGAGATGCCAAATATATTAGTTCTATCGATCTTAAGCAAACATTCTACCAAATCCCTCTTCACTCTGATTCGGGCGAAAAAACGGCATTCACTGTACCTCGACGTGGACTATTTGAATATACTGTCATGCCTTTCGGTATTGTAAATGCACCCGCGACGCAACAACGTCTTATGGACCTCATATTCGGACATTTAATACGAGAAAACCTGTTTGTTTACCTTGATGACATAATTTTAGTCTTTTCCACTTTTGATGAGCAGATTAACATGCTGAAGGAGATTTATTTTCGATTAAAAACGCCAACCTAACCACAAATTTCGATAAGTGTGAGCTTTGTAAACCCTCTTTAACCTACTTGGGCTATGTTGTTGATAAGAATGGATTACACACAGATCCCAAGAAGATTGAGGCTATTACTGAATATCCCCGTCCATAAAAGGTAACCGAAATAAAGCGATTTCTTGGTATGACTTCTTGGTTTCGCAGATTTGTTCCCAACTTTTCCACAGTGGTTGCACCCATTTCTAATCTTATCAAAGGAAAATTCAAGAGCCAACCTATTTAATGGAATGAGGAAGCTGAACAAGCATTTGTTAGGATAAAGTCTTTACTGACTTATTCGCCCATTTTGTCAAGCCCGGATTTTAGTAAACCTTTTATTCTGCAATGCGACATTCTAATTACGGCGTTGGTAGCATTTTGAGTCAAGGAGAAGGTGACGAAGAAAAGATAATTGCTTACGCTTCTCGAACGTTAAGCAAGGCGGAGCGAAATTACTCAGTGACAGAGAGAGAGAGAGAGAGAGTGTGTGTCTTGCAGTTTAATTCGCCATAGAAAAGTTTTGAGGATACATTGAGGGTACTCACTTCACTGTCTATACAGATCATTACTCTCTGCTATGGTTGAACAACATTAAAGAACCCACGGGGCGATTAGCCAGATGGAGCGTAAAAATGTCTCAATATACGTTTGACATCAAACATAGAAAAGGAGAGCATAACCTAGTTCCTGATGCCTTGTCTAGAGCTCCAGTTGAAATTTCTTCCTTACAACTGGAAGAGTGCGATCTCGATGCATGGTATAAGAAAACGTTAACGAAAGTAATAGAAGATCCCCATAAATATCCTGATTGGCGAATAGATGAATGTAGACTTTATAAGTTGGTGCCTAATAAACATAATATTAGTCGAACTTAATGGAATGGAAGCAAGTTGTGCCTAGTTCACGGAGAAGCCAACTAATAAAAACATTTCATGATGACCCTATATCGGCTCATTTTGGTATTTCTAAAACGTTCAACAAACTATGTGAGCAATATTACTGGCCAAAGATGAAGATTGATGTTATTAGACATGTAAACCGATGCGAGATATGTGCTGCCAGCAAATCTTCCAATTTTGCTAGACCAGGATTTATGGGAAAAGAGAAAAAAGTTAGTTTCCCCTTCCAGTGTCTATCTATCGATCTTATGGGTCCTTTTCCACGTTCAGGAAACTGAAACACAATGCTATTAGTGGTTACAAATTGGTTCACTAAATTTACTCTTGTACGAGCTATCCGTCGAGCTACCGCTAAATCTATTATAAAGTTTCTTGAGAACGATGTTTTCCTTATTTTTGGCGTCCCACAAATATGTATGATAGATAACAGTCCCCAGTTCATTAGTTCGAAATTTAAGAAGTTTATGAAACAATACGCTGTTCAACAAGTGTGGTATAATGCGTCTTATCACCCGCAAGTCAATTTTGTTGAGCGTGTAAACCGTGCAATAGGAACAGCTATTCGTTCATACGTAAAAGAAAATCACAAATTGTGGGATGTGGAGATTTATAAGATAGCCCATGCGATAAGAAATGCAGTACACGATGTTACCGGTTACACCCCTACTTTCTTGAATTTTGGAAGATCTGTACCGATTTCTGGTTCGTATTATGGGAAACTAAGTAATTTGAAAGAAGAAGAATTATCTATTGACAATCGCGAGAAGTTAGTAGAAGACGTTAACCAGCTCTCTGATCTCATGCTGAAAAGCATGCTGGTAGATAGAGGATTATCATTGGAAAGACCAACGAAGAATTTTACTTAATTAATAACAAAATATATGTTAAGAACTGGATAATATACTTGGGAATTTTCATAGTTAATGTCGGATAACACATGGGAACGGAACCTGCTACAGATAAGTGTTTCTCCATTTTATTCCGCAAATCAAAATATTCGTTAATTTAGTTACAAACAGTATAATTGAGATTTTATGTTTTGTTTGACTTTCAATTGGATTTATAGCTGTTTTTGATCACTGTGCTTAGTTTTGAGTTATCATTTTACATACTTTCCACTTTAAAATTACAAGTAATATTTAAGTTCAACTTGTTATTTATAAATTTATAATAAACTAACGATCTGTACCATTTAATCTGTCATAGTAAAAAGAAAAGTAAGCCGGTGAAAAAATGTGAGATTATACGATCGTATATTCATTTCTTTTTGTGCACCCTTAATTGTAAAATTACCATAATTATTTAGATAGCATGAGTGTTACAGTAGTTAACAAATTTCGGTAAATAAATGTAAAGTGATACAAATTTTAATTTACTGCTTTTCCATTAAGATTAAGATTGAGATACACTCCCGATCGGCTTATTGGCACGAACCTAGCATAAGTTACCCGTTTACATCTCATATTATTATTTATTATTATTTTAACCAACCCAAATGGTTATAATCTCACAAAAGCATTCGTGCGCGAATTGACTTTATCAAGCAGTCATGATTAGATATTAAATTATCCAATAATTTCCTTGCACTTATGTTATGAAAATGATAACTTTGTGAGTTTAATATAAGTAAGAGTAAGCAGTTGGTAGGTAATAATGTGCTTGATAGAGTTATACACCATTTAATATAATGTTATAATTGTATTTGTATGGTTTTAAAAATAAACGAGGACGGACGTGTTATTAAGTGCTCCGTGTGTGTTATTAATAAAATGATAAACTTTAATAAAAATCTGGAAAACCTGACTAATATAATATTAATACCTTATAAAACACTAGATATGAAGTTAGAAAATGTAAAAGTATCGGATTTGAAACAATAATTAAAAAAAAGGGGGATTGCCCTGCCAAGGGAAGACAGAAACGTTGGTATGCAGATTGAAGGAGATTAATTCAAAAACTCGAAGTGATAACCTCGAAAGCATTTAATCATGCCAAGATATAGAAACAGCCACTCACACTGGTAGGAGCACAGATGTAGTTAAAAAAGTTAAAAGAGGTAAACATCTAGATCAGATTATTCTAACCAAAATAAAATTAGATGAAAACCTAAAGTCTTTGTATTATCAGATAGCCATGGACGTGGACTGTATGAGATATTAAACAATATGTGCGGAAATAAGTTAAGAATTGAAGTTTTTTACAGGCCAAATGCTACGTTTAGCTAGTTCACGTTTAATGTACAAAACTACATTAATAGTTTTACATCCAATGACTACTTAATAATAATAAGGAAACCAACAATATAAAAAGTGGCAGAGAAGTGTTTTAAAACTAATTTAATCGCTAGTTTGATACCATATAGGTTTGATACTGATATAAATAAAATAACTGTAATATAAAAATTTTGATTTTTTTGAGAACGTGCAAAAATATAATAAAAATATCGATGTACGTGATATCAATAAAGGAATTACTCGCAGCGATTACACGCATCATAGTATGCATTTCAACATAAAGGGAAAACAAAAGATTTGTAACAATCTGTTGGATACGATAAAACAATCAAGAACTAACAAAAATAAGAAACAGTGTAATTTAATTAACGTAGTAGTTGACAAGGACCACAAACACTAGAACAGTACGAACATAAAGACAGTGCATACTAATGCAGATTAATCACTCAGGCGTTTAACCTCCCCACAAAACTCTGAAGACAATTGGGTTCTAGATGAAGAAGAAGATGATAATTAAGAATTTTATAACCAAGATCACCCACAGACTGGAGATTAAACGATAGTGCCTTATCCATCTCGTCAGAGGGTTCGCGCTCCATTAACGAAACGGTCGTGGATTTTCAAGAAACCAGGTCGGTGGAACACTTACCATAAAAAATAGTATACGTGCGTTACATATTAATATATTATTATTAATATATATAATAATGAATTAAGCGTAGAGATTCATTTTGAATGTTGTGCTATGAGTCTAATCGACTACGAAATTAATGTTGTTTCTATTTACAGGCGCTCGAAAGGAACATTAAGTATTTTTCTTGAACAAGTCGAATCCATGATCACACATTTACCTTCTTTTGGTAAGATTGTAATTTGTGGAGATTTTAATGTAGATATTGTGTCAGAGTCCTATAAAAGAACAAAATTTCTTGAGATTATTAAAACGTACAACATGAGAATCACAGTTACTGAATATACAAGGGTCACTAAAAATTCAAAAACATGTATCGATAATATTATTACCAACATTGACGAGATGCTAACGAATACTGTTAATATATCCATTGATTTTTCTGATCACGATCTTCAAATAATTACTATAAACGTTTGTAATGAATCTAGAAATAATTCAAAATCAGTTAAGCGTGGTAGAGTCTTCAGTAAAGAAAACCTAAGTAAATTTGTACGAATGGTAGGCAATTACTCGGTTGAAGATAAGTTTTCTTGCTTTTACGATAAATTCAAATCTATTTTCGAGTCCGTTTTTCCCATTAAAAACATATGTAATAAAAAGACTCAAAACCCATGGATAACTAGAGGAATTAAAACATCCAGTAAACATAAAAGATCTTTATATCTATTTATAAAATTTAATCACCATCCAGTGCTGTTAAACTTTACTATAAAAAATTGTAAACTATATAAAAGTGTGATACGGCAGGCACGTCGAAACTATTTCGATAATTATATAAATAAATCTAGTAATAAAAATAGGTCATCGTGGCAAATAATTAAAAAGGAAATAAATCTAAAAAATCGGCAGAAAATTTAGAAATAAACGAGAATGGTGTCTTAATATGTAATCCCAACCAGGTGGCCAATAAATTTAATTAATATTTCGCTACGATCTCTGTTAATTATTCCAAGAACACACAGACAGTGCCGAATTGGTCGCCTTCGAAGCCCCTAACGAACAAGAATTCCTTTTTATTATCACCCACAACTCCTTCAGAAATTCAAGGTATCGTCAAAAATTTAAAAAATAGAAATGCCACAGGTGCAGATGGCATACCGATAAAACTGTTCAAATTAACGGCTGAGACAATAAGTGAACCACTCTCTCACATAATAAATCATTGCTTCGAACAAGGATATTTCCCAGATCCCTTAAAGATCGCAAAAATTAAACCTCTAATAACAAAAAGGAATTAACTATTTATCGTCCAATCTCTATTCTACCATCACTATCAAAAATTTTTGAAATCGCTATTAAAATTAGATTAACATCTTTTTTGGAACGTAACAATTATCTTTGCAGTCAACAACATGGCTTTCGGTCAAATAATCCACTGCCACGGCATTACAGGATCTCCTTCATTGTGTTTACACTAATATTAATAGAAATAAATTAGTTGCAAGTGTTAATTTAGGTTTATCGAAAGCTTACGACATGGTCAATCATACGCTTCTAATAAATAAGATGGAGTATTATGGAATCCGCGGGATCCCTTTAAAGTTATTAATCTCGTATCTTTCAAACAGGCTTAGCATCGTTGAAGTTTGTCATAATGATAATGGACGAATAATTTTGTACCAATCAAGGGCCAGTAAAATAACATGGGTCCATTATAGCACCTCTGTGCTTCACACTGTTTATTAACGAAATTCCTTACAACTTGAACGAAGCGGTGGCACAAATAGTTATGTATGCTGATGATACGAGTTTGGTGGTAACAGCTTCAAATGAAGATGAACTTAAACATTCAATAAAACGTGCACTGAAAGGCTGGTTTAACTACAATAAATCACTATTAAATGTCAGCAAAACCAACATTATAATTTTTAAAAATAGAAATTCTTTACTGAAGACACTTACTATTGATACTGTAGATGTAAAAATAATAAACAGCTGTAAAATTCTTGGGATTGGTATCGACAAGGATCTGCATTCGAATACTCATTGGAACGGGATTATTTCTAAATTAAATAAATTAAATTAAGCAAAATTTATTTTACATCGTCTTAAGCCAATTGTCAGTTTGCATACGTTAAAAAGTGTTTACTTTGCATATTTTGAGGCTGTTCTTCGATACGGCATATTATTTTGGGAAAATACTGTTTTATCGAACAAGGTATTTAAAATTCAAAACAAAACGATTAGATCCTTAGCTGGTGTCAACACAAGAGACTCATGCCGTCCTTATTTCAAGAAATTCCAGATTCTTACGGCAAACAATCTTTTTATCCTTGAATGTGCTGGTTATATACAGCTTGTGGCATTAGTGCGTCGTAGTACGATATATCCGTTATTAAAGGAGATATCAAACAAAGTTGTTTACAAAAATTATAGACAACTTCAAACTTCACATTATAAAATTGTTTTCGTATTTACAGGGTGTTGTATATTACTAGGGTGAACCAAACATACTTTTTTTTAAATGGGACACCCTATATATTATTTTAAATTTAGATTAAGCTCATCTCCCCCATACTTCCAATATAGGGTTTCATTATGTTATACAGGGTATTTCAAAAGTTATGGCCAATTTTACACGAAAATCATTCTCATTTCAACGTCCGGTAGACCCTAGACAGAACAACCTAGCAATAATTTTTTCCAGGCTTAACTCTTTGACATTGCTACAGTGTTACGAGAAAATGCTATTTCTTTATTATTGCACCAATTGAATATAGAGCGAGCCATAACTCGAACACATGATTTTGTCAATTTTTTCAAATAAATCACCCTATATTTTATTTTAAAAAGTGACAATAAACTTTATGTTATTTCATTTTTATTAAGCACTCCCATAGCTAAAATCGTTAATTTCTGAGATATTTTCGGGGATAATGTAACTAGTGTTATGATTATCATCGGTGATCACTCGAGTTAAAACTGATGAAAATTCAATTTTCTACAGGTTTTAACGAGTGGTATCATTGATATTAATCATAACACGTGTTATATTTGGTAAGAGAATATAATAAACGTTAATACAAAATATAGTTTTTAAAGTTTACAATTTTAAACGATCTGTCACTTTGATAGTAAATATTACAGTTGCAAGATAATCAAGACAATTATTTATTTCTTTGAAACTTTTTGTCACTTTGACAGTAAACTATGTTATTCATTAAATTAAAATTAAAAAATGAAAGTAATAAAAAATGTACCATGTGAATTATATTCTTAGTTTAATAACAGAAAGAGATTTTTTTAACAATTTCTACTATAACAAGTTAGCCGTGAACAAATGACAGATAGATATTATTCAGTAATAATTAGTAGCTTGTCATTTAACAAACTTCTTTGAGGTTGTGTAGTGTTTATTAATGTGTAAACACTTAAATACGGTTTGAAATGAACTTTCCTGTTGAGGGTGTACAGGACGTTGAAATGAGAATGATTTTCGTGTACAATTGATCATAACTTTTGAAATACCCTGTATAACGTAATGAAACCCTATATTGGAAGTATGGGGGATATGAGCTTAATCTAAATTTCAAATAGTATATAGTGTGTCCCATTTTAAAAAAAAAGTATGTTTGGTTCACCCTGGTAATATGTAACACCCTATAAGTACGAAAATAATTTTATGATGTGACGTTTGAAGTTGCCTATAATTTTATAAATAACTTTTTGATATCTCCTTTAATAACGGATATATCGTACTTCGACGCACTAATGCCGCACCCTGTATATAGAAATCTACATACATTCCAAACAAATTCAAACTTTCACAATTATGTGAACTAGACAAAAAGAAAACTTGAGAGCATCCTTCTCTAACTCAATTTTACACCAAAATAATTTTGTTACAATCGCAAAAACGGTATTTAACAGTTTACCGAAAGAACTCAAAGAAATCAGGAATATAAATTTATTTAAACGCGGAGTAAGAAATACACTCTTAGATAACCCATTTTACACAATTGCTGAATTCGTTGTCTATACCAGGGAACATAGTGTGTGACTGTGGATTCAAATTTCACGATGTTTCTAGATTAGAAAGTTAGTAAAACTAATAAAATGATCTCGGGCACCAAGTTATTTTTTCTTATCTCGGAACAACTAAACCGAGTTAGTTAACAATAAAAATTTGATCAAAATGTAAAAAAAATAACAATATACAATTATGTTTATTGACAGAAAATGAGAGATGATCAAATAAAATATATGTTAAAAACTAGATGTAAAAAACCTTAAAATACTAAAATAATCATTAAACATTATACCTGTACAATATATACAAAACTTCTTGAGGGTCTCTGGTATAAAAAACATGTGATGCGGAAATGCATACCAAAATGACGTAATCCTTGTGTAATTGCGCAATAACAATGCTTTTGTTATCAGCCACACCCAAAACAGGAATTATTATCTCTTAAAAATTGTCTTCTTTAAATTGAATAAACTGTTTAATGCATTCTTTGATATTTTCCAATAAAATTTACAATCATAAAATTAAATGCGTATGCTACAGTAAAATTAACTGCGTACTTAAAATGTAATTACATTATAAATGAAGTAAAAAAAGTAAAAATGCCTGAAAAGGGCAATTGTTTTAATTTTTAGTATAACGAGTTAAAAGATATCTTACCATATAATTAATGGCACTTTCACATAAATTTAGGGAAAACCCAAAAAACAACAACGCTTCGTGCTGCAAGGTGCATCAATGCAAAATGGATGCTTATGAAGTTGATGAAAATGTTGTGCGCAAATGCGTTTGCGCAATGGGTTAAGTTATGACGCGTTGCGCAATGATCAGAAAGCTATTTATGGGAATATACCTTAAGAAATATATACTGAAGAAGATATGCGCTATGAAGATATGGAAATTAAGTTGCCAACCTAATACCTACATTTCAATAATTAAAATTTTTCTTATATTTACAACTAAATGAATAAAAGACTTTAAATTAAGGTATATCTTAATACAACTCAAATAAGGGTTGTTACAACCATCCCATTCACTTTTTTACGTCACAAGCCCCTCCCCCTGGGACACATTCCCCTTCACTTTGTGTACTCGCCCACGTGGGGGCATATATTTGGAGGGTGGGGCCGGCTTTTTTTCGGGGACTGTTTTCAATCCATGGGCGGAGTTGAGCCCCTAATTTGGTTATATTAAGGGCCTTTTTGGCTGGCTCTTGGAGGTTAGACAATTTACGCACACACGCAGTGTTCTATTGGGGGGGTGTAAGGTTAGGCCACGTCCCACTTTTAGATGATTGGTCGTGCATGCACCGGCCTCCCTGGCTTCTGATTGGTCCTTAGCCCCACTACTCAGCCGATGTGCTCTGATTGGAGGACTAAGTGTCTGCATTCTAATTGGTTATGGCGGGAAATTTGAAAATGTTTTTTAGTAATAAAGAGGTTCTTGTAAGATAGGTGTAGGAACTATCATTGGGACCTGGTCCTGCGCGGGAAAGTTAAAATTGTTTTTAATAATAAAGAGGTTCTTATAAGACAAGTATAGGAACTACCATGTAGGTCTTCAAAACTTGTTCTCGGGTCTTCGCCCCCTGTCGCGGCCCCTTGGTTGGTAATGGTATGGGGCCCTAACCTTATATATATATAAGTGCAGAAAATAGCTCTTGGGCCTTGGCCCCTGTCGTGGCACCCTTGGTTCAATTGTACGTGGGTTCTAACCTAATCTTAGTTGTAGGCCTTCGCCCCCGTCATAAAAAAATTGTATTCTAATAAGGTGGCCCCAGCCTTGTAAGACAGGACTTGTATCAGGGTCTGCACTCTTGCCCCCTTTGAGTTAAAATTGATTTTTAGTGGCGTATAGACTAATGTACATTTTCTGTAATAGAAGTTGATCATGCACGTCTCTCTCGTTTATCCGTTTCTCCCTCTCTCTCTCTTTCGGCTTTTTCTTACACACAAACAAACCAATTAATTGATTAATCAATCAATCTCAAACAAATCATGCTCGATCAAATCAATCACATCAATCTCAATCAGTCAACCAAAGTTTGCGGAACTAGCTTACAGTTCAAAACTGAATATATTAAAGTCTAAATTAAATATTACGTGAAATAATAAATAATTTCTACCCTAATGCAATGATACTTTTTATAAAGACAAATTCTCTTTCTAAACAGTCACCACCTATACATTCGGAAAATTATGCCTGATTTATTTGCATGTTCAATTACATACACACAAAATTGTTTTACAGAAACGCGTTCACTAACATTTATAAAAACCTCATTAAAAGGACTGGAAAGTAATAATTATATATAACATAGAGTTAAATTAAATTAACATGTTTTAAAAATATCATATTGATATAATGGAAATAAAAGATAAACGGTTTTAATGGTTTATTATTATTATATACGAATCATTTAAAAATCTTTATCGACATTTTTGTTAGCAATATCAAGTAAAAACATATATTCAAAAATAATACTCATACCTTCAGAAGTGCTTTTCTTTCTTTCAACTGTTCTAGTAACCATATGTTGAACTGAAATATTTCTTTAGACAACGTATCCACATGTAGCCTCACTAAACACATTTTCTGCTTATGAATGGCTGGATATAAACTGGCTATTGCTTTCCCTTATTAACTAATTTAGAAAGTAATACACAAAACCTGATTACTGCAAATCGTATTTAGCATTTATATTGTACTTATAAATTTAGATTCAAAATTAAAAAAAACGACGATACCATGCTTTAAAAAAATTATTTTCACTTTGATTGTGTAAAAGCCAGCCTTCATCAGTTTTTTTTTTATATTGTATACAAACAAAATATCACCTTGGTGTTATAAATAAATGACAGTCTTCAAACTGTTTTTTATATTGTGTATGTAAATACAAACTGCTTTAAATACACGAGTACCTAATTAAGTAAGCAATCAGATAACATTTTCTAGTTTTACAATGTGAGTTTTGTAATAGGATTTATTATAAAGAGGTTGCATAATTATCCTCTGTCGTAAAAATTGTATTCTAATACAGCACAAAGACATGCAAAGATAATGGAAAGTGTTTTATAATAAAAGATTTTATTTAATTAATTTAACCAGTTAACATGTGCCAAGATTATTTTTCGAATGTATAGGTAGTGACTGTTTAGAAAGAGAATCTGTCTATATAAAAAGTACCATTGCATTAGGGTAGAAATTATTTATTATTTCACGTAATATTTAATTTAGACTTTAATGTATGCAGTTTTGAACTGTAAGCTGGTTACGCAACCTGTAAGATGGTTTATTGATTTTGGTTGATTGATTGAGATTGATCGAGTATGATTTGTTTGAGATTGATTGATTAAATTAATTAAAGGATTTGTTTGTGTGTGAGAAAGAGCCGAAATTCTATTACAGAAAATGTTCATTAGTCCATACGCCACTATAAAAAAAAATCAATTATAACTCAAAGGGGACCAGGCCGCACGACCCTGATACAAGTCCTGTCTTACAAGGCTAGGGCCACTTTATTAGAATACACATTTTTTATGACGGGGGCGAAGGTCTACAACTGTAAGATTAGGTTAAAACCCACATACAATTGCACCAAGGGGGCCACGATAAGGGCCAAGGCCCAAGAGCTAGTTTCTGCACTTATATATAAGGTTAGGGCCCCATACCATTACCAACCAGGGGGCCGCGACAGGGGACAGAGGCCCGAGAACAAGTTTTGAAGACCTACATGGTAGTTCCTATACTTGTCTTACAAGAACCTCTTTATTATGAAAAACAATTTCAAATTTCCCGCGCGGGACCAGGTCCCAGTGATAGTTCCTACACCTATCTTACAAGAACTGGCGATCTTTCTAATCGAGGCGCTGCCAAGATTAGAAACGTGATGAGTAATGAAGAACCTACTATTCTTTAAAAATAATACATAAATATTTTTCGGACATCAAATGGATTACATTTTATAAGAAATTATTTAAAAAATACATAAGCGCGAAAATCAAAATGCCGTTTCCATCACTGCAGCAACTAAACAAAAATAGGTAAACAAAAATTTTGTCAAGTGTTATCGCGTGAAAATGGAAATATTTAATGAAAATCATCCTGAAATATCGGCATTACTGCTTGAAGCTGTTGCTAGTTTATTACCCTTGAAATCACGAGATAAATATGAGATTATCTACAATATCTTCAATTATTGGAGGACTTCAAAGAATGTAATGGATATCGACGAAGAAGTTACGCTTGTTTCTTTCATGAAAAGGTTAGTTTTCCTGAATACATTTATTTATTTAAATTTTATCTTTATATTTGATTACAGGTTGAAAGACTGAAATCTTTCACGCTGTGGTCGACATATTCCATATTGAAAAGTTCGTTGAGAGTGAAAGAAAACTTAGATATATCGAAGTATGGGAAGTTATAGTCATATTTAAAGCCCAAAGTGAGAGATATGAAGCAAAAAAATCAAAAATTCTATCGCAGGATGTTTTTTTGACCGAAGCCCCTGACGATACTTTCCTTATTATTAAAGTGGCGTTAATTTCGGTCTGTCTGGGGCATGTAGTAGTGAGGAGCTAAGAAAGTTGAATGTGAAGGATATCAAGGATATCGGCTCTATTTTGGTTGTCACCTCCATGGCACTAAGACAATAAAGAAGCGTATATTCACTATTATGACGGAAATGTGAGGAATTAATGAGATTGAGTTGTACAGGGTGTCCCAACGATAGAGTAAAGTAAGTTTATGCTTAACTAGAATTATTTGTGTAAATATTGTATGGACCATGGGGTAGAGGTAAGAAGTGTGCATTTTTTTAAAATATTGGAAGTTATACAGGGTGTGCCAGAAAAGCAGGACGTGAAAAAGTATTTTTTTTTAAATAGAACACTCCGTATTTGATTTTAGTTTTTAATTCTACGTGTCCATACAAACATATTTTGTTATACAAAAGATTGGCTGAAAGTTTTTAGTTCTTGAGATATTCGCGTTTAAAGATTATTATGGTCATTTTCGTGGGGTTGATGAATGGGCAAATGTTCCGTTATTTCACAATAAAAAAAATTGATATTTCGTGTGAAAAATGAGTGATATTATACTAACGTTTAGACCGAGTAGTATTTCTAATTTTCTCAACAGGGTGTTTGTTATAACCATTCAAATTTGAAAATTCTCAAATTAAAAAAAATCAGTTTTTTTTTAATTGCACACCCTATATATTTTTATTTCATTTTATTCAGGATTAAAAAATCTATCATTTTTGTCAAATATATCCTATATCTATCTTTGATAGTTTTCGAGGAATTTCGATTTTTCTCACTAACTACGTTACATACGATACTATAACGTTATTGTGGATCGTGGTAGCCATGGAAAACAATTGCGACGAAATAAAACAAACCACCTAAGCGAGAATATTAACAGTTTTTATTAATGAGAAACAGTAATTCAATAATTATTCAACATTGCGTCTTAGTAAATGCTCAAATAGACGGCCTTCTTGCTGAATACACATATTGAGCCTTTTTCTCATGTTCTGTCTCACTTCGGATAACATAAGAGAGGTCGCTGTGCGACAAGCTTCGCGAATTCTATTTTTCATGTCCTCCCTTGTTGTAGGTTTAATAATATACACCCGATCTTTTATGTATCCCCATAGGAAAAAATCCAGTGGAGTTAAATCGCATGACCTGGGTGGCCATAATATAAAGCCATTACGTCCTATCCATTTCTCCGGGTATTGCTGGTTCAAGAATTCCTTACGTCCCGATAAAATGTGGAGGTGCACCATCCTGTTGCAACCACATATTTAGTCGTCCTTCTAAATTGATATCCTCAAGTAACACAGGCAATTCTTCACGTAAGAAATGCAAATAGCTGCGGCCCGTTAATGGATCATCAAAAAAATAGGGACCGATAATTTGGTCATTAAGTATACCACACCACACATTTAGTGACCAATGATTTTGGTTTTGAACTTCTCGTAGCCAAAATGGATTATCAATGGCGTAATAGTGCATATTATGCCGATTTACAGCCCCATTACTTTTAAACGTCGCCTCATCGGAAAACATTATGGAGCACAAAAAGTTGTTATTTAATTGCAGCCGTTGATTAATGATATTGCAGAATTCAATTCGTCTTGCAAAATCCTCTTCTCGCAATTCTTGATGAAGCTCAATGTGATAGGGATGGTACTTATACTTTAGCGTTGTTCGATTCACGTTTGATTTGGAGGTATCACATATCGTCGCTAATGTTCTAGAACTCACTTGGGGATTTTCTTGAATATTTAATAATATTTCAAGTTCTTTTTCTTCATTAGCTGCCCTTTTATTAACAACTTTACGTTTGAAGTATTTAACACTACCGCTAGAATCAAATCTATCCATCAAATTTTCCAAGCCAACAGTAGTAGGTATTCGACGTTCAGGATATTTCATTTTGTAGATTCGTTGTGCCAATAAAGGGTTTTTTCAGCCTCGCCCAACACGTATATCATATCAATTAATTCATTTGTCGAATTATCCATAATTGATACAAGAATTGATAACAAGTTAAATGCGAAAACGACAAATTTAATATGTGTTTATTTTGACAAGTAGGAAACCTTTGTATCTTAGTAACGCAATTATTATTTTCCATGGCTACCAAGATCCATGCAATGCAATGTTATCGAAAATAAAGTAGCTAGTGTGAAAAATCGAAATTACTCGAAAACTATCAAAGATAGATATAGGATATATTTGAAAAAATGATAGATTTTTAATCCCGAATAAAATGAAATAAAAATATATAGGGTGTGCAATTAAAAAAAAACTGATTTTTTTTAATTTGAGAATTTTCAAATTTGAATGGTTATAACAAACACCCTGTTGAGAAAATTAGAAATACTACTCGATCTAAACGTTAGTATAATATCACTCATTTTTCACACGAAATATCAATTTTTTTTATTGTGAAATAACGGAACAATTGCCCATTAATCAACCCCACGAAAATGACCATAATAATCTTTAAACGCGAATATCTCAAGAACTAAAAACTTTCAGCCAATCTTTTGCATGACAAAATATGTTTGTATGGACACGTAGAATTAAAAACTAAAATCAAATACGGGGTGTTCTATTTAAAAAAATTATACTTTTTCACGTCCTGCTTTTCTGGCAGACTCTGTATAACTTTCAATATTTTAAAAAAATGCACACTTCTTACCTCTACCCCATGGTCCATACAATATTTACACAAATAATTCTAGTTAAGCATAAACTTACTTTACTCTATCGTTGGGACACCCTGTACAGGAGATATGTAAGCTTGCGTCTGAAACATATCAATCACCCAAGATTATTCATATTTCATATGAACAATAAATGTACAGTGCAGCATGTAAGGATCTACAGTTTCTACAAGATGCCGAAGAAGATTGCCCATTATTTGAAATTACCCAACCCAGCCGGTTACACTGGACACTGTCTACGTCGAACATAAACTACTTTTCTTGCTGAGGGTGGAGCGCACATCAGGAGGCTCAAAAATCATGGATGATGGGGATTAAACACGACTCCAGAAGACAGCATTATCAATAAAATGGCGACTTCGTTTTTGTACTTTGTACGTTTAATATTTATTCCAATAAATAATTAATAAAGAAATGGTTGCTATAAAGAAAAGAGATACATTTCTTTCGATTTGTAATAAGGAAATATGGCCCATTTCCATTCAGTGTCCGAAAAAAAACATAACTTTGACACGCCCCACTTCTTTGTGGCACTCTGTATACTTCAAAGTAATTTTAAAATATATCCCGTATTAACTCAAGCATAAATGATTAGACAAAATTGTTAAAATTTTTACCATTTAGCCATAATCGACCGTCGCCTCAACGGTAATTAACCCTGTATACTTTACACTATTTAACTCTAGTCTCTTTATGTTAATTACCGTAGGTACATAATCAGACACCTCATTCAAGTTCTAATCTCTGATGAGCTTCGTAAAACAAAAATAACGTTATTGTTCCAATTATGCAAAGAGAAACCAGCGCAATTTATTACTGTTGCAATGCTAGGTGCATGTTGCATGTAATCTTACTTTTAAACTAAACATTAGTATTCTAAAGTAAAAATATATGTACATTTTCACTTTATCAAACTTTACCAACATTAGCATGTGAGGCAAACTCGTCCTCGTGTAATAAATACAAATGTGCGACAGTTATTTGAACAGATGTTTAAAAATGAAATTGTTATTAGTTTTAACATTACAGTTCTTTCAGAAATTAATAATTGGTAATTTTGAGAATTTATAATTTGAATGCGGACTGGTATAATTAATATAACGCCTGCGTGCTAATTGTTTATTACCAAATTTTGAAGTGTGAAAAATGCAAAGCACGTTTGTGTCATTTAATTGTGTATGAAATACATAATAAGTAGTAACTTTTACTTTATTTGAAAATTTTCACTTCTTAGTATTATTGCATTCCATACTGTTAAATCCGTTAATTGACATTATTACTATTGTTAACAAAATGAAGTCGATACATTAATATTCATAAGGGTTGATGTTAGAAAGTGGAGTATTTAATTAAACGAATGGGCACAATCTATTGTCATTCTTCTAATTGTTATTTTAAACAAATTTCTAACCTCCATATACATGTTTGCAATTTGCGTATAATCAAACAAATAATATTTTTTTCATAATTTCTCTTTATGCCAAACCAGAATATCTTCTATTTGGTAGGTTAACAGCTTTACTTCATTTCATTGTTATTACAAGTACCAAAAGAAAATTTATTACTATTCTGCATAAGTACTATCGGTATGAAAATCACTTGTGAATTTTTACGAAATATTTATAGCCATAAAATAAATGGCATACATAAGTTTCTGCTGTTAACTATCTTATTACCATTATACATTTAAATTAATCTAATGAAGTGTAAATTATATACTGAACGTGTCGCAAACATACATAATTTTTTAACCATAACAGGACTTTAGTAATTTTTTTTTTTTTGGAAAAATGATACAGCCTAAAAACAATGTAAACACATTGTCACATAAAATTCTTGCCCTAAATAAGCTTGATTAAACTTGTATAAAATATATCAATAAAATGCGGAAGTCTGGTTTTCTTACTGCACTTGGTCAAGGTCGTAATTAATACACTTACCACTTCACCTTTTTTGTAAAGTTCTTGCAGAGACCTGTTGCATAATAAGGTCAGAGACCTTGTGTCATTTTATTTAAAGTTTTTATATAATTATTTTCCTACTAATCTACAACGCCATCCTTTCTAACAATATGTATTAAATTCCGGAATTATACCTATAGACTAAGTTAAAATACTTTTTTGATAATTAAATCATATATTTTCTTTTGTAAACTACGCCCCAGAATATCAGAAAGTAATAAATCATGTTAGTGAAATAACGTCGTTATTTTGCATGGAAGCGGCAAACAGTAGGTAATTAGTAAAGGCCGGATTTATATGCATTTAAAAAGTCAAAATATGCATGCAAGATATGCATCTAAAAATGCGAAATATGCAGTTAAATATGCACTTAAATATGCGCATATGCATTAAAAAATTAAAATCAAGACAAAGCATTCTTTTATTTAATAGTGTTTTGGTACACAGATATGAAGTTTACTTACAATTAAAATGACAAATAAGATACTTTTCCAAGTTTTCGGGCGTAAAATTTTGTCTTCTGTCTGATATGATATTTTTATATCGCAAAAACGATCTTTCTACATCACACATTGTTACAGGTGCATATTTATAGTCGGGCAACTTTTCTACTTCTATGTTGCAGTGTATTGAACTGGAGCCATTCAAAACCTCGGATATTTGACTTAAAAGTGTCAAACCAGGATTTTTTGTTAGAACAGCTTCAAGTTTATTATATGCTTTTTTAGCAACTACCCCTGGTGCATTTGCTAAAGATTTACGAATACCTGCTATTTTCTCCAAATTTTGCACTAGTGAGTCACCTTCCGATTCTAGTGCTTTAATTGATTGAATCAGTACTGTGAAGTTAGTGGCAATGTAAGCTAATTCATTTTGTATTTTGTCATTATTAAATCCTTTTTGTGCTTCTTTTATTGCTGCTGATTGTGAGCTGTCGAAACTGTCAATTACCAAAAACACATTTAACAAATTTATGATGTAAGTGTAAAGTTGTGAAAAACTTCAAAATGATAGAAGCATTCACAAATATAAACATGACATCAAATAAAATAATCCAGTTACATCTAACAAAGAGATACCTTTGTCAATAATTGCAGGGGTTTCAATTTTTTATTTTAAATGGAACACTATATATAATTGCAATTTTGGATAGCCTAATGAATAAGCTTTTTAACGATGTATACATTTGTACATATAAAATACAACGTTGACAAGTTATTTAAC
Source organism: Vesta saturnalis (assembly GCA_036346205.1). NCBI lineage: Eukaryota > Metazoa > Arthropoda > Insecta > Coleoptera > Lampyridae > Vesta > Vesta saturnalis. Next base: position 1,851,813 of record JARFJB010002342.1, on the reverse strand, counting down.
AAAAATGTATTTTTTTTTCCTGAATGTAAGGTTAGCAATAAAAATTAATTATTGGTTTATTATCTAAGTTGAGACAAATTAGTTCAAGGATATAATTGCTTTGAAAAGATGCAAACGTTTTATTGATATATTGAATAGGGGAGAGAAGGCTCCGTGTGAAACTTGAGCATATTCAATGTACATCAATTCTCTTATTTCCAATTTAACACCCTGAATGTTTTGATATTGGCGAACAGTACTCTTAAAGATCTAACTTTTATCTAAATACATTCTAAAATTTATAGTTTTCAAAATATTTCCATTTTTTTAATTTTTCTATAATTGTTTATTACGTACCATAATTTCAAGTCACAATACCAGGTTAGTAATAGTAATGATTAATTGTATTAAATATGTTTAACAATAAACTAAACAATGTAATATTGAAATAATAAACAACCAATTAACAAGAACAAGAAGTAGGTTAGTCAAACATATGCAAATGTGCATTTAAAAAAATTATAAATAAGGTTCAAACAAGCCTTCTCTTTTCTCATTGCACAATCGTTGTTTGTAGGAACGTTGTAAATGATGTAACATTTGTTGGGTTACATTACGAAACGCTTATTGAATTCTTTCCCTCATATTTTTTGCAATATTCGGCGATGTTCTATAAACTTCATTTTTATTGTAGCCCCATAAAAAATAGTCCATAAAAGTCAGATCGGGTGATCTAGCGGGCCACCTGATAGGCCCATAACGACCTATCCAACGATCAGGAAATTGCTGATTTAAAAACTCCGTCAAATCACGAGCCGACTGTGCAGGAGCGCCATCTTGGTGGAACCATATTTCCTCATTTGCGAATGCGATGTTTTCTTTAATCCATGGTATCACGTTGGTTCGCAATAAATGTAAATAAGTTACTGCATTTAAATTGTTTTCCAAAAAATAGGGTCCTAATAATCTGTTACCAATAATACCAGCCCAAACATTGAAACTCCATCCATGCTGCATCTTGTAACAACCCATTTTGAGTTGTATTAAAATATACCGTAATTTATGTTCTTCGTTCATTTAGTTGTAAATATAAGAAAAAAAAATTTGGATTATTAATGAATTATAGGTATGTGATAGGCAACTTAATTTGCATTTTGGTGTAACTTAAGTGCATATCTTCTTAAGAGTTTATACTCCCACTTCTTTAAATTATTTTTTTTTCTGCTCATATTTTCGCGCAAGGCGTCCCCATCTGACTTCCTAAGCGTCCATTTTTTCCTTTCTTGTGGTACGCTGTTTGATGCAGGATGCCATTTTTGGGTTTCCACCTAAATTTTGTGAAAAGTGCCATTGATTTAATGGTAAGAAATATTTAACTCGTAATACTAAAATCTAAAACATTTGCTTTTTGCAGGCACTTTAATTTTTTTACTTACTTTTACGTTTACATGTTTACCACTTTTGGCATTTTTGATGCTTATGATTGCAGTTTTGCACTTAATTTAAATCTAAACTTAGATCACACCTTTTTATTCGAACTTTCGAGAGAATGCAATAAACAATGGATTACTCAAATTTCTTGAAGAGCAATTTATAAGAAATAAAATCCATTTTGGTGAGGTTTACGACGTAAAGCATTGTTATTGCGATATATTGCGCAGCATTGATACAAGGATTACATCACCTTGGTTTGCATTTCCGCGTTTATTTTTTACAATACCAGGGGTTCTCAAGAAGATGTATTATATTTTGTTTAATGATTTCTTAGTATAAGGCTAATTTTAAGATATATTTTATATAACCCTAAATTTAACTGTTAATAAACATAGTCTGTATATTTTTTTATTTTTTAAATTTTGGTAAAATTTTTATTGTAAACCTCGGTTTAGTTATTCCGAGCATAATTAAAAAATAACTTGGAGTCCGAGATCATTTTTATTAGTGTTACATTGCAGTTTTTTCTATTGATGTTAAGTGGAAATGACACAGTATAAATTGTGGTAATTAAGCACCCATTAATTTATTAAATTTTTTAAAACTCTTTAACCACATCATTATAATCTAATTATATGTCAATTTTCCATAGTGTAATAATGACAATTATGTCTATTTGCAAAATAATTGTTATGAAAAGTAGATTCGTCTGTCATCATAACTGTATTAAAAAAATTATGTGGTTGTTGCAATCCCCAACGACAGTAATTTAATCTATTTTCGAAATCATGTTCATCCAATGCCTGGTGGAGTTGGATCTTGTATGGATGGTATTTATATTCATTAATTATATTGTGTATTGTTGATTTCTGTAAATCATGTTCCACTGTAATTTTTCTAATACTTATTTGAGGGTTTTCTTGTATAGATTGAAGCACCACTAGTTGAGTTTCCTCGTTTTTTACAGGTTTTGGACAATTGTTCTTTTTATATGCAATCGATCCTATTTCCTCAAATCTACTTTTTAAATTTTTAAGAACTCGTTCATCTGGACAACGGACATCGGGAAATTTTTATTTATAAATTCTTGAAGTAAGTAAAGAATTACCTTCGGCTTCTCCTACTGTGTAAATCATTTGAATTAATCCGTTCTTCGTATATTTCATTTTAAAATTTAGAGTTAAGTTCTCTTAATTCAAATTTTCTTCTAAATACAAATGTAGTGAAAAAGTAGCTTTGAAGGAAATCAAGTTAAAATACACCTAATTGACACATTAAAATTTTGTGTTATTGTTTTTAAATCATGGCACTCTATTAAATCGTTACGTTATAAAATAATTATAGAAAAATTAAAGAAATAGAAATATTTTAAAAACTATAAATTTTAGTGGTATCAATGTGATAAAAGTTAGGTCTTGAAGAGTAGTATTCGACCATATCAAAATATACAGAGTGTTCCATTTGAAATAAGAGAATTGATATACGTTGAACATGATAAAGTTTCACACGGAGCCTTCTCTCCCCTATTCAATATATCAATAAAACGTTTACATCTTTTCAAACCCTATACCTAGCTTAATTATATTCCTGAACTAATTTGTCTCAACTTAGATAATAAACCAAGAATTAATTTTTATTGCTAACGTTACATTCAGGAAAAAAATACATTTTTGTTAAATAACTTGGCAACATTGCATTTTATATGTACAAATGTATACATCGTTGAAAAGCTTATTCATTAGGCTATCCAAAAATGTAATGATATACAGAATGTTCCATTTAAAATAAAAAAATTGAAACCCCCTGCAATTATTAACAAAGATTATTAGATTTAACTGGATTATTTTATTTGATGTCATGTTTATGTTTGTGAATGCTTCTATCATTTGGAAATTGATGTTTTTCACAACTTTAGCTTATTCATTAAGCTATCCAAAAATGTAATGATATACAGGGTGTTCCATTTAAAATAAAAACCTGCCTACTTTTACGAATCACCCTGTAGGTGCTAAAATATTTTTAAGTTGTGCACGTATTGAAACCATATAACTTTTGTATAAATGATTTTAATGAAAAACAACAGCGAAGCCACAATCTTCCGTCGCGTGACGCTTTGGGCACCAGTATATATATATATATATATATATATATAAGGCTGTAACAAATTCGCTTCTCAGTATAGGGATTTCGGGAGATCGAGAGACGGTTAAATTGGGGCAAAGTTGCTAAATCCTGTGGCAAGTAATATGCCGTCAAGAAAGTAAAATTATTTTGTACGGTTCCGGATATATACGATAAAAACCGAAATTCTGCGATTTCATTTTTATTTTTTTCTGGCCTTATTAGTAAAGATACTTTAAAACTAATAAAACATTCCTAAAGTCATTTTTAATGGTCTACAACATGGCATTTTTTATTTGCTGCTACGTTTCGTCCTCACGCAACCATCATCATCTTTATTTTCTTAAATACGACTAGTTAGTTACCTTATTAAATTCTGAATGCAATGGTATGTTACATTTTATGTTTTTCAACGTTTTGAACCTTAAAAACCACCCTCATTTAAATTCTTTTTAATACGATCCTGCGCTATCTTCAGCTTGTAATTACTTACATAAACTGAACTAGAATAGTATTAAATAATAGAATATGAACTACTATTTATTATGATAAAATACATCATAACTAGACACTAATGAAAAATAACTAATATCCACATAATAATAATAACCCCTAACAGAAAATACATAATTTTAGTTTAGAATGTACGATTTACAAATGTTCGAACAGATTTCCATTCACACTCCTACACAACTCTATTCTTTTACACATATTTTGTACTGCCCTTTGGATATCACGCCTTCGTAAAGAATTAAACCCATTTATAATATTTTCTCGTAATTCCGCAATATGATTTGGAACGGTTTTGTATATTTTGTTTTTTAAGTGACCCCACAGGTAATAGTCCAATAGTGAAAGATCCGGTGACCTCGCTGGCCACTCCACCACTCCACGATTACCAATCCATTTTCCAGGGAATTGCCTATGCAGAAACTCTCTTACATCTCGAGTATTATGAGGCGGCGCCCCATCTAAATAAGTATAGTATTTTGGTATTTCATATTCTACTCACTAATACTCATTTAGTTTAATTTGTATGAATAATGATGAGTTAAAGTTATCACAGGACCGTATCAAAAAAAACTTGTAACTGAACGTGGTTTTTAAGATTCAAAACGTTGAAAAATATAAAGTGTGATATATCACTGCATTCAGGATTTAATAAGGTAACTAACTAGTGAAAAATTTCGTTTTCGTCGTATTTAAGAAGATAAAGTTGATGATGGTTGCGTGAGGACGAAACGTCGTAGAAGCAAATAAAAAATACCATGTTGTAGATCATTAAAAATGGCTTTAAGAATGTTTTATTAGTTTTAAAGTACTCTTTACTAATAAGACCAGAAAAAAATAAAAGCGAAATTGCAGAATTTACTTGCCACAGGATTTAGCAACTTTGCCCCAATTTAAACGTCTCTCTATCTCTTACCGTTCTCGAGATCCCTATACTGAGAAGCGAATTTGTTACAGCCTGTATATATATATATATATATATATATATATATATATATATATATATAGGGTGATTCATAAGTAATAGGCCAAATTGTAACTACACGTTCAGAGAGCAAAAATAATAATATTTTGCTTAACAATAATCGGTCTGCTCCTTATTGAGATACAAGCCATTAAAGTGAAAAAAATAAACTAGATTATTGTTAATAGATCAGCTATTTTTCTAGATAATGACTTGAAAATTCGGTATGAAGTAGTTTTAGTAAGGGTAAACAAGAATATATGAGAGGATTTGAGTTAACTCGTGGAAACCATATTAAATAGATGAATTCAGCTACAAATCTTTTTTTTCTCATTAATTAAAACTTACTTATTTAATTTGGATAGCTTCATCTTTTCTGTATAAAAAATGAATTCTTTTTGATCTTCAGAATATTAAAAGTTTCCGATATATCTGAATATTACTAGTTCACCGCATGGCCCCCGTGGTTGTACTTTACATTTACCTAACCGTAATTGATGACGAGCAACTGAATGTAAAAATAGAGTATGGAATGCTTCGTAACATTGGACATTGAAAAAATTCATTTTGTTTTAAAATAAAGTGTATTTATGTGATGTTGCTATTAGAAATAGCAACAAAACTTATTTATTTTTATGTAACGTAAAAGTTGTCCTATTTAAGTGTAAAAGGAGATCTTCCGTTGCAACTAAGGACAAAGATGTGGTTTATGCAAGACGGTGCTCCTCCACATTTTCCACTTACTGTGCGCGATCATCTGAATGAAACATTCCATCATCGTTGGATTGGACGTGATAGTAAATTTCAGTGGCCACCCCGCAGTCCAGATTTTAATCCAACTGATTTTCATGTGTGGGGGTTACATGAACTCAATGGTTTATGCTGAACCTGTAAATAGAAGAGACGAGTTATGGAATAGAATTCAACATGCAGCCAATTCAATAAGAAATAATCGTGTCACTTTTTTAAATCCGTGTGTAAGTGCTGGTGGTGGCCATGTTGAAGACGTTTAGCAGTAGGTAATCATTAAGCTTAAATTTAATTAATTAAGTAAACTTCACAAAACTTTAAGGTTATGTATGATGTAGGTTTTAGGTAAATGAGTTTTCGTAAGTGGTTATAGTTCAAGTCTGTTTTAACGTTGTCTTTCTTTTTATGAATTGGCGTATAGTATGTTATAAACATAAATGTGTTTTATTACTTTACTTTTGTATCATTTCATTTAATGGTGCTATTCTCTATCTCTTAACATTCTGTAAAACCGTTGTGTTCTAAGCAACAATGTAAAATAACATACTACAAAAAATGTGGAATTCTTTGTCATTTTGATCTCTGTAATTAACATTATGTTACTAACATTCTCCGTAAAATTACGGTGCATATGTGTCTCCGTTAACTAACATTGTCAATGCAGTTGTCAGTTTATGCAACAAATTTTAAAGATGAATTCTAATCATGGTAGTTTACTTTTTGTCTACAATCTTCTTTAAGAAGACGGCAGAAGGTATTACATATTATGCAAGTATTCAAGTATGAAGTATTCATTTAAAGTTTTTTTGGAAATTATATGTGAATTGAAAGACGGGATTCTAAAAACCCCTTTGAAATGCCAGATGTGGAATTCAAAAATCAATTTCGGTTATCCAAAAACACGGTAATTGGTTTAGTCAATTTTTTAGAACCTCACATGGCGCAGACTAGAAGGCGAACAGCATTACCTTCTTATTTGAAGGTTTTGTGTACATTAAATTTTCTTGGAACTGGTTCATTTCAACGCTGTGTTAGGACTAGTTCATAGACCAGCATGAGCCAAAATTCAACTAGTAGGGCTGTATATGAAACAACCCAGATAATTACACGATTGCTTATGCCTGAGTGGATAAAATTCCCAACAACGTTGAGCGTAAAAAATTTTAACAAAGAAGGGTTTTAAGAAAAATACAACCTGCGAGCTGTAATTGGAGCGATTGATGGAACACATGAAAATATAATAGCGCCGCCTTCTATCGATCAAGATCATCCGCCTCACGTTTACATTGATGCTAACTTGTGATAGTGACTGTAAAATTTTGAGCTTGCGATGCACGATTTCCAGGATCAGTACATGATTCTACCATATTCAAAACCTCGAATATCCGCGCTTTTTTGTGTCATCAATTTGAAAATGGCGATAATGTTAGCCATTTAGTTGGAGATGCACGCTACGGATTAGAGCCATGGTTGTTCATTGCCTATACCACCGAGCTAGTAGCGTAGTGGTGACACGACCTCCTTAGCATTCAGGAGGTAATGGGTACGATTCCCGTTACCGTCTACCTTAAGACGGTTTTGAGGTTTTTTTCAGGAGGTTTTCCTCATACACATGTAGCGGCATGGTCACTGCGTATATACACACAATATACGGCTACCTAAGCGAATGCTAGAATAGTATTTTCCCCCTCAGAACCCTAACTCCGTTCCTTCCGATCCTATCCGGACCACACCCATCCTTAATCCCATCATGCATATATACGTAATGTATGTATGTATGCTGGGAATCCATGATTGTGGCTGAAGGAGCTTGGAAAGCTCGAGCAGCCCACCCTGTTCCTTGGGGAGGGAATTCAATACGTGGCCTTTTCCTTTTTCTTTCCCTATACCGTGACTGCAGAGGGAACACCAGAAAGCCACTTTAATATTTTACTTAGGCGGAGTAGAAATGTTATTGAAAGAGCAAACGGTGTGTTGAAAGGAAGGTTTCGTTGTCTATCGAAACATCGTCAATTAATATATCATCCAGCCAAGGCGGCATATATAATATATGCTGTATCGATTCTTCATAATTTTAGATTAGATCTTAACTATCTTAATTTAGGACGAGTTGCAAGAGGCAATTATGTGCGAATAAATATTGTATAACTTCTTTATTAAAAGTAGGACTAGTAACAGTTTCCTTTGGATATTTATTCCTTGAATAAATTCTACCTACCAGAAAAAACTATGCATTCAAAATTGGATCATCGAAAACAAAATCTGGATTTTGAAATTTAAATTTGGCCACCTTGAATTTAAATTTTACTGCACCCAAAGCTAACTTTTTTTCTTCATTACTATTATTCTTGTAAGCTTGGAGTAGTTCTTCACCAATGGTTTTGATTGATTTATTTTCAGTTGATATTTTGCTTTTAAGAGGTGTAAACGTGTTTTTGGAGCTTTTTTTTAATTTTTTGATGAAGTATTGGATTCGGTAATTGTATCGAAAGTTTCCTATGTTTATCTTGAAATTCCTCGCTAGGATGTAGAACATGGATTTCTTGTTCTGCACCATTGTGGTAGACAGATGGTTCATTAAAATGGTTGCCTTTCTCAGCAATCCAAGAAGAAAACTACACTTATATCCACCTTTGCACTGCCAGTCACTGCCACTTTACCCCAGATTGACAATCCCCTTTCTTCTAGAGGTGTTAAAGTTGTATCAGAACATGGACCACCACCAGTACGCTTTTTATGTTCTACAATTTTTCTATATTTATCTGTTGTACTGTTCTTCCAGTCGTTAAACTTCTAGATATAAATATCAATGTTAATTGTCGTAATAATGACTTCACAGGTAAGTACGGGTCCATTACCATCGTTGTTTAATCTAAACGTTAATTTATTCCAAATTCCTTGAATATAGTCGGGATTGATGGTTGGATTAATGTTTCCAGTTTTAAAAACCGTATCTTCTTCCATGACCTGCAGGTATTACTCGTACTGAGTACACCTCGTTTTCTGCGTTCATTTACATTTTCTAATGTTTTCAACAGCCATAGTATATAATGTACCTATTGTACGTGGTTTTATATCTTAACTTTCAAAAGGATTTGAATGGCAACTTATGCAAATGTCAAAATTATGTCAGTCTCAATAATTCAAATTTACATTTTAGATCAAATGGAAGACGGTTGTTTAGGAAATAACAGTTCCACTTACAGTATAGCAATATTGCTTATACTGTAAACATTCAGTTAGAAGGCAATTTTATAGAGCTATGTTGGTAACATTCTGTAATACAACAGACTGTAAAATATTTTTTAGAGAATAGCACCATTAATATTATTATCAGTTATCAATTACGGTTAGGTAAATGTAAGTACAACCACGGGGGCTATGAGGTGAATTCAAATATCTCGAAAACGGTTAATATTTTGAATATCAAAAAAAGAATACCTTTTTATACAGAAATGATGAAGCTATCCAAATTAAATAAGTAAGTTGTAAACATTTGTAGCTGAATTCATCTATTCAATATTGCGTATGTGGCGACATCTACGAGTTAACTCAAATCCTCTCACATATTCCTGTTTGCCCTTAATAAAACTACCTCATATCCAATTTTCAAGTTATTATCTAAAATAATAGCTAATCTACTAACAAAAATCTATTTTATTTTTTCAATTTAACATTCTGTATCTCAGTAATTAGCAGACTTAGACCCATTGTTGTTAAGCAAATTATTATTATTTTTGCCTTTTGAACGTGTAGTTACAATTTCGCCCGTTACTTATGAATTACCCTTATATATATATATATATATATATATATATATATATATATATATATATATATATATATATATATATATATACCCTAATAACAAGACTTCCTAATGGTAAATTTACACACAAAGTTTATCGAAAACCAACACATACGAATAGATACTTGAACCCTCTCTCGCATCACCATCCTGGTCAATTACGGAGCGTTATGAAATCCTTGATATACCGCTCTTACCACTTATCTGACCAAAATTCTAGAACGGAAGAGATGAAGACTATTAATAAAATACTAGTTCAAAATGGATACAAAGATCAAGAAATATTGAAAATTACCAACGAAATAAGAAGACCAAGAAATAATAACTTGTCAAACAATGAACGAAAGATTCCTGTTCTTCTACCTTATATAAAGGGAATTACAGACAGAATAGCAAAGAAATTTCCCAAAAACGACTTCAGACCGGTATTCAAATCACATTCAACTTTGTCCCAACTTTTAAGAAACCCCAAAGACAAAATTCCTAATGAAAGCCAAGGAGTGTATGAGATACCGTGCAACAACTGTCGAAGAACGTATATAGGACAAACTAACAGAATATTATATGCGAGAGCCGATGAACACCAACTAGCAATTAAACAGCACAATCCTTCATCGTCTTTAGCTACACATCATTTAGATACAGGACACCAAATTAATACCAACAATATCCGTTTAATTGCACCTCTATATACCTTACAAGCAAGAATTATTAGAGAAGCAGTTGAAATTGAAGACCAAACGCCCTCAATAAACGAGATGACACTTCTAGAATGCCACAAATTTGGAAGAATATCATTAAACAAGTTGATTCTACATTTCAATCAACGCCAAATCTTCCAGAAATTTCAAACACTTATGCCGCAACTATTTCTGGCGTCCCCACTTCTGCACCTTCTACATCACATACTAGACCAACTACCCGAAGTCAAACACACTCGTCCAGATTAAAATTAAATTAGTTACCTTGTTTCATATTTTGTACTTGTTAAAAATAGTTACCTTATTTCAATTTCTGTAATTGTCAAATAAATTCTTGACAAAGGGAACAAAGGACGTTCCCGAAACGTTGAATTAATTTTTACGTTTAATTACACAAGTTTTAAAGAAAAATTGTCTTATTTAAATATATATATATATATATACATATATATGTTTAAAATAATAGCTTTATTAAGATCAAATAGGGCACAGCACTAGTGGAAGGATAAGTTGCTCTTTGGAGGTTTTGCTTTACGTAAAATGTAAACAGTTTTATATCTAACTTCATCGCAGTATCAAAAAAAATTATTTAATACAATTCTCAATATTGGAAATTACACCTTCTGTCCCAAAACAAAATCGAAATCGCTTTCTACAAATTGAACCATTGCCGCCATCTATCGGCTGGTGATCGATTTATGTACTGGGAACCTTCCTTACTAATCCATCAAAGTTGGATAACATTTCGGTTAGTGAACACTGAAATACAACGTCTGAAGTGACAGTGATTTTAGAGCGTCGGTTGAAAAATGTATAAACAGCAGAGTTAATATAAAATTTTGCTTTAAAATTGGTTTAAAATGCAACCGAAACGTTTGAATTGCTGAAAAAAGTTTATAGTGGTAATTGTTTACCCTAAACACAAGTATTTGAGTGGTTTCGACGATCCAAGGAATACAGGGCGTCCAACTGATGTGGTTACCGAAGAAAACATCGATAAAGTAAGTGATTTCGTAATGGTTTCGAAGAAATCTTGCGTGCGAGTCATGGAAATGGAGCTTAACATTTCATCGTATTTCAGCTGAAAAACTTGGTCTAAAGAAATTGAATTCAAAGTTTGTTCCACATCGACTGAATGATGACCAAGTACTGCACAGAATTGAACATGACACAGATATCATTAAACACGCTCGAAAAGACGAAAACTGTAACTGGAGAGGAAACATGGTATTATCAATACGAACAAGAAACAAACGGTCAGAGTGCTGAATTTGTTCCAAGTGAGACAACCGTTAAAAATCATTTTATTTTGCTTTAACACTGTCCGTACTCGCCCTACCTGGCTTCCTGTGACTATTTCCTATTTGCTAAACTCAATTTGACAATGAAAGAAAACCGGTTGGCCCCAATTGAAAAAATTCAACAGACGACGACGCCATTCTCAACAACATCCCAATCAACGACATGCAAAAGTTATTTGATGCCGCCCTTATCGAACGAGCAAATCAGTGTATTTCGGTTCAGGGGGGTTATTTCAAGTCAGTAAAATGATTTTTGTAAAGATTAATTATAACTGTTTGTGTTTTTGTAATCCATTCCGGGATATTTTGGTATAAAGGGTACATATCTTCAACTGGTATTACTCTTGGCGTTATATATATATATATATATATATATATATATATATATATATATATCATGGTAATATAGAAATAAGCTTAGAATAAAAGGTACATTAAACATAGAGTCATTGCGTAGGAATTGATTAAACATATACGTAAACCGCAAGTTGCATAAGTTCAACTTAACATAAAACTAAGTACATATGTAATTATACGGCACGTTGTTAGCTATTTAATTCAAGTTTCACGTGTATTACGTTCTAATCATGGCTGTACAACAGAATTATTCATGCTAGTAGTTTCCGATCATCTTCGGAAGTGTTAGTATATGTATTTGCTTCAATAAAATTCATGTTATCAATTTGATTAAGGAAATCCTATTTTGGCACCATAATCTGCTTCTATTCTGAAAGTAAAAAAAGTAAAAGTAATAATTTGCAAATTTCAGAAATATGATTATCCAATATGATATGATTAGGGTCTGTTATGTTTGTATAGAAAAATTGTTAGGCAAAGAAATTATATAATTTTGTTGTATTTTTCAAACAGTCTCTATCAATCCTTCAAGCTGAAAGCATGTCACTCGATGTGTACATGGGTTCAGATTTAAAACTGATCGTGTGTTTCATATAACCTCAAATAATTCAGATACCAAAACGATTGAAATTTTTGAAATACATAATAAATAAGGTTAACGTGAATTATTTGTGCGAGTGATCCTTAAACCATCGAAGTTAAATAATGTTTTCAATTAATTTTTTTAATATAACATTGTTTTAACAAAGTTAACACGGTGCTGTGCTAGTATTTCAATAGAAAAAAAAAATAGAAAAATTTCGATTAAATAAAATTTGTATGCAGATAAATTATTTTATTTAATTATACAATAACTTTAAATCAAATAATTATATTTAATTATATAATGAATAAAATTAAAAGTGTTTACGAAAAGTTTAGTAAATATTTCAAAGAAATATTTAAGCATCATACCTGTATAAGCTTATGCTGTATGTCAACCATCGCTGGATCAGTATATTTCGTGGAATTCAAATTACATATGATTTGGATAATGGAACTTTAATAAAGAAAATTGGAACAGCTGAAAGAAGATAAATATTTATGTATTTACTCATTACCTATGTGTACATATGTAAAGGATTCAAGTAAATTATATTATACCAGTCTGCAAATAGTACAACCATTCATTGATTTTATATTAATCCAATATTATATTAAAAAGCAAAGTATACTTACTGAAATTATATGTTCTTCATTGTTAAGCCATGATGCAATGTGCGCACAAATTCAACTCGGTAATAACCGCATGCGTGCAACATGTTGTGCAATTACATATGATATAAGGTGTTTGAATAAAAGAATTTTTATACAATTACAACTTTGTTTTAAAATTACAATTGATTGTATTTTGCAAAAGAACCTACCGTAAATGTTTAATACTTTTAATACTGAACTAATCTTGAGCTCTATCCCCTAGTATGTTAGTCGAGGCAATTTTATTAAATAGTGAATATAATCAAAGTATAAATTATTTCAATAATTTATGGAACCCAAACGTGGATCAAAGATATTAAATATTAATCATTCTAATAAATTAATGATGAATGATGCCGCAACGGGGGGGGGGGGGGGGTAATTAAATATATCACAATATACAAAAATATTAAATATAAAAATAATAAAAACTAAATTCATCACAATATATATATATATATATATATATATATATATATATATATATATATATACTAATTCCTCTATGACTTTAACTTTAAAAGTCTTGTTATTCATTTTAATATGATGTTTGACTTGTGCTCACACTATTTCTATTCGGTTTACTTCGCAGTGGTAAGGAGGCAAACGAAGAACCTCATTACCTATTTCTTGTGTCATAACATCAAGTTTATTCTTGCCATATAGATGCCTCACTTGTGCTACAGTAGCCAATAGGTCTCGCTTCGCCATGTTATGTTCAATGGGTACTTCTTTCTTACTAATCCAATCTACAAATTGTTCTTTTCACCACGCCATTGTCGGAATCTTCTCTACGTTCCTGTGTGATAAGAAACATTGTCAATAACGATAATTGAATTTGGTGGTATATTTGGAATGGGTTGATTGATAAACATTGTTAATTATGCGAAATAATAATATTTTATAGACCTGTAATTAGAGGTCTAATAAAAAGACTAAGCACCTTCTTCTCGAAACTTTTTTATGCATCTTAAGTACTCATTCCTCTATCTTATAATGTCATCACGTTCAACAAGGATACTCTTGCGTCGCATCTTTTGAAACTCAAAACCCATACATTTCAAGAGGTTGAATAGTATACTGCGTTTAAAATTTAGTAGATCATCATCAGCATGAATGGAAGAAAGGATACTATTCATCGTTAATGGAATGTTTTCAATGAAAAAATTGTGCACTTTACGTCGAATAATTGACTGTATATTCTGCTCATGTACATGAATGCGATCATTGAGTTGTGCACCTTTCCGCTTCATGCGTTTTTTCGGACTGCTCCGGTTTGGTCTTCCTTTTTGATAACATAGATACTACGCTCTGTGCAACATAAAGCTTTGTTGGCTTCTGTAATAGCTGCACTACCGTTCATTGTGGCCAAGAAATAATTCAGTACATTCATAATGAGACATTTCTACTTACGGTTGATCTATTTTCCACTATGTCGTTTTATGTTGCAGGACCACATTCAGCTTCTATCTCCATATGATACAAAATAACCTCAATCATACAATTACAGAAATGATTCATCATTCCCTTATAAGAAGCGTGAATGAGACGTAGGCGTTCTGAAAAGAACGATTTTTAATAAATGGAGTTAGCTTAATTCGATAAATATCGTAGAAGAAGCAAGCAATAAATTTGACAGAACATGGAGTTGATATTGATTTGTTATTAAAATACATTTTACGTTTGACAACATCGCTATGAAGTACAAGGATAACGTTATTTCGAAATGACTACTCCATAAGAACCCGTACTGAATTTGGAGGTTTGGACAGACTATAGTATGTAATTAATCGAATATTCTTATGCCTACTAAATAAAGCGGATTTGTGTTTAGTTTTATCACATATTTGAATTGTCGCTCCTGGGTCAAGGCAAGCGCTTGTGTAACTGCCCTGCGAAGCAGTCCATTTATTTACTGAATCAAAAACCTTTTTTTTGAAACCCTTATTAGTGCGACCACACCAGTTGTATTTTTTTGTCCTGTTTGTGTACCAACGATTAAAAGAAGAATTCATTATTGACTTTAAATTGATTGAATAAAAAGTGTTTATTTGACAGTCTTCGGTACTGTTGGCGCCCTATGATGAGTGTGTCAACAATTTTTCCATATTATCAAATTGAATTTCACAATTTAAATTATTTAAAGCTTACTCAGCTACTGCAGATTTCGATGGTTGAGCTAATATACAAAATCTCATACTTTTTTATGTCTTGTATCAAGGCTACGTTTTTTAGTCTCAATGTATACTTTTCTGCAAGAACACACTGCGGAAGATGACTATGGGATTCAAACAACTTTAGGTGACCTCAAACGATCTTTAATCTTTCCTGTAGGTTTAATAACAGTTTCTAATACCATGATTAATTAGGTTGTTTTCAATTTTCTCTGTAACATTAGTTATAAAAGGAAGAAAAGCAATACCAACATTAAGCAATAGTTTTACTTGTCTAGTCTCTTTCCTCTCTCTCGTCCCTTTGGTCTCTCGTATCTCCTGTTTCTCTCGTTCCACGTTTAGGTTAGGTCAATACACGTACAATATTATGTTAGATTAATAAACGCACGGTTTAGGTTAGGTCAATATTCGCGCGCGAGTATTGACCTAACCTAAACTTCTATTATTGAAAACATTGGTTAGTTTCTGTTTTCGTGTTTTCGTGTTTGCGTGTTTGTAGGTTTACGTGTTTACGTGTTTTCCAGTTTGTGTATTTGCATGATTGTCTGTTTTCGTGGTTGCGTGTTTTCGCGTTAGTGTGTTTTCGTGTTTTCGGGTTTTCGCGTTTGCTTGATTACGTGTTGTCTGTGTCTGTGTCTGTGCTTGCTCCTGTGTCTGTATCTAAGGGGCGTGTCTTACACCTGAGGCTGTGTCTCTGTGTATACTTGTACTCGTGCTTGTACTTTTGCTTGTGTGAGACGAGAGAGCGGCGAGAGAAACGAGAAAAACGAGAGAGACGAGAGGACGAGAGAGAGACAGAGAGAGAGAGAGAGAGAGAGAGAGGAAACTGGGGAAACGAGAGAGACGTGAATGATTAACTTCTATTACAGAAAACTTTCATTAGTTTAAAAATACACCACTAGATGGCGTCGCAAACAAACAAATCTTCTTTTAAATATAAGTGTAATCAAGTTAGTGGGATTTTTTTGTCATATAGGAAGAAACGAAAAATAGTACATATAGAACTATTTTAAGACATCTTGGAAGAATCTGGACACGGTTTGGAACTTATAATATTTATGCTTATGTTATTAATAAAAAAGGCAATATCCTATCGTAGGAATTCTAGCAGAAACTAACTGTTCCAAAGCTGTTTAATTTTTAAGAGGATATGTTAAAGATACATTTTTTTTAAAGCAGATAGAGATGTCCTTAAAAGAGACGGTTTTATTTTTATTCCTTATAATGGTATGGATATAATTACCTTAACAACACTGGAACCATTTGTTACGTTTAAACTAATGGAATTAGCACATTTAAAGGTTAATTTCTCGCAACAAGACATGGAGCAAATTAACGATGTTGCTATGCAAGAAACATCGGCTAGAGGCTGTAGGGAATTGGAGCAGTTATGCGAGGGTACAGAGTTAGTTATAATAGGTATTAAACTGATAACCACAAGAAATAAATTGCATAACCATAGCCTCTTTAGGGTGATTCTTACCTATATGACCTTTATACATTATCTCTCCCACACTTATTTTAATTCCCCAGCTATCCTTTCGTATTAACCATAGTATAGCCTGGTTAGTGCGATTCGTACCTCTATTGGTTATTTGCCCTTTTTAATATCAAAATATTCCAATTGTTTTCTTTTAAATATTTACTAAAAGCAATCTTTTTGTGTATACCGTTGAAGGTTGACTTTACGTTTTCACGACGCAGTTTTGTGTGTATGTACACACGATATACTTTTGAAGGCTGACTTGAACGTGAAAATCATTTTAAAAGCATGTTGTAAATAAAAATCGTTTTTATAAATTCATATAAGGTCGCGCACTAACGGGTCTAGCTTAATGCAAAAGGTAGACAGAGAATTATAATAAGCGCAAACGAGGTAATTAGGTTTTTTGCTGTTCGGGTCTAATTTCAAATTTAGTTATTTGTTATTGCATTGCATTGCATTTTATAAGAATTTAGGGTATTTTAGCACTTTCAGTAACAACTTAGGACGTTCAGTCATGTTTATAAATCTAGAACCCCTTATATGGGAGGTATTTCCAGTAAGATAATCCTTGCATTATTATTGCATAGGCATTTTTACTAGTTTAAATGTAAATCATATTTTTATCATTCTATGCAAAACGTGACAATAGTGATACAAACTGATTTGATGTTGTTTTTCGAATACTGTGCACGCTGTAAGTTAAATCAGGCTGTTATTTTTTTTAATTTAGATCTGGTTTTGCATGAATCAATCTGGTATTTTTGAATTGCGGTTGCTTATAGCAAGTTATATGCTAACCCAAATCAGTATTTTTGAACTGTAAGCTGATTTTTGCAAGCTGTAAGTTATGATTTGATTGATTGAGCTTGATTTGGTTGAATGATTGATTGAAATTGATCTGATTGTTTGATTTGATCGAGCGTGACTTTTTTGAGAATGATATGCTCAATTGATTTGTTTGTTTGAGAAATAGAGGAGGGAGAGAGGGAGAGAGGGAGAGGGGGGGATAGGGAGATAGGGAGAGAGGGAGAGAGGAGAGAGGAGAGAGGAGAGAGGAGAGGGAGAGAGGAGAGAGGGAGAGAGAGAGGAGAGGAGAGAGGGAGAGAGGGAGAGAGAGAGGGAGAGAGGGAGAGAGGGATAGAGGGAGATGGGAGAGAGGGTGAGAGGTAGAGAGGGAGAAAGAGGGGGAGAGAGGGAGAGAGGGAGAGAGGGAGGGAGAGAGGGAGAGGGGGAGGGAGAGAGGGGGGAGGGAGAGTGGGAAAGAGGGTGAGAGGGAGAGAGGGAGAGAGGAAGACAGGAAGAGAGCGTGGGAGGGAGAGAGGGAGAGGAGAGAGGGAGAGAGGAAGAGAGGGAGGGAGGGATAGAGGGAGAGATGGAGAGAGAGAAAGCGGGAGAGAGAGAGAGAGAGAGACGAACACGATCAACCTCTTATAAGTTAACAATAGAGCCCCTTTATTAGAATGATATTTTCAGCTAATGGGGGCCGCGACAAGGGGCGAGGACCCTAACATAAGCTCCTTACAAGTTAGCATTCGAAAATTTCAAATTTCCCGCTAAACAGATTTTGGTTCTGACCTTGGCTAGCCCTAGGCCAACTCCAAGGGCAGGCCCCAAGGTTAAACTCAAGGTCAACTCCAATGCTGGGTTCAAGGTTAACCCTCAAGGTCCTCCACGTTTCGGTGTGGATTGTGACGTCACAAAAAAGTAGAGGGGATGGTGCCCCGTTTCTACTTATGCTAAATTATCGCAACAGTACAGTAATTTAATAGGTGGTAGGCATGTATACTCCATGCCAGCCGGGGAGGTACCACCACCCTTACCATGGGCTCCTTAATATTGGGTCTCCGATTTTCTGAGCTCGGTAAGGGCTGCCGGTTACCTTTTCCATCATCCTTAATCTATTCTAATCCTTATTCTTCCTTCTCGCC
This sequence comes from Vesta saturnalis, assembly GCA_036346205.1. Taxonomy (NCBI): domain Eukaryota; kingdom Metazoa; phylum Arthropoda; class Insecta; order Coleoptera; family Lampyridae; genus Vesta; species Vesta saturnalis. The sequence goes on along the minus strand of JARFJB010002342.1, from coordinate 1,833,064 downwards.
CTCACTGTCTTCCTATCGGATAAAAATAAGATGGCTGTGGTTTCTAGGGTTATAAATTCCGGACGTAAAATCCTGCCCCATTCGGATGTCCGGGAGGGCAGGGCCCCAGCGACTTCGGTCATCGAAAGTATCAACTTTCTGATTCACTACTGCAACATCCGCGGTATCAGGTCTAATCTTAATGCTATTCACCAACATCTTGAACCATTACAACCTGATATATTGTTTCTATCTGAAACACAAGTCTCCTTGGAAAGCTCCGAGTCACCCGACTTGCAATTTCCTCAATACCATCTTCACTCTAACTTTCGATATAAAGGAGGCGTATGTGCGTACATCAAGGACAGAATTGCTTGCAAGAGGGTTTCTTCCTTAGAAAATAAAAATTTTGACGTGATTTGGTTTAAACATTCTGGTCCTAATTTTGTGAAATTCTACTGTTGCGTTTATAGGTCTCCTAATGACAGCAACTTTCAAGACTTCTTCGATTACCTTAGTATGAAGGTTGACTATCTCCTGTGTCAGTTTCCATCTTGCGATGTCTCATTTGTAGGCGATTTCAATGTTCATAACTCTAGTTGGCTTCAATTTTCATCTACTACAAATCCCGCTGGTCATAGTACAGAAACATTTGCTATTTCATGTGATCTCACACAAATGATTTCTGAACCCACAAGAATCCCTGATAACCCTAACCATACTCCACATCTTCTAGATCTCTTTCTTACATCAAACCCTCTTGTTTATAAAACTTCCGTTCTTTCGCCTTTAGGTCTTTCCGACCATTGTCTAATAAAAATCATTTCTAATGTACCTAATTCCACTGTTGTTCGCAAAACCGATAAAACCTTGTGGTATTTTAAGTCAGCTCGATGGAGTGATTTACGGGATTTCTTTGCAACCTTTCCATGGCGTGAATATTGTTCTAAGTCGTCCTCTTCTTCGGACATCGCTCTTTCAGTATCTGAAGTCATCCTCATGGGAATGGAGTTATACATTCCGAAAAAACAGTACCTTGTAGATCATTCACGTTCCCAATCCTGGTTCAATAAGGCTTGTTCTGATGCAATATCTTTAAAAAATAAATGTTACATTAAATGGAAATCTAATAAATCGGTTGACAGTCATGTAGAATACGTTGGTGCTAGAAATATCTGCAAAGGTGTCGTCACTAAAACTAAAAAGTTGTTCGAACAACGAAAATCCAATGAACTAGCTACATCTCCTTTAGGCAGTCGTAAATTTTGGTCTTTAGCAAAAGCCATTAGTAAAAACTTTCGAACATCTTCATTTCCCCCCCTGACATCTATTGACTGATCGGTAGTTGCTGATTCTGTAGACAAAGCCAACGTTTTTGTGGATTTGTTTGCATCAAACTCGTGTCTCAATGATTCTGGAAAAGATGTGCCCCTAGTCAGCTCTTCTTCATACGTTATGAAACCAATTCATTTTCGGTACAATCTCTTGGAATCGATCATCAGTAGGCTTGATCTGATCTCAATAAGGCGACTGGCCCAGACGGTATCCCAGCTATTGTCTTAAAGAAATGTTCCCCCGAACTAGTACCAGTCCTATCTAAGCTCTATACGATCTCTATATCTTCTGGGGAATTTCCTTCATCATGGAAGTTAGCAAATGTTCAACCTATTCCCAAAAAAGGTGATAAGACCGATCCCTCAAATTACAGACCAATTGCCATCACTTCCATTTTGTCTAAAATCATGGAAAAAGTCATCAATCAGCAACTGCTCACGTTCCTTGAAACTAACAAACTCCTTAGTGACCACCAATATGGGTTTAGGCAAAGTCGTTCAACAGGCGATCTTCTTTCATATGTGACCCAAGTTTGGAACAATACAGTAGAGCAGTCCGGTGAAACAGTTGTAGTCGCTTTAGATATCTCAAAGGCATTTGACCAAGTTTGGCATAAGTGTTTACTTGCCAAACTCACCTCGTTGGGTTAAATGATGCGCTCATCAACTGGGTTTCTAGTTTCCTTGATGAAAGACGAATACGTGTCGTAGTTGATGGCTTTTTTCAAAAGAAGTTAGCATTAACGCGGGCGTACCACAGGGATCCGTTATAGCGCCTACACTTTTCTGCTGTACATAAACGACCTTATTTCTTCAACAACTAATCCCATCCATTCCTTTGCTGACGATAGCACTCTTCACTGTAGTTCATCTCAGTCTACTCATAGTGATAATCCACCTTCTATGTCAAATCAAGAAATTAAAGCTGAAATGGCAAATTCAATCAACAAAGACATTCAACGTATTCTCGAATGGGGAAGCAATAATCTAGTTAAATTTAATGCTAACAAAACTCAGTGTTGCCTTATGTCCGCCAAAAAAGATCGATCATTTCCTGTTGTAAGTATGAATGGTTCAGTTCTTAAGTTTTCAGACTCTATTACTCTGTTGGGTATGACTATATCTTCAAATCTCTCATGGGTTGACCATCTTCTGTCAGCTACCAAAACAGCTGCTCGTAAAATAGGCTTTTTGTACAGATCTAAGCAGTACTTTACCTCTCGACAACTCCTTCTGCTGTATAAGGCCCAAATTCGGCCTCATCTGCAATATAATTCTCACCTTTGGGTTAGTGCTCCCCAATACGCTCTCGATATCGTTGATCGTATTCAAAAGAGAGCGATTAGGCTTATAAATGACCCGTCCTTAACTTCTCACATACAGTTCCTTGAGCATAGAAGGATGGTTTCAGTTCTTTCTTTGTATTACCGTTATTACAACGGCTATTGTGCTGGTGAATTACATTCTTTGATACCATCTCCGGCTATCTTTGCTAGAAACACTCGATTCGCTCATTCACATCATCAGTATGCAGTGCAAATCTCCACTTGTCGTACCAAACGGGCACAATCCACAATTTTCTACACGGCTTCTAAACTCTGGAATGATCTCCCTAGTTCCTGTTTTCCTCTCACTTATGGTATGAGAAAATTTAAGGTAGCTGTTCATAGGCATGTATTGGCAATTCATTATCCCTCTATCCATCCTCCTAAGTGTTCCTGAGTGCTTTAGCACGATAGGCCTTATTTAGCCTGTTCAGGTCCACAATCATAAAAAAAAAAAAAATTTAATGTTTGTAGTTAAAATTAAAAATCGTATTAAACATGACAATTATAATTATTAATAAAAAAACTATTTCTTTGCTAGATTTAACAAGATCTTTAATTGGTATGTCATGTTTCTATTTATCACCTTCAAGCCAGTTTAGTATTTAATTTATTAATGATCTAGCCATTCTTTACTAAAATTGGGTTTCATAGTTGGGGTTATACATTTATTAAATTGTTAAATCAATGGTAGGCTTATATTTGCGTTTTCCTTTTTTTTTGCATGTTTCATACATTTGTTGTCTCAATTCTTAAAGATATTAACATATACTGAAGACGATAACTGTAGTTGTTATCGAAACGTTTAAAACTAGGTAAAAATAAATAAATAAGATACACGATTTTATTGCCCAAAACATAAATGTTTTAATTGTGTGTGATTATCGTGTTTACATTTTCATAAACCTATAGACTAATTTAATCTACATTCTTTACAGACAAAATGGTATTTCAAGTTACGTTTCGTAAAACCATGAGGATTCTATCAACCGTGTGTTTGTTATTAATCTTAAAAATGGTACGTCCATGTATGCCTGCTGATGAGCATCATCACTCAAGGCAAAAACGTATTTTATGGGTTACGAGTGATGGTCGTCTCGCATTACCTCCAGGATCGAATCTAGTCATTACTCCTTCCCTATCTCTTCCATTTGTACGTTACCCACCAGAAGGTTTCTTCTCTAACTTAACAGTTAGCTTACCATTTACCAGTATGTTAATCTAAAATTAAACTTTTATACATGAATACATTTTAGTTGACTTTAATAAATTGGGTTTGACGGATAATGAAAATCCTTATGGAATTGTACCTGATATATTAACAAGATCAATGGGTCGAGCGGCTGGAAGTTTTCTAGCGGACTATATAGGATCACTGATAACGCATAGAAGAAGTAAACGGGATATTGGTAAAAAACCACCAGATCCTCCTGCTGGTTTTAAAGATGCCTTTCATGGAGGAGAAAGAGCATTACTTTACACAGTTATTGAAGACTTTTTAGAAAATTTTGGTATGGATGGAAAAGCGTGTTTATTACGAGCAATATGCGAAGTACACGCACATCCCCTACATAATTTCGGACTATTTGGTGAAGCGTTAAAGTTATTTCTTAGGTAAGTTTACCTTATCAATTGGTTAAGTGTAACATTTTTCTATATTTTAGTGCCAGTAAGTCCCCATTCTCTAGTGTATTGTTTGAATACGTAGAAGCCGAAAATGCCGGGAAAGGAAAATCAGGTGCATCCGAGTGCTGGCCTTATATGAAGGATTGTCCAAAATCGATATTTAAAACTCGTCACAATCCTTACACCAAATTGAAAACAGACCAAGTCAGCGAAGAAAAGGTGGAAAATAAGAAAAGTAAAATTGTTTTTAAGTCATCTATACGAAATATGTGAAAGGAACATGATCATGTGTAGAAATATTTTCAAAACGGTGAATGGTTAACTGATTAGTGTAAATATAGGGAAAGTTTATTAATTTATTATTATTTAAATAAATTTTATGTTGTAATCATTGATCATTGTTAATCAATGGTTGTAATGTTAATTTTGAACACATAGTCATATTTATTTAGTTATGTCGTATAATGTTATAGAGCTGTGATTAAATAGTTTATGTTGTTGTAATAGCTATAGATATAAAGTGAATTTGTTTATATAGCAATAGAACCGCAAATGTATAGACTTAAATGTTTAATATTCGAATTGTGACTAACTTCATAAATTATTAAAGGTTTCCTATTATTTTTATTTTAAATTCTGTTACTTTTATATTATGTAAAAGATCATTGACATGCTGTACCCGGTGTCCCATTTAACATCAAGAATGTATATATATATATATATATATATATATATATATATATATATATATATATATATATATATATATATAATTGAATGAATATTGATCTCGCAAAAATGATATTTTATTTTTTATTTTTCTTTTTTTGGTTTTATTAGATCAGCTGGATGTTTAATGAATGCTCTTTATTATGGCCGAAATTTTCGCAAATTTATTCTTTGCTTTTCAAAGGCTACAACTAGAAAACGTTGAACAACAAATATTATAACATACAGATCTTACTTACTATGAGGTTTACAAATTGTTGCGTTTTTTATATATATATATATATATATATATATATATATATATATATATATATATATATATATATATATTGAATGAATATTGATCTCAAAAAATGATATTTTATTTTTTATTTTTCTTTTTTGGTTTTATTAGATCAGCTGGATGTTTAATGAATGCTCTTTATTATGGCAAATTTTCAAATTTATTCTTTTTTTTCAAAGGCTACAACTAGAAAACGTTGAACAACAAATATTATAACATACAGATCTTACTTACTATGAGGTTTACAAATTGTTGCGTTTTTACATATTTTTTTTTATTATATTGTTTTATTATATAATAATAATAAATATATTACTAAATACAAAAACGTTTCTTATTTTAAAAAACGCCTATTTTTGTTTTGTTTATTAATTCTATATTATACAATGGCTAGATTTTTTTTTCTTTTTTTTTATTATTATTGTTAAATTATCAAGGTGGATTGTAATATTGGACATTTTTTTTATTCTACTATCAAAAAAAATATATATAATTTATGAATTATCTTTTTTTATATTTAATAAATATGAGTATATAACACTTAGATTCTCAATATCACTTTTTTTGTTTAAGCATAAAGAATTTTGATAAATATAACACATTTCTATAAACTGATGTTTGTCCTATGTACGTATTATCACAGTCTATGCATTTAAGTTGACAAACTAAATTTCTTTGTAATAAGGTTGGTGTTTGATCTTTAACTTTGGAATGCAAATCGTTTATCTTAACTAGACTCTTTTTTGCTATGTTCACATTAATATTTTTAAATAGTTTTATTAATTTTGAGGTTAAAGGTTGAATGTAAGGTAACGACGAATATAAAAATTTTTAATTGTCTAAATTTCTTTTTTCTTTAAAATCATTGTTGTTATTGTATAAAAGTTTTTTAACAAGTTTTGTTGGATAATTATCCTTTTGGATAATTATTATGCATAGACTGTGATTATACGTACATAGGACAAACATCACAGTATCTTAAACAAAGAATTGCCAAACACAGAAGCGATGTGAGAGTTAAACCTCTAGCATGTGCTTTAACACAACAGATATTAAATAAAGGGCATAACTTTAACTTTGAAAACGGAAAAATTTTACATTTAGAAGCAAATGAAACAAAAAGAACTTTTATAGAAATGTGTTATATTTATCAAACTTCTTTATGCTTAAACAAAAAAAGTGATATTGAGAATCTAAGTGTTATATACTCATATTTATTAAATATAAAAAAAGATAATTCATAAATTATATATATTTTTTTTGACAGTAGAATAAAAAAAAATGTCCAATATTACAACCCACCTTGATAATTTAACAATAACAATAATAAAAAAAAAAGAATCTAGCCATTGTATAATATAGAATTAATAAACAAAACAAAAATAGGCGTTTTTTAAAATAAGAAACGTTTCTTGTATTTTGAAGCTAATATTTTATTATTATTATATAATAAAACTTTATAATAAAAAAAAATATATATGTAAAAAACGCAACAATTTGTAAACTTCATAGTAAGTAAGATCTGTATGTTATAATATTTGTTGTTCAACGTTTTCTAGTTGTAGCCTTTGAAAAAGCAAAGAATAAATTTGCGAAAATTTAGGCCATAATAAAGAGCATTCATTAAACATCCAGCTGAAAGAAAAATAAAAAATAAAAAATATATATATGTATATATATATATATATATATATATATATATATATATATATATATATATATATATATATAATGTTTAATGTTGCTCTAAAACGTTTTTCAAGATACAGGGTGACCCGGAAATCCGCTGCGACACTATATATTATTGCAGTAGCAGAAAATCTTCGACTTGTGGCAGCCTCAATGATTGATGCAAGGATAGATTAGTTTGGAAGAGAAGAGTACATTATGAAGAGAATGTGATCAGCTTGAGAACTGCAGTGGAAGCAAATCTGCAAAATAACTTTGGTTTCACATGAATTTACATTAAAATTGATATGGTGAGGATTTTAACAAAGGATCAACTGTGTTTTAAAGAATCACGATCAGGATGGTATGTTCTTCAGCAAAATCTTGTTCACTGATGAATGTTCATTTAAAAATAGTTATCAATGTAACCTTCACAATCCTCATTACTGGATTATTGAAAACCCACATTTGTTGAGACAAGTAAGTACTCTGCAAGTTTGGTCAGTTAACGTATGGGAAGGACCGAATTCTGTGGCCACATTTCATCAATGGAAGGTTAGATGGACACACTAACTTAAACTTCATTAAAGAAGACTTGCAAATAATGCTCGACGATCTTACATTGGAGTTGCACAGAACTATGTGGTTGCAACATGATGGAGACACACTTTATAATGTCGAAATTGTGTAGAACATCCTTAACATATTATTTCGAGACTCATGGGTCGGTAGGGGTGGACTACAGTCATAGCCTCCACGGTCACCTTATCTCACAATCCCAGACTTTCTTCTTTGGGACTATGTCCAAGAAATTGTTTTTAGAGATCAGCCTACAACTCCAAAAATATGGCATTGCGCATTATAAACGGTTTTGATCGCTTATAACAGACGATAGGTGGAGAACGGTTGAAGGCATTGTTCCTAAAAAGATGTCTTGTATGCATTGCATCGAACAGCGGGATGTTGAACATCTGCTATAAATTTTTAATCAACTTTGTTGTTTCACTATTAATTTTATTATTTCTCGTCATTTGTTGTTTATTGCTATTACTTTCAATAAAATATGCATGTCAAAACTAAATGAACCCTCTCTTATACCGAGTGTAAAAAGATGATAATCAGTAGTTCTCTAGGAACACCATGACAACCACTAGATTGCTGGATAGCCCATTTTTTTGTTTTTTTAAGTAACTAATATACAGGGTGTTACATTTGGAAATTTTGGATGATTTTTAGTAGAAAAGTTTTTCTTCTCTTGTCAAAATTTCTGCTTAAAAACTATTTATTACAAATGCAACTGTCAGAGTTAAATTCACCAAAGCACGTCTTGTACGCTAAATGGCAGAGATAAATTGTCACAGCTGGCTATCACACTCCTGATCACTAACAATACTAGCTGGATAACCCGTTTTCCCTTTTATCGGTTAAGTAGCTAATATATATGATGTTGCACATGAAACTTTTTATTTCCTTATAGTCCAAGATTTGTTGCTTTGACCGTTGCCAGTAATCACCCTGTATAAACCAAAGATGCAAATCCATGTTCTTATTTCCTTATGTATACTAATAAAAGCGTGTCTTCCCTACATCCTGCGATATAACCTACTAACTTTAGATGAAAATTTCCGTCTAATCACAAGGCATGGTGAGTAACTTTTAATTTGCTTTTTCTGGTTTGTTCAAGGTTTTGCGTAATTTTGCTTTAGGTTTTAGGTTCCTATAGTCCCCACTAGCGGCGTGCGGTAATACGTCGCTAGCTTTCAAAGGTGCTGCGATGGTCAGTTGTCCATCACCAACGCCATCTCCGTTACCACAATTTTGTCTTGCAGCACACCATGAAGAGATTCCCACGTTCGTCAGGCTTCTATTGTTCCAATAGTGGGAGCATTCAATCTTGCATATTTAGCTCAGTTATTTTGTCTTCTTGAACTTAAAGGTGTGCAGACTGTAATTTAAAGATAGGATGTTTAAGCGTAGTAGTTTTGAAGTAAGTCGGTGGAAACCCTCTGCGTAAGGGAATTGTCACCGTGTGTAGAATTTATAGCAGAGAATTAGGATTTTTAGTTGGTAGAATTGGTTGAAAATTTAGGTATACGTAAAGTTTGGGAAGCATTGGTTTTTAGGCATGAAACAGAGTGGAGTTGACATTGCAGGATTTATTGGGGGACGTAGTAAATTATTGGGTATTTAATTCACAGGGTGTCATGTCTGTAACAGGTAATTTGCCGCCCGAACTTGCAGTGTTTGTTTTGGAGCATATGTGTTTTTTCGAGCTTTGGGGCTCGTTATAGTTTGTTTTGAATAATCCGGTTTTATATTTTTTTAATTTTGAGATATTTATTTTGCAGAGTTTATTATGTTGAGTGTTGAGATAAGTTACGGGAAGATGTTTTAATATGTTATGAAGTGTTCATAATTTTTGAATTAGCTTCGAAATGTCTGGTGTTACAAATGTGTGACGACTACTTAGGAGCTTATTATCTATAGTTTGGAATATGTTAGCCATTCAGGTAATTTAGTTTTAAGCGAGAAATATCAGTTTTGACATAATTTGAGTAAGGCTAGTTTGAGCGAGTGAAGTTAGGTTACGATTTTATTTCTGACTATTTTGTACCGAGTATTTCTAGGGGCATGTAGGAAAATTCTTACCCTGTCCTTAGACATTGACGGGGTAAGAATTTTCCTACAGCAGATGCCACTGTTTCCTATAAGAGGTCACTAATTAGTAGGTGTGGTGAGTTGTGAACTGTCATATCTGTCCAGAGTCGACGATTGTGGAATATCGCTATGCCTGGTTCCCGTGAAGAGCAGAGCGGCATCTTTCGCCTCATCCCAATTGAGATCTCCGTAGGAGAACAGGTGTGCGTGTGGGAGTATTAAGTTGGCCCCCACCCGGTTTGCTATCTGCGTTTTTTATGTAGGATAGTTTTCTGTTAGGTTTGTTCTTAGCTTTAGTTTCGTTCTTTGATTACTTTTAGTTCGTTTTCTTAGGTTAGCTTAGTGCTCACTTTTGTAGATATTCGTCGAGGAAATGTATCTAATGAAGAAGATGTCACGTGGCTATAATTGTTTGATTTCGTTAATTATGTGCGTGTGCGTGCGCGCGCGTGTGCGTGTGTACGAAAATTTTAGATGGAATTATTCTAAATTTGGAATGATAGAGAAAAATGGAGGGCTTATTTTTGTATGTTGAATTAAAGTTGTGAGAACCGTTTATTTGTGAAAAATTCATAACGACGCGTTTTTATAGCTCTTTTATTTTCATGATGAATTTATGAAGTTATGTTATTTAAACAAAGATTTCTAGAGTAACTTTTGATCATTATAGTTTTATTTAGCATTTGATAGAAAGATCACAATAACGGTTCAAAATGACATTAACACACACGAAACTAACTTAGTAGTTAATAACTACTTACTCTAAAAACCCCGTTGGAGATGTTTGATGTTACATTTGTGTACTCCATCTACCAATTTTATTGTTAGTTATTAAATGTATAAGACTGCAGATACTATAGGTATCAATAGCCTTATTTTTACCGTTTATGATGTTAAGTCCATTTATATAACAACGACTGTGTTGGATTGAAATTATGTTAAATGATAGTCTGAAGAAGGGAACAAAACATATGTTTTTGGAAATATGTCAGCTTCCCGAAACGTTACGATACACCACTTCATAATAAATTTTCTACCTCATACATCATGAAACTACTGTGTTTTATTCTAGTTTAGAGTAAGTAGTTATTAACTACTAAGTTAGTTTCGTGTGTGTTAATGTCATTTTGAACCGTTATTGTGATCTTTCTATCAAATGCTAAATAAGTTAAGATTACGGTTCGTGATATTCTATGTTATAAAATTATAGTTTTATGTTGTAAAGCTTTTTAGCGTCTAAAAGTAAATTTTTTAGTTTAAGTAATCAAGTCCAAGATTTTAATTTAAAAATTTAAGGATGGAGAGCTTATATTGCAAATCAAGAGAGTTTAGTGATTAAAGTTTAATAGTGGATTTGAACTTAATTTACGGGTTGAGTGCAAAATTAAAGTGTGTGTTGGATACGAGGAGTTTTGAGGAATGAATAAGCTTGTCGACTCTTTGATTCTTGAATAGTTTGCATTTCTAACTTATCTGGGCGTTGAGATTTAGTTCATGACGTGATTATTTTAAAAATTGGAAGTCAATTTGTATCTTAGTGACATTTTATTACTGATTTTGCCTTTTTTAAGTTGTGATGAGTGCCTTGTTTGTAGTTTGTGTAAGAACCATAACCCTACCACTGAGGTAGGTTGGTTCCATGCACTTTGAATGAACGGGCAGATGTTCTAGTGGGCGTCATCTTTGTGACAATATTAAACAGGCACAGTCATATGAAGCAGTCTCCTCGCCCAATTTTAAAGTATTTACTGATGAAATGACTTCATTGCCACAAACCCACAACCATGACGTCATAACAATACCAACTGTATGCTAACCCATGTCCTTATCACGCAACTGATTGCCGGACAACTCTCTAGCAAACCAACTCATTTCCGATTTAAGACTTTTTTATTGTTACAGCAGTAAAGATTCTTATAGGCAAATTTACGTTAGTAAATCAATTACTTACCTTTGGTTTTTCTATAAAATGTGTCAAGTTAATATGCGATAAAGGTATTAAACTTTCAGAAATTGTTGGAATATGTTTTGTCTAAAACTTATTTGTCTCATTATTGAAATAAAGTGGAATTGAAAGGCTAAACTTTTTTTTGACATTTGACTTTTGATATTAGTGCCACGCAAGCCAATTACTGCCTTAACAGTAGCAGATGGAGGATTATTCCAATTTAAATTTTAAAGTTTTATATATATATATATATATATATATATATATATATATATATATATATATATATATATATATATGGCAAGAAGAACCGCATCATCTGCAAAGCATATTATATTCACATTAGTATTCGTCATTTTATATTTTAGACGTTTTGGGAGGCTATCTGTTGTCTCATTCATTATAATATTAAATAAGAATGGACTCAGAGGATCGCCTTGTCTGATGCCTGTGTGGTTTCAAATTCTTCCGTTCTTTCGCCCTTAACTTTAATATTAGTTTTAGAATTTGTGTTTAGATTTTTAATTATTTTAACGATTTTATGTGGTAAATCCCTTTTTTTCATTAATTCAATTATGTCGCTTAATCTTATCTTGTCCAATACTTTTGTTATATTTATAAAACACATATGTAGAGGTACATCAAATTCCCAAGATTTTTCTATAAGTTGTCTTATGATGAAGATTTCGTGTGTAATATAACTACCTAGTCTAAATCCTTGCTGTCCTTCGTTAAGCGGAATAATTTGGCTAAGCTTACCGAGTATAATTTTTGTGAAGAGTTTGAGTGTTCTATTTAGTAAGGTTATGGCACGATAATTTTCCGGTTTTCATTTCTTCCCTTCTTTAAAGATAGTGATAGTTACGGGCCCCTATAAATAAGCACAACACAACAGTGCGTGTCACTTCAATCAGGGTAACGAGGAGTAGAGCTAAGTAATTAGTGACCTGAGGATGGCAAATATGATTTTATCGTCGGAACGTCACGGAAACGCAAATATATATATATATATATATATATATATATATATATATATATATATATATATATATACATATATATCCATTTACATTATTAATTACATTTTTCGCGGGTTTATATAAAGTACTAGCGACATGAGAATGGCAAATATGACTTTACCGAAACGTCGTAATAATACCAGTTATGTGTACCGTTGAGTACACGAGAAGATAAACCTGAAACTATAAAATGACCCGTCCTTAACTTCTCACATACAGTCCCTTGAGCATAGAAGGACGATTTCAGTTCTTTCTTTCTATTATCGTTATTACAACGGTTATTGTGCTGCTGAATTATATACTTTAATACCATCTCGGGCTATCTTTGCCAGAATCACTCGGTTCGCTCATTCACATCATCAGTATGCAGTACAAATCTCCACTTGTCGTACCAAACGGGCGCAATCCACATTTTTCTACACGGCTTCTAAACTCTGGAATGATCTCCCTAGTTCCTGTCTTCCTCTCACTTATGATATGAGTAAATTTAAGGTAGCCGTTCATAGGCATCTATTGGCAATTCATTATCCTTCTATCCATACTCCTAAGTATTCCTAAGTCCTTTAGCACGATAGGCCAAATTTAGCCTGTTCAGGTCCACAATCATAAAAAAAAAGCTAAAACTCTCGTGAAAACTTAAAATGTGTGTCTGCGCCTCTGTGTCGCTGTGTCTGTGTGTTTATGTGTCTGTGTGTCTGTGTGTCCGTGTATCCGTGTGTCCGTGTGACCGTGTGTCCGTGTGTCCGTGTGTCCGTGTGTCTTTGTGTCCGTGTGTCCGTGTGTCCGTGTGTCCGTGTGTCCGTGTGTCCGTGTGTCCGTGTGTCCGTGTGTCTGTGTGTGTGTGTGTGTGTGTGTGTGTGTGTGTGTGTGTGTGTGTGTGTGTGTCTGTGTGTCTGTGTGTCTGTGTGTCTGTGTGTGTGTGTGTCTGTGTGTCTGTGTGTCTGTGTGTGTNCTGTGTGTCTGTGTGTATGTGTGTCTGGGTATCTGTGTGTCTGTGTGTCTGTGTGTCTGTATGTCTGTGTGTCTGGGTGTCTGTGTGTCTGTGTGTCTGTGTGTCTGTGTGTCTGTGTGTCTGTGTGTCTGTGTGTCTGTGTGTCTGTGTGCCTATGTGCCTATGTGTCTGTGTGTCTATGTGTCTATGTATCTGTGTGTCTGTGTACCTATGTACTTGTGTGTCTGTGTGTCTGTGTGTCTGTGTGTCTGTTTGTCTGTGTCGGTGGGTCTGTGTGCGGTGTGTCTTTGTGTCTGTGTGTCTGTGTCTGTGTGTCTGTGTGTCTGTGTGTCTGTGTGTCTGTGTTGTGTGTCTGTGTGTCTGTGTGTCTGTGTGTCTGTGTGTCTGTGTGTCTGTGTGTCTGTGTGTCTGTGTGTCTGTGTGTCTGTGTGTCTGTGTCGGTGGGTCTGTGTGCCGGTGTGTCTTTGTGTCTGTGTGTCTGTGTGTCTGTGTGTCTGTGTGTCTGTGTGTCTGTGTGTCTGTGTCTGTGTGTCTGTGTGTCTGTGTGTCTGTGTGTCTGTGTGTATGTGTCTGTGTGTCTGTGTGTCTGTGTGTCTGTGTGTCTGTGTGTCTGTGTGTCTGTGTGTCTGTGTGGCTGTGTGTCTGTGTGTCTGTGTGTCTGTGTCTGTGTGTCTGTGTGTCTATGTGTCTGCGTGTCCACGTGTCTGCGTGTCTGTGTGTCTGTGTGTCTGTGTGTCTGTATCCGTGTCTCTGTGTGTCTGTGTGTCTGTGTGTCTGTGTGTCTGTGTGACTGTGTGTCTGTGTGTCTGAGTGTCTGTGTCTGTGTGTCTGTATGTCTGTGTGTCTGTGTGTCTGCGTGTCTGTGTGACTGTGTGTCTGTGTGTCTGAGTGTCTGTGTCTGTGTGTCTGTATGCCTGTGTCTGTGTCTGTGTATCTGTGTGTCTGTGTGTCTGTGTGTCTGTGTGTCTGTGTGTCTGTATCTGTGTGTCTGTGTGTCTGTGTAACTGTGTGTCTGTGTGTCTGTGTGTCGGTGTATCTGTGTGTCTGTGTCTGTGTGTGTGTGTGTGTGTGTGTGTGTGTGTGTGTGTGTGTCTGTGTGTCTGTGTGTCTGTGTCTGTGTGCATGTGTGTCTGTGTGTGTGTGTGTGTGTGTGTGTGTGTGTTTGTATGTCTTGTGTCGGTGCGTCTAGCGTGATTAGAATACAAGTTCGCATTTCTCGCAATAAACGATCAGAATGTAAAGACTTAAATACAAATTCAAATTTTCCGCAAAGGGGGCCAGGAGGCAAAGACCCGAAAGCAAGTTGCGAAGCCCTTTGTCTGCCTTATAAGTTAGCATTGGGCTCCCTTATTAGAATGCAAGCAAACAGAATGTAGACTTACATGCATATTCAAATTTCCCGCCAAGTGGACCAGGGGGCAAAGACCCGAAAGCAAGTTGTGCTATACCTGTCTTATAAGTTATCAGTAGGACCCTACTTATTAGAATACAAATCCATATATCCTCCTCATAGAGGGCGCCACAAACAATTTCAAATTTTTGGTCAAGAGGACGACGGCCTGAGTGCAAGTTAGTTAGTTACACCTGTCTTACAAATTAGCATTAATGGCGTAGGGCTTTGCTTATGTCTTATAATCAGAAGTCAGGGCGTGTTATGAAACCCTTGGTAGGGCTCTGTTTTAAATTTTCCGCCATGACCGACAAAATAACCTCCAAAACAAGAATGGCCGACAAGCCACGCCCCTCGACCAATCAGAATGTAAGATATGTGACCTACCCCCCCAAGTCCATCAGGCAGAGCACACTCATTACTCTACCCTCCAAGGGCTGAGGCTTTAATTATGGTGATAACACTAAACACTGTAATGGACTGCCAAAAAGACTAATTATAGATGAAAATACCATCAAGGGCTAAAAATTCCATCAAGGGGTTAAAAATCGCCCCCGAAAAGGAGCCGTAGGTGGGAAATGAGCCCGGCCACGTGGGCGTGACCTCCCCCACAACTGATGACGTCACTTCGTCAGCTCCTCCCATTCCACTGTCGGAGGTCATTAAAGAGTAGCCGTCGCTTCTCGATGTATCGTTGCCCTCATTCAGTAAATTAATACTAAAACAAAAACCGTAAACCCTGACGGATGGGCGGGACTATGGTATACAGTACTCATGATATGTTTTCCATTTATCCCAATCTAATGAAGGTCTCCTTCTTCAAGAGAGTATTCTCGGTGTTTCCCTCGATTTACTATCGGCATCGTAATTTTCACCTATAGTTGTGAGGGTTGGTTCAATGTTAGGTGACACAGCAGCATCAAGTCTTCGAGTATTCCGATAAACCCTTGTGGTATATTTATTTCTTTAATGTACATCGCAAACTGTTGCCAACCGTGTTTATACGTGAACCAGATGGATAATGTTGGAACCAGATGATTGTTATACTAGCGGGTAGAGGTAACTGATTGGAAAAATGTAGATATCTTTGAAGAACCTAGTTGTACTGCTGCCATTTGTCATGATTGGGCATTTTGGCTTTTAAAACCTTATCCATGTCGTTACACAACTACTCATTCAGTAAATTAATACCTGTATCGGAGAATAAGGTGTTATATGTCCTACATATGAACCATTAGCTCTAATGTTCGGTTGTAGGGCCTTCGAAGGAATTTGTTAACTGTCAATACATAACGACATGTAGTTAATATTGCTGTGATGAAAATTTAATGGGTTTGAGGAGTAATCGCCGTTGAAGGCTTTATTTGCGACAAAACCTACGATACTTCGTTTAGGTAACTGACCCAGGAAGAATATCCAATAATTTTCGCTGTATGCCTGTAGGTATAGTTAACACTTTTACGTCGCACGTACGGGTATTTGACACTAAAAAGTGGCCAAAACTAAATTTTTGTGATTTTGTAACAATTCAGTGTCACAATGATTTTTCATCTCATTAATATACATTGTAGTATGACCTAATCATTTCTATGCCCTTTTCTCTCCTTTTCTACTACTAATATGAAGTGCAAAAATTTCAAAATGGGATGAACATACAAAAAATCATTTATTTATTTATTTAAAAAATAATACGTAGATACTACAGTTTATTACTAGCAGGTATGTACTACTAATACTCATCACCATCAGCCTCGCTTTCGTTATTTTCATCAGTACTCGTACTTGCGGAACACTCGTACTCATCTGCTTTAAGAAAAGCCGGAGCTTTTGATGAGAACGGTTTCCGCTTCTTTTTTATAAGCATTCTGCTGCTACCACTGAGGTAGACATCTGAGGTCAGAAGACGGCGATTCATCACATCTTGCATGCAGTCCTTTCTCGAAAATTTTCTTGCAAAGTTCTGCCTGTATAGGTGGAAATGCTTATTGCGCGACTCGGCCGCCTCTTCTGATAATTGGCCAATCGGTAGAAGAGCATGCTCAATGACCAAAGCCCCATGACATAAAATTTTATGCAGAGTGGGCGTCATGGGGTGCCAGTTATATAAATGAACATATAGTTCCGCAGTGGAACGAAGATACACAGAAAACTTTTCTGTGTCAATAGGGAACCCACTTGCTAGGACTTCCAAAATCACTTTCAGCTTCTTGAGGAACTCTATATCTATGCCTGTGATTCTGGCAGTGGTTTCTGGATCAGCAAAAAACCTTCTTGATGTATTACCATCATTGGTATTACCGAATCCAGCTTTCGGCACGTCTACAAGCAAGCCCATTTGATCCCGAAATGCGTTCTGAATCTCCTTTTTCTTCTCAGAAGAAATCTTCTTTTCTTCGGTCTTTAATCTCAATTTTTTAAGGGGTAGTTTATATGCTATATGGAGACATGTTTCTAGGAAATTCGAGCGTGCAAAATAAAAAGTCCAAATTTTAGTGAATTCGGTTCTATGGCACGTTCTTCAACCGTTTTAAGCATGTTGAACTCTTTGCTAGTCTGCTTGCATATGTAGCACTTCATGGTTGATGTTGTGTTAGTGGCAACATTGCACACTTTGCCATCTACCATTATTAGAACAAGAGTGTGCGATACTTTTATCACGTTGTTGTTGTTGGCTTCAACTTCCGTAGGATTTATATTTTGTGCCTGGTTTTCAATGTGTTCTATTTCGGATTTAGTCACTTCATTACTTTCATGCACAAACTGGATCCTTATAGGACGACAGAATCGCGAAGATGAAGGAGCCGGATTTTTCCACCAAACCTTTATTGTGCCATTCACATTGCTCGTGAGCCTTAGTGGCACTAATGAGCTTATAAAAACATGGGCATCGAAATCAGACTTGTTTTCAAACATGTATTTGAATTCTTGTGCTTTCGAGCCATCACATCCCCATTTGCAGATAAGTTCCATGTTCTGCCTCTCAGTGTCAGTTGCTGTCATTAATACTTCCTCTAGATAAAGGCAAAGACGTTGAGTGGTGTGGTCGAGTAGATTTTGCAAACCTACTTCAGCTATCGATTCTGAGACGTGAATATCTTTAGGATAGCATTTATTTTTCTCTTTTTGCAGCAGCGAATAACACGGGTATATATCTTCTTGCCCATTTCTGATTACATTATATTGTTTACGGGTTAGGTCGGCCTCCACATATTTAATTAGCGCTTTTGTTACAGTTAGCTTGCTGCTTTTTGTACATTTCTCTACTGAACTAATAATTTTTCGAAATTTGGTGGCTCTTGTCGGAGTCGCTGAAGTTTAGACATATCGTTGTTGCCTGCGGCTCTTTCGCACATAACTGCAGCATAAGTCAACTCATCATGCGATATTTCTGACCTCAGGTTCTCTGTTTTGCGCCTCTTGCTTCTTTCACTACATTCCTGGAATTTCTTGAAAGGACGGCCGGGTTTATGGTGTCGCCAAACAGGTACAGAGATTGAGTCCTTCAGCCATTGTTCTATATTTTCCGGAAACGGCATTCTTTGTAGCTCGCTGAGGTCCACTTAAGCTTGTAGTGATGTTTAAAAGACTTTAAACTATCGCGGAGTACGTTTATTTTATCATCGGGGCATTTGGTCATTTTGATTAGTTTTTGCTCGAGAAAATCCAGTTTTTTATCTAAATTTTTGAAGCCACACTGTTTTATTGTGTTAAACATATCCTCTCTTGCTATATTCATCGAAGACTCAACACAAGAACCTGCTGACAAAAAGAGAACTACTGTTATTTCACAGAAATCAAAATATTTGTTCTTAAAAACTCAACATTTTGACGCCAAAAGTTCACTATATAACTATTTTTTCACATTTTATGTACCTAAAAACACTTGAGAAATGAATATCTTTAATTTGAGACATCAATCATTGAAATCCGTACATTAGTTCAGATGATATGAGATAACAAAGAAAATTACAAACATACATACAAGATACGCGCGAAAACCATAACTTTTTTTTAATAGGCAATAAAACAAGGGGACGGAAAATGGCGGATGTTTTTTCTCTTAATAATTCAAGTAGAAGCTTTACAGAATACACCCATGTAAGAACTACAGCTTAGCTCTATTTAACTGATACTTAAATTTACTCAGCAAACTTGTTTCATAGGATTTTTTTGGCCCAAAAATACTCATGACTGTCTCGTACATTTTATGAATGAAAAAGTGATACTTATAGTTTAGTAATGTATTAAAAACAAAGTACATACCCATGTCCGAAGAATCCAGAGAGATTTTTTGGTTTTGCAGAGAACACAACAGTTTCGTAATGCACAGAAAAGTGATTAAGAATAGCTAGCGTCAAGAAAACAAACGTGTAACTAGCACAACAGATGAGTTTCGACTGGCATGGAGAGGTAGCGCGTATTAGCGGCGCGCATCAAAACCGGTTTCGTACTGATAGGTATCCTTTTGTCAATACAGTACAAAGGAGACCAGTGTGGTCAATTTTATGAAATGGACTTATGGCCACTTTTTAGAGTCAAATACCCGTACGTGCGTCGGTCCTTTTAACGCGATATTTTGCCAATCGTGAACGGTAGGCGTAGGTGTTGTTTGGCTGTGACACCATCTTCTGATTTAAGTAAGCCTCCGCTTGTGAGAAAATCGAATGCATCCAATTGCATACCGGTGCTACAACATCCGCGTCAGTAAGTGCTGTAACGTCTTGCTTTAGAAATTTAGCTGTGATGTATGGTCTGGCTTAAATCTATGTAATCGTTTCCATTTCGGGCATTACAAACTCTATTGGGGCGTCATCACTAAGGGCTAATAAGGGCTTGTAAAATATCCATTCACCACTCTCGACATTTGTCTGCGTCGATGGTAAAGCGAACAAATCCAATTCTGACTTGATCTATTCATATGATTGGGCATGTAGAAATCCTTTATCTTGAAAATATATACTCGTAAGTAGGTTTACTCTTCTTAGCAACAGCTCTCGGTAGAGACTGCACTCTTTTATAGCCCGAACCCTCCATCATTTTATCGATTTTCTCATTGGCTTTACGTTTAAAATTCCTACCTGCCACGTGAAACCTTTCTTGAAACGATTCCTTAACAGATCGATCCTTTATGACGTCACCAAGAACATTGGCATCCGTTTTGAGAGCTTCTTTTCCAACGGCCTTTGCACCAGAGTTAAATAACGGCATTACCGCCTAGCCAGCTTCCTAGTCCGTGACCACGTTGATATGGAGCGCCTCTGTAGATGGGACCGATACCGTTATCGGACCGACATGTAATATTGTTGATACGGACAAACCATTAGTGCACTTCCTTAAAGTGTAGCTTCAGAGACGTCCCAAACTCGAATGGTATCGCTGCACCCGTATCTGTTTTTATATTAATCTCGATGTTTTCAATCTACCGTGTCATCACGGGCATTAGTGTCAGGCGAGAAAACCACATCTTTATGACCCCCGTAAGCGTAGTTTACTGAAGTAATACTTATTATACGCGTAAGAGGAGCTAAAATATCACCTACAATTTGCGGTTCAACGACGTCGCAATAAACAAACATCTGGATTGGTAATACTATCCATATACTGGCTGAGTGCGGGGGTATTGGGTAAGGCTAAACGTTGTGAGAATCCGAATAGCGAGAAGGAGGTTTTTAATTTCGTAGTCACGCGCTTAGTTAGATTATGGTATTTCAATGATAGCAATTTACTTAGTAACTCGTGGTTAGTTAGCTCATTGGCAATTTCTTCTATGTTGGCACAATTCCCCGAGGCAAAACGTAATACATACCATCCCTCCTCAATATTAATGGATTTTTCGTTGTCGTGTTGAAGATGCGACGCAGACTTTTTTTATATAGTCTCTAACACATCCCCTTCCCCTGCAGGTGGATCAACTTTATAATAAATTAAACTGTCTGCCGTTTACAGAGGTAAAAGTATAAGGGTACTGAATTTCCGAAATGGCTACAATCTATGAGCCTGTTAATCTTATTCGTTTTGGTAATTGTGTAATAAAACTTGACGTCATGTTGTCGGAAAATACGTCATAGAACTATTACTTAATAAGGTAAGATAAAACTCCATTTTATATATCTCTCAGTTGCGAATCTAACACCCAGCTATTAAACTTATCACTGTATCCACGCCACTTGACCAGGTATTGTTTATATCGTTCTGCTAAAATCGTATCGCCTTTGAATAGGGTGTCTTTATCAACCGTAACAACTTGCAACTCCTACTCGTAAAAGGTACCCACAACAGGATCGTTATTAAGCTCTCTTATGCGGTAAACTCGCAGTCTTCTTTTTATCACTGCACTAAGTGTAAAAACTTCCTCGCTCCAATTCGTTTCATATCCGTGCTCAAGGTGTACTTAGTTGTGACGATTCTAACATGTTCACCGGCTTTATATTTAGGATGGCGTGATATGCCTAAGCCTTTCGCGTACAAGTTATTCCACGTTTCCAAAATGTTTTCATCGTTTACAGCCCCAGGGACCATATTTATGCTTGTATGGGGGCTATTGTTGTAAGCAGTCACAAGTTTTTAGAGTACATCTTTGTTTTCAATGTTTTATTAAATCTTTGAACTACAGCTGCTTTTACATCAGGGTTATTTGTTACATAGAAATTGATATTTTGTACACTGCTCGCCACAAACTCTTTGCCTTTATCCGTCTGTATATTTGCCGGAATATTGTCGCAGTCCTTAAAAATATCCGCGAATGCTTCAATTACGGATGAGGCTGTCTTCATTTTAAGTACTCTCGCCCATGCCCTCTTGCTAAATACATCAATTACCGTTAGTATGTAGTTGTATACACTATTGTCTTTATTTAAAGTTCGCATATCGCAAAGATCCGCTTGCCACAGCGCGTAAATGTTACTCACAATGTACCTATTGCGGGTAAACTTTTTTCTGACTGGTTTATGAACCGTATAACCTCCCTGAGCCTGCAACCAATTTTTCACCTCATCATATTTACCCTTTACAGTATTAACTAAAACTAAAACAAAAACCGTAAACCCTGACGGATGGGCGGGATTATGGTATACAGTACTCATGATATGTTTTCCATGTATCCCAATCTAATGATGGTCTCCTTCTTCAAGAGAGTATTCTCGGTGTTTCCCTCGATACACTATCGGCATCGTAATTTTCACCTATAGTTGTGAGGGTTGGTTCAATGTTAGGTGATACAGCAGCATCAAGTCTTCGAGTATTCCGATAAACCCTTGTGGTATATTTATTTCTTTAATGTACATCGCAAACTGTTGCCAACCGTGTTTATACGTGAACCAGATGGATAATGTTGGAACCAGATGATTGTTATACTAGCGGGTAGAGGTAACTGATTGGAAAAATGTAGATATCTTTGAAGAACCTAGTTATACTGCTGCCATTTGTCATGATTGGGCATTTTGGCTTTTAAAACCTTAACCATGTCGTTACACAACTGCGTTAATATGCTGTTTTGCGTGACATCTGGCGCTTGCAGACGCTGTATAAAATCCATAGATAGAATAATCATTTTCTTCAGATTGTGGTCTATAGTTATTGAAACAAATTACCCAGAATTCCATCAAGTAATGGTCCTTACAGGAGTAGTAGAGATGCGCCGCCCTTCTGTACAAGAAACTATTTCTTCTTTTTTATAGATTCGCCTCTCTGTACTAGCCGCCTTAAAGTGTGCTTATGTTGAGAGAGTCGCTGCTTCTGATCAGCTGACATAGGTACACGACCTTTTAAAATGTTATGTGCATACTCGCAAATGCATTCTACCTTCTTACTATTCAGACATTTCAATTAAGCATCACGTTGACTTTTACTTAATCTGGCTAATGCGCGCAGGATATCGGTGTTATCGATTAAAGCGTCAACCATCATATATGATGTAATCTTTATGACTGTGAGGCTTAAACCCTTTTTTCGCTATATATACTTGCCAAATACCCTTAATCCCCGAATATGTTTGTTCTATAGCGTAGAACATCCGGTGTATTCTGTTTTAAATCGAACAATAAATATCCGTGCGGGTTTAAAGTGGCATCCTGGTACGTAGTTTCTAAAAATTTCGGATTGTCAGGTGAAATATGCCTTGCTTAATGCTGTAGCCCTGTAAAGTGGGTTCTTAAACAAGATTATGTAATGAGCGTTAAAAAAAACACGCTTAGATTTCTATGATGACAGCCCTTTGTAAAAATATTAACCACTGAATCGTTAGACTCGCGTATTAGATCGTCAATTATTATTAAGGCCGGTTTTTTACCCTCAAACTGTTCTATATCAAGTAATCATTTCTGAAATTCTACTGAGAGATCTAATAATTATTGCCATTCGCCGTGAAACCAGATAATTCTTTCAAAAGCTGTATCTCAGGCAGTTTCGATATTTTTTAGAAAATCAACGATAAAATAGGATTTCCACACCCCGATGGTCCCGTGACTATTACTGAAAAGGGATGCTTAACTTCCATCTCGAAACGCTAATCGGCAGTTTGTGAAGAAGTAACAGGGTAAGTACCAAAAAACGTTTTAATGTTTTCTAAGTATTTTTTGAAATTACTTTAGAAAAGTTGTTACCTAAAATTATAAATGTTCAATTTTCTTTGTTTTCGTTTTTACGCTGATTGGTACCTCATACAAGTTTTCTATACTATCCAAGTTTATCATTGAGTAAGTTCGTGAGCATACCTAAAAAACATCCTGAACCTAGGTGTGATAAAAATAAGCTCGTGTGCAAATTTAACATAACAGTTTTATTGTTGTTGTTTTTTAAGGAGTTTCTTAAACATTTTTTTTTTATTTGCAGGTCTACTGCGAGTTTTATGATGGCAGACACGAAAAAAATGCAGACAATACAGTTTGGACTACTTGAAGTTTGGATTTGTTCCATCTCTATCAAATCAACACTTGCCGATGTGTCTCATATGTGAAAAAGTATTCAGTAACGCTGCCATTAAGCCTTCAAAAATGGAGGACCACTTATCAAGAGTACATTCTGACAGAAAAAGTAAGCCCTTATCATTCTTTCAAGCACTTACAGAATAACTAGGGAAAAGGCCATCCATAATCGATGTTTGCGTCATCATCTATGCAAGACGTTGATGGTTTACTAATCGCGAATTCGGGGAACCCCACACTATTATCGAGCAGCTTATTTTACCAGCAATTGCGGAGTCCCTCAACAATGTATTGCACAAGCACGCACATGATACGAAAGAGAATTCCTTTGAGCAATAACACCGTTCAGAGACTAATAGACGAGATGGATCGCGACGTGGAAAACATTTTATGCAATTTCTTACAGACCAACAGATTCTCTCTCTCGAGCACTGTTGCGATATATAAAAAATGAAAATATGTGCCAAGAACTGCTTATTCCTACATATTTAAAGACTGATACCAGAGGAGAATCGATTTTTCAGGCCGTGGAACGTTTTTTACCAACAAAGCTATTCCATGGAAGAACATTGTTTCTGTTGCGACTGATGGTGCACCATCTATGGTTGATCCTCATCCGTGGTTTTATAGCTCACTTAAAGTGACACCTGCCTGAGGTACTGGTCATTTACTGTGTGATTCACAGACAGCACTTAGTAGGAAAAAATCTGAGTCCTATATTGCACCAGTCTTTACAATGTTATAAATGCTGTCAACAAGATTCGAATCAATTCTTTGAACTCTCGGTGATCTGCTCAGCTATGTGAGTAAACGACGAAGTCTTTACTCGGTTACTTCTGCACACTGAAGTTCGCTCGCTATCAAGAGGCTCTTGCTTAGCAAGATTTTCAGCCATTTTTGAATATGTGTTGGAGTTTTTACAAGAAAAAGATAGAAATTTGAAAGAAAATCTGAACAATTGTAAAAGAGATATTTATTACTTGGCTAATATCTTTGGTATGTTTAAAACAAAGTTAATTTGCCGCTGCAGGGTGACGATCTCAACTTGATTAAAACAAAATCAATAATAACGCCTTTGTGGGTAAACTTATCCTTTATAAACAAAGTTTAGGCAGAAAAGAATATTCACAGTTTCCGCATTTGTCAAAATTACCAGAAATGCTTTAAAACGATGTTATTTTATCATATGTCACTCACTTGGATACATTACATAAGGATTCTATTAAGAGGTTTGAGGATCTCTTAAATTTACAAATTCCTCAATGGATAATGAATCCGTACAACATCACAGCCATGGAAGAAGCCAATGTGATGATGCAAGAAGAGTTGATCGCCATCAGCACAGACGAGGAGCTTAAGCAGAAGTTCAACCAAGGTTATCAGAAGTTCTGGTTGCAGCGCAACATTGAAAAACAGCATCCTGCATTGTGGAACATTGATGAAAAATACCTTATCGCCTTTTCATCATGCCTAGTCGAAAAAGGTTACAAACATTTTGACAAAACAAAGAAACCGTTTGAAAATCAACGAACACGGAGATTTAAGGCTGCAACTCACCAATATTGAACCAGATTTAGCTAGATTGGTAGAAAGTCACCAGGTTCATCCATTGTAACAACTCTTTTTCGTGTTGTATTAAAATATACCTTAATTTAAGATCTTTTCTTCATTTAGTTGTAATTACAAGAAAATTTTAATTATTGAGATATTTGTATGAGGTAGGCAACTTAATTTGCATACCTTCATAGTGCATACTTTCGTAAAGATTTATATTCCCATAAATTGTTTTCTGAGTTGCGCAACGCATCGTGACTTAATTCTATGCGCAGAGGCATTGGGCGCACGACCTCTTCATCTACTTCGAAAGCCTCCATTTTATCACTTCCTGATGCACCTTATAACAGGAAGCATTGTTATTGTGGTTTTTACCTAAATATATGTGAAAGTGCCATCGAATTGGTGGTAAGAAATATTTTTAATACATTTACATAAAACTAAAGCATTTGTTCTTTTTAGGCACTTATTTTTTAATACCATTTTTTACTTTAATTACACTTTTATCATACTTTTTATTATTGCTTCGATTTGCAACGTAATTACATTTTAAATACGCAGTTGGTTTTGCCGTTGCGTGCGTTTTCGTTTATGGCTGCGTTTGTTTGCATGTAAAAAAAAACTTCAAATAATGCAATAAATGGTGGATTTGAAAAATCACAAGAAGATATTTACTATTTTATGGATAATTCCAGTTGGGTGTGGCTGATTATATTACAACCAGAAATTGCGCCATAGTGACGCAAGTATGACCTCATCTTGTTGACGTTTCTTATTCATGTGATACCAAAGGTAACACAACAAAATTTTATGTACCAACTTTACCAAGATATTTATGTAATAATTATTTATACGTTAAGAATAGTTTTAGGACATTTTTTTCTTTATCATCTTTCATTAATTTGTAAATAAACATAATTCTACATTGATATTTTTTTGATTTTTAATAGAAAACTTTTATTGTTCACTAAATCGGTTTAATTGTTCCGACATTTATAACCAAAAACAATTTGGCGCCCGAGATCCTTTTTTACTATTAATACATTGCATATTTTATTATTAAGGATAAGTGAAAATAATCAAGCAGCATTTTAGGTAATTGAGCAAATCGAATTAATGAACCTACCCTATTAATCTACCGAAGAGTCAAAGGCACTATAAGTGGTGTAAGGTTTGTATCTACATTAGTTATACGATTTGTGTTAAGGAGAACTTTACCTAATTTCATTGCTACTTACTTTAATACTTTTTTGATTAAAAACCGAACACCACCACGTTATTAATTTTATTATTACACCATTACACTGAATTTTTTATTTTGTTGATCTTTACTTTTCGATTTTAATGTTTTTTTGAAAAAATAATTACCTACTTAAGTATTTTTACGTAATTTGAATTAATAATTATTAATTACACTTGATTTTTACTGAATTTTATGTCTATTTATTTTGTTAAATGTTGATGAGGAAATGATGTCAAGTTTATTCAATTAACCAACCGCAAAGTTTTTAAATTGATAAGTATTTTGTATCAATAGGAAAAAAAAACTAGACATAGGATTTTTAAAGTAATTTGGCTATGGGGGTTTGAGGTATCAGTTCATTTTGGAAAAGGGGTCTCTGACCTAAAATAGTTTGGGAATCCCTGCTTTAGAAGAAGCAAGTTAGTTGCATTCATAAGAGTGGCTGGTTGCCTACAAAATATGAAAAAACAAAAGAAAATGCTTGGAGAGATTTTTGAATAAAGCAATTTCGAATAATTCCTTAAGTTTGGCCCCTTAAATATAGGCAAATTTATATCATCCAAGGTGATGGTGATGATTCACAGAAGAGGAAGAAGAATGATAAGGTAGAGGAGAAGGACGAATCCCAAAACCATGATGAGATAGCGACGAATCACGGTTCAAGAAGAAGAAGAAGAAGACCGATAAAGGATGTGATTAAATAAAAATGATGTATTGTTGTTTATAATAATAATATATTTTCAAACGCTAAGCTTTCCTTCAATTTTGTTAATAAACTTGTTTTTCCTAACGGTGTTTGAAGCTGCACTCACAATGCTGCAATTAATGCGAAAGTGCGGTTAGATGGGTAGCTACAATAAGTGTGACATTGGCTTTTTTTTGCACTCTGTGCGTCCAATCGTACTGCTATTTTTTGAATTGTGAGCTGATTTTGTATGATTAAGTTAAATCAGTTTGGTATTTAATTTAATTGATTTGATTAATTTGATTTGAGTAATTGATTTGTATGTTTGAGAAAGATACGAGAGAGAGAGACGAACACGATCAACTCCTATTACAGAAAACATTCACTAGCCTTTACACCACCATATTGCACCACAAACAACCCTAATTAGTCCTAGAAATATAGCGCTAGGTGGCGCAGCCTCTATTACAGAAAACATTCGCTAGTTTAAAAATATACCACTAGATGGTGCCACAAACAAAACCCTGATTAGTCCTAGAAATATAACGCTAGATGGTGCCACCTTTATTATAGAAGATATTCATTAGGCCATGCACAACTAGATGACGATACAAATTCAAATTTCCCAACAAGCGCCACGACAGGAAGGCGCAGGCCCTAACACAGGTTCTATGTTTTGTCTTATAGGCTAGCAATTGGTCCCTTATTAGAATACAAGTTCAAATTTCTCGCCAGGGGATAAGACCCGAAAGTAAGTAATTTGCGAAGCCCTACGTCTGTCTTATAAGTTAGCATTAGGCCTCTTTATTATTATAACACAAGTTCAGATTTCTCCTCATATATGGCGTTACAAACAAATTCAAATTGTTGGTCAAGGGGCGATGGCCTGAAAATAAGTTGCTAAGCCCTACATCTGTCTTACAAGTTAGCATTATACCCCTTATTATAATACAGATTCATATTTCCAGCCATAACCTGCAGATACTTAAATACAAATACAAATTCAAAGAGAGCAAGTTGCGCAGCCCTACACATGTCTTACAAGTTAGCATTAGGCTTCTTATTATTATAATACAAATTTAAATTTTCCGGCAAGGGTACCACGAAGGCCTATGAACAAGTTGCGATTACGACAAAGGGCAAAGACCCGAGAACAAGTTGCGACACCCTACACCTGTGTTACAATATTGGTTATGCTGGGGGAGGGTTGGAGCGTGATCGCCGAAACAGCCTTCGCCGAAATCCTCGCGTCGCGAAATTTTACGTATATGATACATGTTAACTTAAAAAAAAAATCCAAGACCGACCGCTTCTATAAAATAAAAATAATCTTGCCATATGTTAACTGATTAAATTAATTAAATAAAATCTTTTATTATAAAGCACTAGTCATTATCTTTACATGCCTTTGTACTTTATTAGAATACAATTTTTATAACAGAGGATAATTTTGCAACCTCCTTATAATAAATCCTATTACAAAACTCACATTGTAAAACTAGAAAATGTTAATTGATTGCTTACTTGATTAGGTACTCGTTTATTTAAAGCAATTTATATGTACATATAGAATATAAAAACACAATTTGAAGACTTATTTATTTATAACACTTAGGTGATATTTTTGTTTGTACGCAGTATGTAAAAATGATGAAGGCTGGCTTTTACACGATCAAAGTGAAAATCATTTTTTTCTAAAGCATGTTATCGTCGTTTTTTTTTATTTTGAATGTAAATGTATAAGTACAATATAAATGCGAAATACGAGTTTCAGTAATCATATTTCGTGTATTAGTTTCTAAATTAGTTAAATAAGGGAAAGCAATAGCCAGTTTATATCCAGCCATTCATAAGTAGAAGAGGTGTTTAGTGAGCTGTATAAAAATATTTCAGTTCAACATATGGTTATTATTAGAACAGTTGAAAGAAAAAAACACACCTAAAGGTATGCGTATTATTTTTTAATACATATGTTTTACTTGCTATTGCTAACAAAAATGTCGCTAAAGTTTTTTAAAAATGTGTTATTACTCTTATAGGACGTAGTCATAAAATCAGATCTATAATAGCTGGTACGTGCTCGTGGATTTTAAACTTGTAGTTATTGTTAATTCGCGTATAATAATAAACCATTAAAACTTTTTGCCTTTTATTTCCATTATATCAATTTGATATTCTTAAAAACATGTTAATTTAATTTAACTCTGTTTTTTTTTTGTGTGTATGTAATTGAACATGCAAATAAATCAGGAATAATTTTCCGAATGTATAGGTGGTGACTGTTTAGAAAGAAAATTTGCCTTTATAAAAAGCATCATTGCATTAGGGTAGAAATTATTTATTATTTCACGTCATATTTAATTTATACTTTAATGTATTCAGTTTGAACTGTAAGCTAGTTTCCGAAAACTGTAAGACATGATTTATTGATTTTGGTTGATTGATTGAGATTGATCTGATTGATTTGATCGAGCATGGTTTGTTTGTGACTGATTGATTAATTAATTGATTTGTTTGTGTGAGAAAGAGCCGAAAGAGAGAGAGAGAGAGGGAGAGAAAGAAACAGATAAACGAGAGAGAGAAAGAGAGAGGTGTGCATGATCAACTTCTATTAACGAAAATGTTTATTAGTCTATACGCCGCTAGAAACCAATTTTTACTCAAGGAGGGCCGGGGACCAGACCGTGGTGAAAGTCCTGTCTTACAAGGCTATGGCCACCTTATTAGAATACAATTTTTTATGACGGGGGCGAAGGCCTACTACTGTAAGATTAGGTTGGAACCCACATACAATTGCACCAAGCGGGCCACAATAGGGGCCAAGGCCCATGAGCTAGTTTCTGCACCTATATGTAAGGTAAGGGCCCCATACCATTTCCAAGCAGGGGCCGCGGCAGGAGGCGAAGAGCCGAGAAAAAGTTTTGAAGATCTACAGATATCTTACAAGTTAGCATTAGGGCTTATTAGAATACAAATTCAAATTCCCCACCAATCAGAATGCAGAGACTTAGCGCCTCCAATCAGTGTACAAGGCCAAGAAAAACAAAATGGTCTACGAGATAATTACCAAAAATAGTTGTCACCCCTAGCCTTCAGCCCTACCCCCAGTCCCAAGACCAACGCCAAGTCCAACCCCAAAAACCAACTCCAAGACCAAACCCAAGCTCAAGGCCTAAATACGCCTCTCAAGTATGCGCGATAAAAAGGTGCAGTATCGGAATAAAACGTACGTACAGCATCATACATTCTATCTAAACCGTGCGTCGATTCTGCTTTCCCACCTACTATCTGAAAGGGGTTTTAATGTTAAAGGAGGGATTTAATAAACCTGCCAACGTTTAGTCGATGTAGCCTTGTGGACCACACAATGCACATAGAAAGCTCTAGGGTTAAGTTAAGATTTTTTTTACACTCCATTATTGCGACCCTTCATGTTTGGACTATTATAGTAAGACTGTCCCCTTAGATCATCTAAACAAATGTGAGTCATCAAAAATCTGTTAAGGGGAGTCGAAGGTCCCTATACCACGCATGTTAAATTACTGATATTCACGTACCTTTTTCTCAAATGTTAAGAGAGGTAGCTGTCTGTATTATCATTAGTATATAATTCAGCTCCTGTACAAAAATTATTAATTTGAATTAAAATTTGAAAAAGTTATGATTTTTTTTATAAATTTCCTTTTTTTTATGTTTTCTCTCAAATTATTTTTGATTTTTGGATTTTTGAAAGTAGTTTGTTAGTTTTTGTACAGAAGATATTAAACACATACAGGTGCTTATTAAAAAAATCAACTTTATATCCCTCACAGTTTTTGAGGAAAAGGTACGTAAATATAAAAAAACAAGTTTTTCGGAAAATCAATAAAATGTAAAACATTAGAACAAACATTTTATTTTATCTTTAAAGTCCACTAGGGACTTAATCTGTATGATTCCCTTGTTCTTCTGCTATTCTTTTTCTTCTCCTCGTGAGTCTGGCTTCGTTGGTAGCTTCCTGTGTTGCTTGTTCCGCTTTCCGCAGACGTGCCTCGTCCGCTGCTTTCAGTGCTTTCAGAGTGTGTGCACCACATTGAAGTTTAGCTCCTAAGAACTTCAATTTTCCCACAGTTACCATCATTGAAGGTGACTAAAGTATCAAATACTTCTAGACGCGAACCTCGCTTCTGCCATGTACCATCGAAAGCTATAGGAATGTCCGTGGCTTTTCTTTAGAGTTTTCATCTACAGCTTCTATTACTGCATTATTCAATGACTTATGAGCCACAAAATGCAAAGAATCTCTCAGAATATTTGTGTATTTACTTACCACAAGGCAAGGTCGAGGCAGATTCATGAGCTAGGGGAGAGTAGGGTAGCATCGGACACATAAGGTTTTTTCGATTTTTGAAAATAAAAAACGTAAGGAGAAAGGATTTCAGTATAAAATTTACAATACTATTATATTTACATAAAATATTGTACAATGGACATTCTAAACAATGTGCTGTTATCAAATAAAAATTCATAAAATAAATGACATTTTATTAAGTATTCATGTGATGTCATGTAACATCAGACGGGTTGTCGGGTAGTACGAGACAGGTAAAAATTTTCATCTCAGAAACAGTTGTCACACTTATAATAAGGTTTAGCTTCATTTGCCATTGGATAGTTTTCGTGGGTCCAATCCTGACCAAAATCTCACTTAATCTTCTGAGAAGCTTTTGCCGCAAATTACACAAATTGTTTCTTCTTATGTTGCAGCATCACTTTCAGATTTGTTTTGTTTAGGTTTTTGTCTATTTCTTTGTGTTGCCTTTTCTCCAAATCCAAGTAATATTTTTCCATCCTATTTTATTAATATTTCTCTTCTTCTCCATTTCGGCTTTCTCTTGCACTTTATGTTTTAGTGCATTTTTAATAGGAGTCGAAGTTATAATTTCACTTTTAACAGTTCGCCTCTTTCGTGAAGACACTCTACGTTCGCTGACTGCTAGTGTGGTAAATATTTGCTCCATAACTTGCTTAAATCTGAATATTCACCGGTGTCATCCCAGGCGTTTGGTGTTACACTTCCTTCTCAGAGGTTTCAGCACCTACAGTCGATGCTGACGTTTGGAGAGGTGTCGTTGGTGCTGCCAACTGAGGGCAGGTTAATCTCAACTTGATAACATATTTGGTGGTGGAATATTCGCAAGAGTTGCTGCCTGTCCAGAAGTATGAACGTCTGATGGTGGGTTTTGGGGAGGTGTCTTTTGTTCTGTGAATTGAAGACTAGTTGCTACCATAGTTTCTTCATATTATACGTCAGTAATACTCATACCCTGGGATCCTAAATAGTCCAAGTCGGTGAATATGTCCCGACTAAAGGGGTGTATTCTTGCACACTGAAATCCACCTTGGCCAACTCCGTGCGACAAATGTTAGGAAAGCATGATTAACTAACCCAGCTACATCATATGCGCGAGAAATGATTCCGTCTCATCCATAGAGGACAGACTTCGCTGTAAGCATTTTTAAATGGCTTCATGATGCTCCTATCGAGAGGTTGAAGCTTGTCAGTGCAATGTGGAGGAAGGCTTATGATGTGCGCATGATTGGCACGTACCAATAAAATCACTTGAAGTTCCTTATGACTGCTGTGTCCATCGACTATTAGAAATACCGGTTGTTCTAGAGTTGGGTGGACACGCTTGATGAAGTCCTGGAACCATTTTTGATAAATTGCGGCGTTTGTCCCATTTTTTTCTTGAGGAATACCAATAAAGGGGGTGTTAATTGATTTCCATAAGCATTCACGCAAAGCATTATTGTGATATTTCGACCTCTTTCTCCAGATATTAGCTTCCCCACTTGTTTGTTGCCTTTAATAGATAAAACTTTCACAGGGTTTGAATGAACTGTTGAAATCCGTTTCATCAGTATTCGGCCAAATGAACAATCAAAGTCTAAATTGCGTTTTACATTTTCTTGGCATCAGGAATACCATTATCAAGGGTGTTAATATGATTTCATAAGCATCCATCTACAGATCATTTGAAAATGTTGGACGGAACATTCTCCAGATATTAGCTTCTTGCATTGTTACCTTTAATAGATACAAACTTTTAGTTTGAATGAACTCTGATCTCCAATTCATGTATTGACCTATTTTGGAACAAATGATCATTTCTTACAACTTATCCAATACTAATACTGTTAGGTTTAGTACAGCTCTTTACAGTGATCCCTCATATTATTACCAGTCATCTTTCAAGACATCTAGTTTTTATTGAACGTGAGAATATTTGGCATTCGGCCAAATGAAAATCAAAGTCTAAATTGCTTTCTCAGTGTCTTGGCATCAAACGATTAATGCAAGTTACTTTAATGATATTTATAAGCTCCATTACAGATCATTGTAATAATGTTGGACGGATACATCTCAATTTGGGTGCTGCAATTACTTTACCACTTTTAGTCTGCTGACTCTATCTCCAAGTGACTTTGGAACAAATGTCTTTCTGCTGCTTCCCTAATACTAATTCTATCCGGTAGTACACTCTTTACAGTATGGCTCATAGTTATACAAAGTCATCTTTCAAGAACGTTTTTATTCTGGAATTTTGGCATTGTTATGAAAACGCAGAATTTTCAGTGATCTTGAACAACAAATGGTTACTGAATGATATTTATTTAACAATTGTAAATCACTTAATACTCTAATAAGTGTCAATTACTTTAAATTATTTTAAGCGTAATGTCCGATACATCACCTCAAAACTTGATACTTGTCGCTGGCTGTCAGTCGAATGGCTTAGTCTATACGATCAGTGGTTACTGTGAACTACATTTTGCTCCTACTGTCTGATAACCTAATAGTGACACTGTCCGATTCTAACTTACGTATACAAACTTATAACACATAGACATTCGAAATCACTTGAAATACTCAGTGCCACTTCAAATATTCAGTTGGTACGTGAAAACATTCACCTCAAAACTGCATCGATATCTACGGGTTGGCGACTGGCCTGTCAGCTGAAGGTAGGTATCTATACGATCAGTGGTTATGTAACTGACGTATAAGTGGCAAGCTTGCAATCCAACTTTTCACAGTCGCATACGAAGGACATTGATCGCCAAGGGTATTAAACGTATCTTCGTAAATCTGATTACCCCTTAACCTCTTCAAATACACGTGATGATGGCTCGGTACCCCTCTTTCTTAATTTTCACAATTTCGGTCGACATCCTTTTTTTCAAATTTTATTGCGCAACTCTGGCTTTGACGTGAAACTTTACACTCACACTTCTAATAAGTTACTATTCGTTGCTATGGTAATGCAACATTTTCTTTGCCCACGGAACCGGTCTAGGCTAACTAGATATCGATATATCCTTGTATAAGAAATTAGTACAATTATCACCATTTTATATTAAGTTGATAAATACTATGAGAGTGAGAAGATTTTAAACGATGGAAACTCGGCATATGATTTCCCGTGACTATTCAAAACATTAGAGCAAACAAAAAAATGATATTCACATAAAATGATGAAGCAGTAGGCAATGAATTTGAGATTAATTTAATTAAATTAATTCTTCGCATTAGAGGGGGAGGGGTCTAGTACCATTGTAAAATACATGATAAGTGTCTGTTACCTAAAGAATAATGGAATATTTGGAGATTTCAATACGCTGCGCTTAGACAAAACCTACGACAGATGAAACACTGCGATGGCTAACATTATCAAAACGTCATGCTTTAAATGATCAAGCTAGTCTTTTATTTTTGTATGCTTAGATTTGAAATATATATACTACATACATGTTATGTTTGTTTCGTAGTTATTTACAGTTTATCGGTTTTCGAATTTTTCTGCAAACAGTCGCCCCTGGGCTGGCCACCCCGGGGGCTTGCCGCCCGTGTGCCCCGCACCTATTACGCCGCGGGTCGAAACGACCCGCCAGACATCATGTTAAAAATAGTATAAATAGTTTTAAATAGTAGAAAGCTGAGCATCGATTTTGTTTGGTAAAAGCAATTATGCACTTCGCGTAAAAGAAAGTAAACAGTTAAGAACATAATAATTTTTATTTATTTATTTATTTTTATCACAAAGACAAACATCGCTTAAACATATAACGAGTTTTAATAACTTTTAAAATTTGATGGAATTATATAACCAATTGGGCGAATCCATCCGACAAATAGAATAAATCATACAAGAGATTAGGATTGTATGAATAATGAATTAAAATGTGCACGACCGCAACGGATGTTATATTATACTAAGAAAAGGCGTGAATTTATTTTTATTACTGATACAATTAGTCCCATTCAACAAAATTTAGTCAAATTAATATTATCTTGTAATTTTTAGTGGGATATATGATTATTTATGAACTTTAAAACCCGTTTTACGAAATACCGTTCCGCCACTGCGCATTAAATTTATATCAGTAATAACAAATAGGTATGAACCAATTTGTAAAATTAAATTAAATTTAAAATTCTAATTTTAGGAGCTTTCAGATTACCATTATCATTTTTATAGATTATTGAAAAAAATTGGCAACATTGCAACACCTGAGATCAAGGTTAATTATAAATAACTTTCTAACCTTAAATTTAAATAATTATTTAGCTCTTTACAATGTAAATTTTATCGTAATTAATCTAGAATGTCTCGTAATCCGTCAACATTAATGAGTATTCCAAGTGACGAACAATTTGATTTTTTATTTAAAATTGTGCTTATCGGTGATTGTGGTACTGGGAAAACCTGTGTGGTTCAACGGTTTAAAAATGGTACTTTTATTGAGAGGCACGGGAATACGATTGGTGTTGATTTTTCTATGAAAACTGTTATTGTGGAAGGTAAAAGGGTTAAGGTAATAACCATTATAATTGACAACAATAGCTAATCTATTTATATACTTTTGTGACCTAGTTACAAGTGTGGGATACAGCAGGACAAGAGAGGTTTCGTACAATCACTCAGAGTTATTATAGATCTGCAAATGGAGTTATTATTGTTTACGATATTACAAAACGATCTTCTTTTTTATCAGTAGCGAGGTGGGTCGAAGAGGTTCGGAGGTACTCTGGAAGTGCTGTACTTGTTGCGCTAGTCGGAAATAAAGCTGATATGGAACATTTACGAGAAGTCGAATTTGAGGAAGCAGAAGCTATGTGTCAATATATGCCGGAAGTTTTATTTGTTTTAGAAACAAGTGCAAAAGATAACTCAAATATAGAAGAAGCATTTTTATGTTTAGCAACAGAATTAAAGGTATAGTTCGTCATTTTTTCCAATTGTGTTTTATTTACATTTTAGAGACGTCATGACAGCGGTAATTTAAATTTGGATGATGAGGATACAGTCCGACTAGGAGAAGGTCAAACGATTTCGAGATGTAGCTCATGTGTAAAACAGAATATATTTTAAAACATATCAGGTCCAGATTTATACATATAAAACTGTGTGCCTTAACAAGCTGAGCATATGCTTGCCATTTTAAGGATAAAATTAAGTACAATATATGCACTAATATTTTTAATATTTTAACATACTTTTTTACGTAATCTAAAGTAGGTTGATTCAGCTGCAGTTTGTCTGTTATAGGTGATGTTTCTGTTATATATAAATTTTATAATTCATATACTCACTCATGTAATACTCATACGATATTTGATATTAGATCTGCAATAACATTAAAATTTATTTATGTCAGTTTTATCAGTATTAGTTGTTCGCTTAGTGTCATAATTTTATTTAGTTTAAGTTTTTTATTGTTAATTTCAAATTAATGTTAATGTTTATTTAAATATACATATTTACAACTGCATTAATTAATAAATGAATTGTTCAACATCTATGTATTTCCGTTGAGAGGTATAATATGAGAGGCTTATACAGTGTTGATTATTCAACCTGTAATAATTATTAATAATGCAATATACTATCTACATATTTTATTAAGGTGACGGGGTGAATAACGGCCATAAATTTACTTCAGCTACTCTACAACATTCTTACAAGCACCTTATGTTGGTTCTCAATTGGCTTATTATCATCATTGAAATAGATAATAGAATAATAAACTTTTTTTAAAAACAATCTGAGGCTCAGTCATTCTGCTAAATTGGGGTTTACCAACCTTGCCTCTCCGTTTTCTGCGTACCAATGTATGTTAAAAAATGATAGGTAACTGGCCCTTTTTCTTGAAGTACGTTATACAATTGGGGTTTAGCTTAGATATTTTTTTTGTGCTGTCATCAAAACGAATTTTTGCAGAAGACCACAAAGTCAATTACGCAAGTCAACTAAGTACACAAAGGAAAACTAAGAAGCGGAAGTCTCAGAACCTGCCAAACCTTTTATTTCCAAAATGCAAATCAGTATACTTTGTAGTTGCAATAATGTGTTATAATCCGTGTTGCTTCTTTAATGTCAACCAAATCCATATAATGTACTGCACGGTAAGGCGGAGCTACTTTGTGACAGTTTTCTAATGATATCTTTGCTCTTTTTCATTAACACTACAGGTTGAAGGATGTGAGCTGAATGCCTTATGTTTTGACAATATTCAGTAAAAAAAGCTATATCAGAATTAGTGTAGTAAACGACACCTTGTGTTAAATTCGAACGCTAGGGCCAGATACTCGTATTTATTTTAGCTTTTGATCATCAAGTGAACCCGTTTTCCGGAACCTCGACAATATTGGTGCATAAAAATATGAATTTTAAGCAAAATTCAGCCCAAACTTTGACAAACGCTCATGGGGCGCAAAATTTTGCACTGGGTCTTCAAGTGAATCCATGTTGCCGCGAACACAACGAAATTGGTGTATAAACATATGTTTTGGGTAAAAGTCGGCCGAAATGTTGACCAACACTCAGACCACCAAATTCTGTTTTTGGTCCTCGAGAAAATTAGTTTTGCCACGACCCCAACGAAATTTGTGTATAAATATAGATTTGTGGGATACGTTTGACCCAAACCATTAACCACATTCATGTATCACCGAATTTGACTCTTGGCGATCACAACTAAATGGATGTATAAACATATATTTTGATCAACAGCCGACCTTAAACAAAAATTTGGTTCTTAGCCATCTAAGAAATCAATTTTGCCGTAATTCCAAAGAAATTGATATATAAATATAGATCTTGGGCAACACAGCCTACAATACTGACCAACACTCATGAGGTACAGAATTTGCTCTTGGTCATTGCAAAAATAAATTTTGCTTTGGCCCCAACGTAATTGGTAAGTCTTGGTTTTGGGCAACATTCGGTCCAAACGCCGACTAACACTTATAATCCATAGTATCTGGTTCTTGGTCATCGAGAAAATCCATTTTGACGCGACCTTAACGAAATCTGTGTGCAAATATAGATTTTGCGCATTATTCGGCGACAAAATTTAACAAATACTAATGGGATACAACATTTAGCAGTTCGTCATCGAGTAAACCCCATTTGCCACGACCATAACGAAATTGGTGTATAAATATGAATTTTGAAAGGTATTGGGCCGAAATGCTGACATTTATGGGCCACAGAATTTGGCTCTTGACCACCAAAGAAATCAACTGTATGCGAACTTAACGAAATTAAATTGTAAATATAGATTTTCGGTATCATTCCGCTGAAAATTTGGCAAACACTCATGGGATACAGAATTTAGGTTTTGGTCATCGAATAAATCCAATCTTCCGCGACTCCAACAAAATTGGTTATTAACATATACTTCAAGCAAAACTCGATCCAAGTAAATCAAGTTTTTTACGGTCCCAACAAAATGGGTTTATAAATATAGATTCCGCACAACTGAGCCCAAAATATTGACTAGCATTAATGGATCATCGAATTCAGTTCTTTGCCATCGCGGAAATCAATTTTGGCTCCACCCCTAAGAAATTGGTGTGTAAATATAGAATTTTGGGCAAAATTCAACCTAAAATTTGACAAACACTCATGGAACACAGAATTAGCTCATGATCATTGAGTGAATCCAAATTACTGCGACCACAACGAAGTTAGTGTATAAATTTTGGGCATCATCAGACGTGTAAATAGCTATTTTGGGTAAAATTCAGTCCTAATGATGGCTCTCACGGAACACAAAATATCGTTCTTGAGCAACAAAGGAATCAATTTTGCCGCGATCTCAATAGAATTGGGTGAACGAACCCGAATGCTGATCAACACTCATGAGCCACAGGATTTGGTGCTTGCCCATCCAAGAAATCAATTTTGCTGCGCCTCAACGAAATTGGTGTTTAAATAAAGTTTTCAGGCAACACAACCCAAATGCTATCCAATACTGATGGGTACACAGTTTGGTTCTTGGCCACCGAAAAAATCAATTTTGCTAAGACCCAATGCAATTGCTGTGTAAGTTTTTAAATTTTGAGCAACATACGCCCATATACTGACTAACACTTACGGACAACATAATTTGGCTCTTGGCGACGGGGTAATTTGAATTTGACGCGACCAGAATGATTTGGATTATAAATATAGAATTTGGGCATCATTCGGGCGAAAACTTGACAAAAACCGATGAGATATAGAATTTGGTCATCGAGTACATCTAATTTGCTGCGACTCGAACGAAAGTGGTTGTTAACACAAATTTTCATCGAAATACGGCCCTAATGTTGTTCAACACTCATGGAGTACAAATATTTGCCTCTTGATCATCAAAGAAGGTGTATAAATATAGATTTCGGACAACAGAACCTGAACGTTGATCAGCACTTATGAATCACAGAATTTTGTTCTTAGCCATGACAGAAATCAATTTTGCTATAACCTCAACGAAATCTGTGTGTAAATATAGATTTTGGGCAACTGTAGGCCTAAATATTGATCAACACTCATAAGCGACATAAGTAAGCTCTTGGTCATCAAATAAATCCATTTTGCCGCAACCCCAACAGAATTTGTGTATGAAACTACATTTTTGGCATCATTCATCAGACCCAACGTTGGCCAATACTCATGGAACACAAAATTTAGTTCTTGAACGAAGAAATCAATTTTGTTGTGAGCTCAACGAAGTTGAGACATAAATACATCCGTAGATAGAGTTACGTTTTTTGAAGTTTACAGACAACTGATTTGTAGTGTACAAATTTCAATTTGATCAATAGTTAGAGCGCGAACAAAAAATAATGGACGGACGAGCAAGTAAGAAATTCAGCAAAGACGAAAATATTTTCTCTTCTCACAGACCACTTTCACTTCTTTCCAACAGGTACTATGACATTTATATCCTGATTTGGTAACTTTTGTAATTTCTCTAGGAAAGTACTTTCCTTTAAAATTTACGATCACGTACTTTTCCACTGACACTTGGCGATCTCTTCAACATCTTTCACCGCATGATAAACGTCCACGTCTTCGGTGTAATTCTCGTTACAGAACGTGTGCCAGTTCATCGTATTCGGGTTCTACCTCACTTTCACTCGTGTCTGAGCAATATTGTCTTTTTTTCATTTTCATTGCTGCTTAGAGTTTCCAAATGTAGATGTTTGAGAAACGTCTGTACTATCAGATATTAATTACTGCTTATACTTTTACCTGGTGGCACATTTAACGGTTCTTCTTCTAATTTGTCTCCGCTCTTACTTTACATAGATGTTCGCTAGAACTGTCTCCCACTTCTCAGTTGTTTTTGCATCAACTGTGGCAATATGACTATATAAACGACTTAAAACCTGCTGGTAATCAAAAGGAAAGGGGTTTTCTAAATCCCGATTTTAAAATATTGCTTTCTTTTTATTCCAGCTGCTTCATCAGGTCTTTTAAAAGACTGGGAAATTTGTCTTTACGCACAAAAGAATA
This sequence comes from Vesta saturnalis, assembly GCA_036346205.1. NCBI lineage: Eukaryota > Metazoa > Arthropoda > Insecta > Coleoptera > Lampyridae > Vesta > Vesta saturnalis. The sequence continues at coordinate 1,791,921 of JARFJB010002342.1, read as the reverse complement.
TCTATTACCCTGATAACTGGTTTTCTATCCTTTCAATATTTTTCGCCAGTTTTCCTTCGTAGGGCCGAAAAAGGCCTCGTCCAGTGACTAGAGCAAATATGTAGTATTAGGTGGCAACGCTATAAAATGAATATCGTTAGTTTCATATTCTAGTAGAGCTATCTGGCCCGCTGCGTTTGCGCACTCCATGTATGCCTTTGATAAGCTGAATCTGTGTTGGATGCGGAGTACCTCGCAGCTCCAACTCCAAATGATCAAAATATAGATTAAAGATTCTGTCATCAGTCGTCGCCCTGGTATGCAAAATAATCTGCGCGATTATTTGACTCAACTGTGGTTGTCGTTTTAGGAACGTTCAGCCAATCCACACATATTTCTTCCATGTCGATCTAAATACGATTTTATTGCACACCGAAGATTGAATGTGGTTACAACAAACCAAATGCAAGGAGAGTAATCAGTCATCATAAGCACCTCTTGGTTGTTAAATACTGTTTGTTTTCAAGGTTTTAAGTTTTTCTTGAATTTTAAGCTGAGTTTCGATGCATACCATAATTATTATGTAATCGGGGTTTACTTTTTGTCACCAAGAACTCCTGCTAATTTCTCTTTCCGACTGCTAACTTTCCTTTCACATGTTCTTGTAATAAACATTTGTTCTCGGGCCATAGCCCTCTTTGCTGTGGCCTCCATGGCTGGAAATAGTATTCTAACAAGGGGGCCCTAATGCTAGCTTGTAAGACAGGTATAGGAACTTGTGTTAGGGTCTGCGCCCTCTTGCCGTAGCCCCCATGGGTGGAAATAGTATTATGCTAAGGAGGCCCTAATCCTAACTTGTAAAAGAGGTATAAGAACATGTGTTAGAGTCTGCGTCCTCTTATCGTGGTCCCTTGATTATTTCTATCTCACACACAAGCGCGCGTACAGGGTCACGCACCCGCACACGTTCACGCACACACACTTGACGGCCAGGTGGACGACGTAATTTGCCCTTGGGGATTTCTAATAACTTAATTTGGCCTTGGGAAAGATACCATAAATATGTGCATTTGAGTTTAGATAATTTAGTTCTGTTGGAAGAGCACATCATCGTAGTCATGGAATTTTTAACAGTTAACCAGATTTTGGAATTGTTCCGTGGTGGATTATTATTAACCGACGAGCTACGTACAATATGATTAATTACAAGGTGGTGTTTGAAAATAATAGTATCGTTCACTGGAAGAGTACGACGATTTTGTGGAGGCCGTGCGGAGAGCTGGTGGAAGTATATGTTTTATTTTTAAGCATTTTTAATTATTTTTATTGCATAAAGCTCAACTCAAGTAAACATGGAGGAGATGTTGGAGACTTCAGCAGCAGCGGGGCATTCGTGTATGATAACAGTATGACTTTTAATTTTCTATTGTTAGCTTCGTCTCATGAGTGAGTACATTACAGAGGCTGCAGCAGGAGTACCAACGGGGTTCAGATTCAGGTCCATCAACTCAACAAGAGATTGTGTCGTCCTCTTCTGAAACGAGATTCAATCATATTAATATGATTGACGAATCAAACGCTAAATTTAGAAAAAAAATTTAACACTACATGTAAATCGTTGAGATTCACCTTTAAGTATGAAAAATGCAAGGGTAGTCCCTTAACATTGTTGCAGGTAAAAAATATATCGCTTCCTAAATGTTGTTTATTTAACACATATTTTGCAAAGTGCGTTCGAGGAACTGTATACACACATTGTTAAGGATGCGGTTCCATCAGATCGCATCGTTATCACATTAAGGAACCCAAATTGCGCAGATAAGCCAATTGGCCTGTCATTTGGAAGAGTGGAGCAGTTGTCGGTGAGGGTGATAATGCCATTACTGGAAAAGCTAATGGAGAATAATGCTAGATTTTTCTCGAGTGACTTGTTAGTTTTAACCGTGGATAGAATGACGGTACCAGTTGGCTATGGACGAAAAAACTTGACGGGTTTAAGGTTTGAAGAGTTTTGTAAATCCAAAAATCGGGGAAAATTGTTGTACCGGTGACAATGAATGAAAACAATTGTTTCTCGCGCACTAGTCTTAGCAATAAGGTTTAGAAATAACGATACAACGCGTTATGGTATGGCGATTGGTTATCCCTATATTCAATCATTTTAAAATCATTTAACTTCATATACTATCGTAGTTTATAATTCGCGAACAGGTGATTCGGTTTACTTTGAGGCTCCTGGGGCGTCGGGTAGAGTAGTTTTAAATTTTTTACTAGAAGACGAGCACTACAACGTCATTACGAGCTTAACTTCTGCGTTTAATTGTAGTTATTACTGCGAACTCTGCAAAAAACGTTGTAATAACAAAAAAATGCATGTGAAATGTTTGTATCAGTGTCCTGGTTGTCATCAAAAACCGCCATGTAACATTCAAAATCCGAAAATTGTTTGTCAAGCTTGCAAGGGATTTTTTACGAGCAGGAATGTCTTAAAAACCACAAGGACACTGAACTATGTGAAAAATTACGTAGATGTTTAAAGTGTCACAAAACCATTGAAGTAAAGGGTAAACATAGATGCGGTTACAGCTATTACTCCACGTGCAAGAAGACATATTTGCTATATGACCATTAACAAGACTCGAGGTGACACCGGTGATGGTAAAGCATTTATGTTTATCTTTTACGATTTGGAACGCATGCAAGAGAAGGTGTGTGATGCGGCGAATTATAGATTTCTGCACGAGCCCGGTCTATGCGTGGCCGCGAATGTTTGCTCCGTTTGTATCCAATGCATCGACAATTTGGTTGAGCGATGCTCGATGTGTAGCGACAGAGTGCACATATTCGGGAAAACCCCGTTGAATCGTTTCTGTCGTAAGTTGCGATGGAGACCCAAAGTCATCTCCAACGGTCTAAAACTAACTTCCATTCAATGCGACGATATCAAGTCTACTGACTCCCTCAGCTTCATCCCATCACCACTCTCGGAATTTCCGAAAACTTTCGATTTTCCCCAATCCAAGGGATATTTTCCATTTCTCTTCAACACATCCGCGAATCAGAATCATGAGCGTCCTCTGCCTGCACTTGAAAATTATTGTGCAGATCAGATGTCGGAGAAAGATCGGCAAAAACTTTTAGATTGGCATGCGGCTGAGACAAAGTAATTATGTACTTAAGATGAAGTTGTTAAGATTCTCGTTAAAGGCCGCATTAGCTTCTGGTTGATCTACACGACCAAAAATATAGTTGATTCGTTTCAGGAGACAACCACACTTGCTAGCGCCTGCAATAAAGTGTTTCGTAGGCTTTTTCTCAAAGAGAACACAATCGGGCTCATTCAGAAAGGAGGTTACAGACGTGCCGACTAACAGTCGAGAGTGGCAATACAGTCGTTACGTTGTGTGGAATGTTCACAACAAGTGACCATACAGCATGCCCGAAAAACTCGCGAGTTTAGAACACCTGAAGGTGTTAAGGTAGATGGTTCTTGGATGCTATTGGCACGGTTGCGGGGAATGTTTCCCCAACCAGGCCAATATTGACCCAAAGTTGGATGTAAATACATCCATGTTTGTACGAAACGAGAACACGGCTGTACGATCTCAATTTGTACGCAAGCGCGGTTATAATCTAGTGGAAATGCGTGAATGCAATTTTATTAAATTTTGAGTTAAGAGTATTTATACAGAATCTAGGTGGTCAAGATAACGAACCTTTAAATCCACGAGACGCGTTTTACGGCGGTCGCACTAATTCCAGCAAACTCTACCATAAGTGTGATGCATTAGTGAGAAAATCATGTATTATGACGTGTGCTCATCATACCCTTATGTAAATAAATACTGCAAATATCCTGTAAGCCATCCAAAAATTCACGTAGATTTAGATTGTAAGAACATTTGATTGTGCACGGTGGAGGGCCTAAAAACAATTAATGTGTCCATAGCAGCGTACACAACAGCTCATGCACGTTTAGAACTATATAGTTACCTGGACGTGCACCCTCTCGTATCCCTTTATTACTTAATTACCAACACTATCTGGGTATCATCATAATTAAAGCCGATATTCCCTTCCCCCTGTACATGTCCTGCGAAACCAGTTTCCAACATATCTTCCCTCCGCTACCCCCGAGTAAGGGTGATGTGTAATAATCCTGAGAATCCTTTACAAAAATTCTTATCCTAGTAAATAATTCCTATCAAACCTTATTTCCCAGTTATTTCCACAACTGTATTATCATTGTTCATAAATGTTATCAGTTGCCATTCCTATTCCCACTCTCTGTATTTCCCTTATAAATACCCAACTACCTCGCATATATTCTTCAGTTTTAACTTTTAGCTCGACTTCTACTTATAATTTTTACTTTAATACCAGACCTGTCACTTATTACTATTAACTTGGACTCATACCAGACCAACCTCCCTTATTGTACCAAAAATGTGATTTACCTGTCCTGCCAGAGCATACTAACATCCTTAATTAGATAATCAAACCTGCTGCCCCTTTTCACACCGTAATCATCCACGACTTACATCCCTAAATCACATACTCTTATAACCACCCTTTTCGTAGTCACGTTAATATAAAACGCTCTTTGCTGCTGTTAGCACCGAGTCCGGTATATAAACGGGCTTCAGGTGCGTAGTACTTAGTTTGCCGGAGGCGCCGTCCCGCATTACTAACTATTGCGACCCCCAGAAATTCTCTACCCTTGGATACAACCACTCTCAACAAAAGAGAAAGGTACCGAGGAGGGCTTGTCAATTATTAAAAACGACATAGTTATTTCGACGGAGGTCTTACCCCGAACATCTAACTAGATCCACTCAAATCAACCCCCTTGAAACCGAAAATCCCCTTTTTTCGCTGCACGCAGTTAAGGCTCCGAATACGATTTTCCCGGTCCTTAATTACACCCCAACGTCTATTACTACCCCTAATTCTTACCTGCACCCTCTCGTATCCCATCATAACTTAATTACTAACACTACCTGAGTATCATCATAATTAAATCCGATATTCCCTTCCTTCTGTATATGTCCTGCGAAACCAGTCAAACTCATTCCACTATCATCAAAGTACGCATGACTGCTTTACACTTCATCCAGGCATACATAATTAATATCAAACTTCAGAAGCCCCAATTTCAAAACAACATGGTCTTTATCCTAACCACAATTTCCTAGCTAACTCAAATAATAACTAACTCACCTGTAGTAACTTCCTGCGTAACCTCCATCACCTCAACAATATTGACGCACCCACATAGCACACACCGTTCTAATTAACACTTTTTAAAAGCATATATTTCAGGTTACATTTAGTAATTAGCTACTTTACGGTTACACCCATATAGGGCGAGACGAGCACGACGGGAAATTGTCAGCGTCGTCCCTTGCCGTAATAGAAATAGGATCAATCAGAATTACTTTTTATTTCATTATTTACTGGTTCGTCATGTATCCCGGATATTTTATGTCTATTTTATTTATTACATAGGACTTTATTTATTTCATACTAATTGGAATAAGAAAAGCGTTTATAACCAGTCTGGTGCATAGTAATTAATTATTCACAAAATAATGATGTCGTTTAAATCCTGATCCTGAGGATCTCAGAACCAAGGGCTACCAGAAATTTGCTTTGTAGGTCTGTAACACTATAAGATGGCGCCACAAACAAACCCTAATTAGTCCTGGAAATATACCGGTAGGTGGCACCACCTCTATTACAGAAAACATTCATTAGTGCATTCGCCCCTAGATGGCGACACAAACAAATTCAAATTTCGCACCAAGGGGATCACGAGAAGAGGGCGAAGCCCCCAACACAAGTTCCTGCGCCTGTCTTACAAGTTAGCATTAGAGCTACCTTATTTGAATGCTATTTCCAGCCATGGGGGGCACGGCAAGGGTGCGCAGACCCTAACAAAAGTTCCTATACCTGCCTTATGATATAGCATTAGGGCCCCCTTATTAGAATAATATTTTCGGCCATGGGGACCACGGCAAGGGAGTCCAGACCCTAACACAAGTTCGTATACCTGTCTTACAAGCTAGTATTAGGGCTCCTTTGTTAGAATACTATTTCCAGCCATGGGGGCCACGGCAAGGGGGACGAAGGCCGAGAACAAGTTCTTACACCTGTCTTACAAGTTATCATTAGGGCCCCTTATTAAAACATTTCAAATTTCTCGCAAAACAGATGTTTGGTTCTGACCATGGATACCCAAGGCCAACTCCAATGCCAAGCCCCGAGATCAAACTCAAGGTCAAATTGCGTCATCGGAATTTCTAAGGTCAAACTCGAGATCAGCCACATGGGTGGCCTTTGGTCATTTCCAAGGTCAAATGACGTCACAGATACAAAATGACTGCAACAATCGCCTCACTACTACTTGTGTGTATGCGTACACACGGTAACCGAAAAAAATATGAAACTGGTTTCAATGACATCTTACATTTGGAGTATCTAGCTTCTATTAAAATTTGATTAAAATATATACTCAACAAGTCACTTTATAGAAGATGCTTAAGTACGTTCTACGAACACCGTGAAAACTATCAACTTTTTTCAAACAATCGAAAAAACCATAATAGAAGAGAATTAAATTTTAAATGGGTGAGTGAGCGTGAGTGTGTATATACGTGGGTGCGAGGGTGTGCGTGTTTGTATGCGTGTGTGTCCCTAGACACAATAGTTTTATAACCATTTAGTGTTTCTTACTTAGAGTTATCACGTGAGCAGCAAAAGTACACTCTTCCTGGGTGTGTGTAAAAAATTTAGTACATTTTCTCCCAGTACACCACTGTATTAAGAATAATAAGTGAAGATAGAAGCATAACGAGGTTCTTACGATCTATTACGAAGTTGATATTGACGTTACGACGTGCTGCACATACTATGTATGTTCTAAGGATACACAAAAATTGTATCTATTCCTTGTATTTACATACGCCGTGCTGAATATATGTGGTACATAACTGATACCTATCCATAGAACATAACACTTATTATATTCAGAACATGTACAGGCGTTATTTCGAATATACATGGTACTATCGCGCTCAAAAAGTTTTGGTACAGCTTGTTACTGTAGACACTTCCAAAATTCAAATTTTGATGTAGACGCATTTGTTGTATGTAAATCGGATATCTCACGATTTTCAAGTAGGGGTTAAGCATATCTCAACTGGAAAATTTGATAGATTAAAGACTCTTAGAAACTGTCATTTTGATATTTCATGATCATGGCCTGCTAACGCAATTGATTATGTGCCGTCAAACCAAATGCACACAGCCAAAATGTTGCTGTACCAGTATTTTTTGAGTGCGGTAGTATATTGTTCAACGTATGTGAAGTGGGGAGCAAAAAAAACTGGGACAATTAATCCAGGCACTCTACGTCTATAGTTCAGTATTTGGCTTAGCCTGAAACTCACTTTGCTTCAACTGACACTTGTATTAGTTGCGACATCCTTACAACTTTCAAATTGACAAGGATTTCAGATATGTCAACTTGACAGTAATTTTTACTGCTCGCAACCGTACAATGGATTTACACCACGTAACCACAATATAAAGCTCTAAGAGCATTAAACTGTGATGTAACGTACATTGCAAATTGTGAACTTGTAATAAATGTGCAGTGGACATCGAATGTTATGTGGGAAATTTCTGCTTATTTTCGTTTGAAGTAAGTGTAAGATTACTTAAATGTTTTTACTGATAATCTTCTACACACTGAAAGTTAATTGACATTTGCGGCCGCCGTTGGTGACATCCATCTTCACATTAGTACATCAGCATTTGGCACATTTTAATCGAATTTATAGAGTTAACATGCAATGAATATTAACTAAAAATTATATAGTGAATTTTTTAATTTACTAAAATTTAGAATAGCACCCATTTTCTATAGAATAGAAATGTATGATACTGATAGCGACATAAACGAGTGGTTCCCAAACAAGTAGTGAACTGCCAATAAATGAGTGAATATAAAAGTAAATGTGGTTGGAGAAAAAATGTTTTATTCTTACAAAAAAATGCACTTTGGAATTCGGAAGATTGGTGGGCTCAGCTTCGCGCTGTCCAACCACTTTCTTCCTTGTTCCGAAAATGGACATTTTTTTTGTGCGAATGAAACAAATAACTACTGGATGGTGCTCTTACTGACAAGGCCGTTAGACGGGTGTTACACGCTCATTTTGGCGTCAGTTCAGTCCACGTCCTTTATCATGAATAGATTGATGGCAAACTGATTGACCCATGCACGACAATACACTATCATTCAAACTGATGTCAGTCGTAATCGAGAACGCGATGGATCGCAATAAGACAAAAGCTGCTCTTGCAATAATAATAGCTTTTAGTTGTAAAAAACGTTGTAAAAGGAAACGATGGTCTAAAGAATGGCTATTGAAAAGAGAGTTACATACACATTTGAATTTATTAAATGAAATAAGACACACGAAGGAAGGTGAAGACTACGCAAATTATTTTCGGATGAAAGATGTCTGCTTTGATAACCTGTTGAAAATGGTTAAGCCATATTTGACAAAACAAGATACGATCATGAGGAAATCGATAAGTGCGGAAGAAAAACTGGCTGTAACCTTACGATACCTTGCTACCGGAAGGAATATTAATGATTTAAGATTCTCAGTTATAATGTCACCAGCTGCTATTAGTCAGGCTATCATGGGCACATGCCAAGCACTACTTTATGTTCTTCAGTCTTCTATCAAGGTAAGTGAAATAAAAAATTACATTTTCTGTAAGTATTGTATATTGTACCAAGTAGGTAGTAAATGTTGAACAAATAAAAAAAACTAAACAATAACATTAAGTCAAAAGAAAAACTTAAGCAAAGGTTTAACAAAGTTAAGCAAAATATGTCATGAAGTACTCGTACTTATTATTCATTTACCGCTAAGTCAGCAAATAATGATGAGGCAGTGGAGTATGTAGAATCATCATGTGTATCATATTCAACCGGTATAGATGGAGATGAAAGAGGTGTAATCACATAGTTAGGAGATGGCTGAGATGGATGTGGAGATGGGGAATGGTAACCAGGAGATGGCACAGGGGAAGGTGTATTTATTTGTACTAAATTTCTATTTAAATTTCCCAATTCCGCCTCAAATAGGCTATCATTGATTGATTGAAGGCGGTTTAGAGTTTTTGCCCATTCAACAATTGGGTTATCAGAACTCTTTGGTTCAGATAAATATGTACATGCCCGTTCAAATAGCTCGTTTTATTTGACAACCATACTTTTCATCTCTTTCTTCGCAGGTCGTGGCGGCGGCATGACTGCATTTGTAGAGGAAATAGATCCGTAAGACACGCTTTCTTGCGATTCTCTTTCTTCTTGTCCTTGTGGTTGTAATATTTCTGAAATAGGTCCATCTGAAGTATTTGTGGATTCTTCTCCATCAGTATTGAGACTCTGTAAAAAAATTATACTTACATTTAATATTTATTACAGATGCCGTCGACAGAGGAAGAATGGAAAAATATTGCTTCTGATTTTGGGAAAAGATGTCAGTTCTGGAACTGCATAGGAGCTTTAGACGGCAAGCATGTTGCAATTCAAAAACCGAAACATTCAGGATCATTATACTACAACTATAAAGGTCACTACAGCATAGTTCTTATGGCATTAGTAAACTCAAAAAAAGAATTTATTGTGATGGATGTTGGTGCTAATGGCCGTATATCCGATGGCGGGGTACTATTTTACACTAAATTCTGGGAGCTTTATCAAAAAGGTGATTTAAATATACCAAATCCATCGGAAATGCCAAGTTCAGCAAAAAAATTTCCATATGTTTTTATATCAGACGAAACTTTTGCATTAGGACAAAATTTAATGAAACCCTACCCACAAAATGCATGTAATACTGACCAAAAAATATTCAACTACCGATTGTCGCGAGCTAGATCAGTTGTAGAAGGTGCCTTTGGGATACTGCGATCAAAATTTGGAATTTTTCAGAAACCTATATGTTTTGAGGCCAAAAAAGCTGCAACTATAGTGGCAACGTGCTGCTATTTGCATAATTATTTAATGAAAACACAGCAAAGGCTGTACTTAGCATCAAATTGGAGAATCACAAATCCAGATAATGCTGAATTACTTAATTTAGAGCCCGCTAGCATTAGGTCAAACGATGCGAAAGCGATAAGAGAAAAATTCTCTCATTATTTTAATAACGAAGGCAAATTGGATATTCGTAAAAATGAATAAATTAATTATGTATATCTGATATATCTGTTGTATATCCTGTGTAAGTGTTTAATCAATAATATATAATGTTTGTAAGTTAGAAGTTTTAAGGTTTTTTGAGTTTTTTCTCAACAAGTACCTACACCCGAGCACCTAGCAAAATAAAAAATCTGGAAGGATTTACTAGTTACATTATACTCATAATTCTAGAGTCGAATAATCACGATTAAAATTGTGCGTCTGGTGAATAAGTACATGTAAACAAGAACCTAAATAAACAAGAAATCCTTACCTGAGGTTTCTCGAATTTATCCAAAAACCGAAGATATTCAAAGGTCCAACTCTTCGGGATATAAATATCATCTGTCCCGGCCCCTGATCTTCGAGACGATTCTTTGTTTTTCAGTTCTCGGCGGTAATTCGAGCGTAATGTATTTATTTTTTTTGACATCATCCAAGGTAGCCTGAGGTTTAGTTTTTTTATATATAATTAACAGCTTCTCCAAAGCTTCATTCCTCTTGCATTTATTAACGTAATCTTTATTTGTTTTATCCCAGAGAATTGGCAATGGTTCGAATGTAATAATAAAATCCTTCTCCGGTTTCAATGGCTGTGTAGGCGAAGTGCCTTCAACACCTGTCACCATAGCTGTCTGAAAGGTACTGACGCGAGACTTATGAAACACAACACACGATCAGTCTGATGTCTGTTGGGTGCCATCATATATGTATATATATATATATATATATATATATATATATATATATATATATATATATATATATATATATATATATAGGGTGCCATGCTGAGTTGGCAACCTAAAAATAGGATAACTAGCAACACTGGCCAGAGTAGGTAATAATGTACATAAGTTACCGTTAGTTAGAAAACATAGTTTGTGTTAACCTGTTAAATATAATTATGATGATACTAAATATAACATTATAATAAATTGTGTGTTTCATACTAAACTCCGACATAACAATGTCAATCGACAGCGGACTGACGAAAATTATTAAAATATTTAAATATCCATCAGTCTGGTCCATCGGTCCATCAGTCAACGAATTACACGATCAGTTTGCCATCATTCTCACCACAATCGTGGACTGAATTGACGCCAAACTGAGCGTGTAACACCGGTCTTAGGGATATTTATGAGCTTGTTTGTTTCTAATGAATGCGCCCAGTGTATCTCTGGTTTATAGAACGCAACCCATATGACTTTAACAGTATCATAATTTATTATTACAATATAATTTTTATATTAATGTGTCTAAAAGGGGCCAAAAATGATAGAATCTTGTACAAGAAGACGTATGCTATTAAGTATAACTATTCTTGGGGCGTAAGTATTTAAAAACTAACTCGTTTTACACCTAACCTCACAATCTGTAGATTAACAATTTTTGTATTAATCGCTGAATCACATTGGAACGGCCAGAGTAACTCTAGAAAACGTATATTTCGTGTGGAGCAAAACTCAACTTGTTTTGAACGTGAAAATTACGAAATAGTCCATGAATGTCAACCATGCACAGGTTTGCACTTTCCCCTATCATACATTGTTAAATTCTAAAATTTCTTTTAGATTTTGAAATTGCAAGTAAAAGTATTGGTGTTTGTATACATACACATTATAAGGAGGTTTTAAAATGCTCAAGTGGAGAGATGGTAACTAGAAGTTGTGACAAAGTCGCTTATATTGATGAGCAACAGTTTTGGAAGTTTGAAAGTTTTATGTTTGTGTCAGCATTAATATCAACTTTTTCAGTGTATGTTAGGAAAAATGTTTTATATAAGCGAATGATGCAAAGGGCACAAAGGCAGTTAGCAAACAGTGTTTAGATATTACATAATGGCAAACATATACATTAATGCCACATTGAGCAGTGGTAATCTCGAAGTGACATTAGAAACTTTAATAATATTTTACGTCCATAAGCTTTGTAACAGTAAAAACATTACGTTAAATATTGTCATCATTGAGAATTGTAACTGTGATGAGCCTTTATTTAAAGTAAAAAGTGAGTGTGTGGAATTTGTAAAATGTGAAAGTCCACCTTCAATAGCCTATTTTTGCAAATGGCCGGCTATAGTTGTGGGAAGTACAGTAACTGCAGGACTATCTTCCGTCTCTCGTCTAATAATAAAACATAGTAATAATAAAAAAGCCTTATCTCTGTTAGGTTTTCGTGAAGCTTGTCTAATGGCATGTAATGAAGTATCAATATGGACTAAATTCTGTGAAATTGATATGATTAATACACTTAAAGATTTTGTAAATAGTCCAGATGAGTACGTAAAAAATGGATCATTTTATGTACCGATTGACATATCTCGGTTTGAAAATCACATGAGCGAGCCGGTAAAAATTCATAATGTGTATAAAGTAGCGAGATTAAAAAGTAATAATAAATTGTTAAGTAGTAATGTACCTGTAGATCAATTAAACATTGATCACAAATATGCAGAGGGTCCATATATGACGCTATCAGATGTACTTTTATACCCATGTTTCAAAATCATTTTCCAAACCATCACGCAAAGCTTGGACTCTAATTTGTTGTTAACATTGGCATGGTTTCAAATTGTCTCTGATGAACTTAAAGATTTTGAAATTGATTTTGAACGAGTGACCACAATTGAAAAATTAACCACTGATTTGAATGTGGTACAATTTCCTATTGTTAAAAAAAGTTTGTATACATCAGATCCAAAAAGATACAACCCTCAAAATCGTATTTACACAAAGCAGGGGGATATAGAAAAAGCTTTGAGTCTAAGTAAAGAATTATACACCGTAATGCAGAATAACGAAAAACCTTTTGGTAGTGAAGTACAGTTCTCGTGGGACGATCTTCCCTTTGATGCTAATCCTGTGAGTGGAGCTTTACCTGAATCCAGATCGGCAAGAAAATGTCAACAATTAGAAAATTTGGCTAAAGCTACTATTAAAATAGCGAAATTAAAGAAAAGTAAAACAATCGTTGATTTCTGCAGTGGTAGTGGGCATTTAGGTATACTAATTGCAGCACTTCTTCCTAATTGTGAAGTAATACTAGTCGAGAATAAGGAACGATCATTAAAAAGAGCACATGAACGCATTATAAAAATGAAGTTGGCTAATGTTAATTTAGTACAAAGTAATTTAGATTATTTTAATGCCAATTTTGATGTAGGTCTTGCACTTCATGCATGTGGCGTAGCCACCGATCTTGTTATACAGGCATGTATTAGAAATAAAGCAGATTTTGTATGTTGTCCATGTTGTTATGGAGGTATACATAATTGTCATCATATGAATTATCCCAGAAGTAAGAAGTTTCAAGATTCGTTACGTTATAAGGATTATATGGTTATCTGTCATTCAGCCGATCAAACTCATGAAGAAGAAAATGTAAAAACGGCACAAGGATATGTATGCATGAATTTAATTGATACTGATAGAATGTTGTATGCAACTGAATGTGGATATAAAGTACATCTGAGTAAGCTATCACCACCTACTTGTACGCCAAAAAATAATCTTTTAGTTGGTTTATATAGCTCATAATTTTTTGTGTAATTGTAAAATAATAATAAAGCACACATTTTTGTTTATTTTAATTAAGGTAATGGAATGTGAAGGGATTAAGATTTTTTGGCAAATATTTAAATAAAATAAACAGCAGAGCCCCCCGTGTATGTTCAGGAATCTCTGTATTTTCACTAATACGAAGTGTTAAGGCCGAGATAAATGCTCCGTCATGCACTTCAACTTACTTGCACAAACTTAAAGTACGATTTATCGCTGCATTAGTGCTGACAAGTTGGCAGATTTATTAAAACAATTGTTGGGCTTGAATGAAATCAAACCTGGTAGATATTTTGTTGAGTGTACAGACTCGTCTAGAGATAAGTTGTGCAATTTATTAATTCAGTCTTGTCTTGCAAAATGCAGAAAATTATTCGTGCAGAGATCAAAAAAAAGTTTATTTAGGGGAAAGTGGGGCATATTCGATCAGGGGGCATTTTCAACCAGTCAACCTCACTCGCATTGCATTTGAATTTACCGCTTGTCAAAAATATATTGTATTACTTGTAAGACGGTACAACTGTCAGTAAAATATTGTGATCCTAGAAGTAGTCCGAAGTGAATTAAAAAATTAATTGTAAAATAGTGCACTGCAAGGTAAGTTTTTTCACGAATTACTTTTTGCAATATCAACAAAGTTTAAAGCATTACTTAACTCATTTGTTTATTGTGCCTTTTTGTTATCATTTGAAAGTTGTATGCCCGGCTGACATAACCTTAACATCAAGAATGTTGACAGTAGTACATATGAATATTTGTAAAAATGTGCAATGGGGCAGATTCAGCCACCTAAACCAGGGGCACTTTCAGCCGGCGGTCGAATCTGCTCCATCCTAAACCGCGTAAAAAACTACAATATTATTGAAAAAATGGTGTATTTCAGATGGTACGAACATATAAAAGAAAAGCGAACAGGTCAAATATAAGTGAAGACAATATGAAAAACGCAATTCAGGAGATTTTATCGAAAGAATGCCTCAGAGAGAAGCTTCAAGATGTTTCGGAGTCAAACGTGGAACATTACTTTCCAGAATAAAAAAATTACTTGACAAATATTCAGCTGAACAGTTAACTAAGCTTTATAACAAGGACTCGGGCAATGAAAGCGATAATCATGAGGAAGCTATATATTCTTCTAAGTATAGTGTTGCACAAGTATTTACAACCAAGCAGGAAGAAGAATTGGTTAAATACATTAAAACGTGTTCCGATATGAATTACGGTCTTACATATAAACAGATTAGGTTGCTGGCATACGAATATGCTTGCATTATTTCCGAGTGCAAAATGCCTGTTCAATGGCAACAGAATACCACTGCTGGTCTCGACTGGCTCAACTCCTTCATGAATAGACATAAGAGAGAAATTTCTTTAAGAAAGCCAGATAATACAAGTTTAGCGAGGGCCACAGGATTTAACAAAAGATCCGTCTCTGAATTTTTTGATAATTATATATCTGTAATATCAAAACACAAATTCAAAGCAGAACAAATTTACAATCTGGATGAAACAGGAATAACAACAGTCTTAAACCCACAGAAGATAGTTTCAGGCAAGGGGAAAAAACAAGTTAGTGTAGCTGCATCCAGAGCTGTTCAAAATCATTTTAAAAAAGATTTAAATCATAGATCATTTTCATTTGGACAAATGATTTAAATCAAAGATCGTTTTGAATATAAAAATTATTTAATCTTTTTTACAATTTAAATCATTTTAGGAAAGATTTACCTAAATCTTTTTAAGCGATTTAAATATTTTTTTGAAAATTCGAATTTTTTTAAAAGATTTGTTATTTTAAAAATTTGAATAAAAGTAGATACTAGATAGCAGATACTAATCGTTTTGTAGCGTATAGTGTATAAGCAAAAAAACACTCTTTTAAGTAATTTATTGAAAAATATAAAAACATATTTTACTAAAGAACGCATTAAACAATAACAGGATAAATTTTTTAGGTAGTTACTTTATATATCTCTTTAAACACTATTTGATTTTAACTAAACAAGATTTTCGAAGTTTTTGTCGATCAATGCATGCGAACGTGGAGAATCAATAAAAGTAGCAAAGGAGAACATTCGCTCCACGGGAGCCGAAGACGGTAAAATGCAATTATATTTAATAAACATTTTCTTTAGAATAGCATATTTGTTTAATATGCCTAATTCATTGGAAGGGTCCTGCAGATACTGAAGAAATTGTAATTCAAATTCCTGAGAAATAGACGGTGGTCCATTTACAGTACACATTTCTGATATAGTGCTTAATTCAAAAAAATCTTCAACTTCCTCCTGATCTATTACTTCATGCGCGACATAGTTTTCAGCACTTATAAATTCTTTTGCCGCATTTATTACTATGTTTTTAACTTGATTCTCTTGAAGAACAAAACTGGTATTTTTAAACGAATTCAGCCACCTTAGCTTAAACTGTGGCAAAAGTGTTGAGGCTATTATGGCCATCTCTGATTGACTGTTATGCTTAAAATATGCCGAAAATCGAGTTTCAATGGATTTAATGCAGACTTCAATTAAAAATTCAAGATATCCATGGTTAAGAGATTTCATTTTTTCATACTTAACACGTAAACTTCCAATCGTTGGCATAACTGTTCCAAAGTATGTAAAATTTTCTCCTTGAAGAATATCTATGGATAAGGCCAAAGGTTTTAGGATGGCAACATACTCTTCCAAATAATCTATCTCATTTTCTTTAAGCGAATACTGCTTTATATTTAAAGTTTCATACAGGATATTTAGCTTTTGTTTTTATTTCAAAATTTGGATCAAAGAGTCATAAAAACTATTCAACCTTGTTGCTCCATGGTAGCTAAGGTGATGTCCTAGTATTTTTTTAATTTTTTCTGCTGATTTTGGACGTCCTGATTTATTCCATAGTTGTGTACACTTGTTAATGATATTTGTATGTTTGGATCTTATATTATGATTTTTATTTATGGAATTCATTATATCCGTTGTTGCAATTCGGTTTAACGTATGAGTAGCGCATCTAAAATGATTTGGCAAGCAAACAGGTTGTTCCTGTTCATTGGTATTAGAAAGATTGATTTTAAGTTCTTCCACCATGTTGTTTTTTAAAACTGCAATTTTTCTTATAATTGTAGTTCGTGACATTACGTTTAACTTCATTCCATCGAATAACTGCACAAAATAGGGATTGTTAATTATAGAAACCGCGCTCATAGAATTAACAACAAATTGAATAATTCTGTGGTCAAACTGCTCTTGAGATATAGTTTTTGGTTTGTCAAAACTGGTTCTAATATCCAATTGTGTTATGGGTACAGTTTTAAATTCTGTATTTTTTTCTGAACGACCTGTGCTCGTGACTTTATTTTTTTCTTTTTCTTTTTATAAAGTATGTAATCATTATACGCTGTTAAATGTTTATTTTTTAAATGCCTAAGGAAGTTAGTGGTTGACGTTTAATATCTTTTTGTTTGGGCATTTCTGACATTGGGCTGATATTGTTGCATTTTCACCACGACTGAGAATGTTAAAAAAAGTTCCATCAAACAAAACTGATTCACTTGATGGTTGTAACGGATATTGACCAAACTCAGTAGAAATGCTGCTCGATGATTCTTGATGACTAGGGCTAGGACTAGGACACGCGTTAGTTCCATCAGTATCGGATATAATGTCTACATTATGTACTGACTTGCTACTCTTGTTTGAATTAGCTTTAAAATAATCAGTTAACTTATTTTTCGTTTTTGTATTTTCTAAGTTTGTATCCGAATCGTGTGGGTGCGTAGGGATCCAATATATCTTCAGATTCAGACATGAGTATATCAGTTTCCTCCATTTTTTCGATTGCTATTCTGGTAGGGTAGCGATTAGGCACCTGGGTAGATAACCTGTAAAAAATAAACATTACATTTTAAACAAATTCGTATTTTAAGAGTTCTTGTTCAAGTACCAATAAAAATATTTTTATTATTTTATCATAAAAAATTAGGTGTACCTACATAGATTATGATGTGTACAGAGTTTTTCGTATATTTTGGAGCATTACTAGAGCTTTTATTTCAAGACCTAAAAAAACTTTGAAATACAAAAGTCGTAGGATTTTTTCCGAACAGCCAGAATTTGTCATCGGATTAGACAAATGAAAATCGAAACGCTGTCAAGCAAATACTAATTTTGGTTTTAAATGGAATATTTAGTATATATTCTTTTAGATTCTAATTTTAAAAATAAAAAATTGGTAAAGTCGTTTAACCAATACTTTCCTGTATAATGATTTTCGAAAAAGCTGTAAAAATAAAATGTGAAATATTAAAATAAAATTAACTTGTCTCGGTATTTATGAACGCAGTGCACATTTTGTTAGAATAGATGCACATACATCACGAGTTTTTGAGCACCCTGTATAATATTGAAGAAACTGTATTAGATGTTTTTTTAAAGTTACGCTGTTATTTTGGTAAAATATATGAATTAGGTATATGCGATTTTTTTGGACATCCTGCTCCTGTAAAACATTGAGACTATTGAGAGTACATTGTTTAAGATGCAAAAAATTGAAATAAAATTGACGTGTTTCAGAGTTTTTGAAATTATGCTCTTATTTTGATAAAGTAGACGATTTTATTTATAATTCACGATTTTTTTAGACACACTGTACATTGAAAAAATTATATGAGATGCAAAAGTAAAATTGACGCGTTTCCCAATTTTCAAATTACGCTGTTATTTTGACAAAATGAACGAACATTATAAGTTCCAAAAAATCGTTTTAGAAAGATTTAAATCGTTTTAAAAAGAGTTAAATTATTTTAAAAAGATTTAAATCATTTGGAAAAGATTTAAATCTAAATTTTTAAGTCAAAGATCAAAGATACTTTTCAAAAAGATTTAAATCATAAAACAAAGATCATTTTCTGAAAAAAGATTTTAAATCAAAGTATTTAAATCAAAAAAAGTATTTAAATCAAAAAAAGATTTAAATCTCAACTGATTTGGACAGCTCTGGCTGCATCTGCTGAAAGGGGTGAACTAACAACATTTGTGCCTGTGATAAATGCTATTGGTCAAGCATTACCTCCTGTGTATCTTTACCCTAGGATTCGTAACCCAGATAAGTATCTAATTAATGCTCCGACCTCAAGCATTGCACTGGGTAATCACAATGGCTGGATGACAGCTGATTTGTTTCCGAAAGTACTGAAGTTCAGAAGCATACCAACTGTTCCAAAGAGAAACAAATACTACTTCTCATGGACAACCATGAATCACATATATCTGTAACAGCAATCAATTAATGTCGTGATAATGGTATTGTTGTTTTGTCTTTTCCGCCACATACGTCACATAAACTCCAACCGTTAGATGTTGGTGTTTATGGACCATTTTTCTGTTGCATTCAATGATTGGCTGGCATCGCATCCTGGGAAAGTTATTACAATTAGAGAAATTGCTGAGTTATCAAAAATTGCTTTTCAATCAGCTTTTACTCAAAAAAATATAACGAAAGCATTTGAAAAACCAGGGATTTGGCCCTTAAGCAGACTCGAATTTACAGGCGACGATTTTATTGCTAGTTATGCAAATATAACTGGCGCCGATACAATAGAAGATTCTGTTTCTGAAATGTCTCAAGAAGTTGCTCCAGCCGCTTCATCTGTCACACCAACATTAGCATCTTTAGGTATAGGTATGTATAAATATTAGTGGTTTAGTGGACCTTCAAGTTTCCCTTTTTTTTAGATATACCCTCCACTTCGGCTTCAGTTAAAGACCATACCACACCACCAAAGGTAGATGATATACCATCTAGTGTAATTACTATTCCTATCACACCAGAAAAAAGAGCCTTAGGTAACTAATTTATTCATTAGGCATTCTCAAAAAATGTTTCTACTTACCTAGGTACCTACCTACCTATGTTTCATGTTTTACAAATTTTAGTGTCAGTCAAACCAAGTGTTAAATTTATTCCCACCCCAGACTTAGTATGACCTTTTCCTAGACCCTGTATCAAGAACAAGAAAAATGGTGAAAATAGAAAAGGAAAATCCCGGATTTACACCGATACTCCGGAGAAGGATCGGTTAGAACAGCTGGAGTATGAAAGAGGGATTCGTAAGAAAAACAAAGACGAGAAGAAAATACAGAAAGTGATAAAGCAAGTTTTTTCAGAACATAATGAGAAAAGTAAACCCAGCGTAAACGAAAAATTAGCGAGAGTAGTTCCGATTCAAATCATACAATGGTTTTGGAATCAGATGACGTTTCGGACGATAGCGAAGCAGAAACAGCTCCGATTTTATTGCGCCCCGATGATGTAATAAGTGAAAATGATTTTTTATTAGTAAAATTTTGTACTAAAGTTAAAGTAATCTACTATATAGCCAGGGTAATATCTGCAAAATCAACTGAATTTGAAGTTGTCGAACGTGATGATATCGTTTTAAAGTTGCCGGAACCAAATTCAGCTAAAACAGCTAGAACAGCTTCTTTGCTTATGTTTAATATTAATTTAAGTGCCTTTGATGTTAACTAAAATAACTAATTATATTTGTAAGTACAAAATGTTATCAATATAAGACTTTCTAACATATCAGAACATTTTATTTATTCACACTCTCCACTGTCGAATCTGCCTCACCGAATGGTTGAAACTACCCCTCCGGGGGGGCAGTTTCAACCTTTTGACACTGTTTTCTTAAATTAATGTATTATCTGTCATAGTTGTTTTTTGCTCACGTTTTTCACAATATTTTATAAATAAGGTGTGTACTTTATAACTGTGGCACAATATGTCGCTATCAATTAAAAATGACAAAAATATGCGAGTTTGTATTTAAACATGTTGAATGTGCCCCACTTTCCCCTAATTAGTAAATTTAAGTATGTCTGATGAACAGTTTATATCTAGAGGCTTTCACTGATTTCTTTAATTTGTACAAAGAAAATCCATGTCTTTGGAAAATAAAATCCAAAGAATATTTGAACCAACAAAAAAAAAACGGTTTATGAGTTACTCATGGAAAAATTAAAAGAGAGATCCCCAAGCCAATAAAGATGTGGTAGTAAAAAGAATCAATTCATTGCGTATTTGTTTTTGGAAAGAGTTAAAGAAAACTAGAAGTTCGAGTATGAGTGCAGAAGATTTGTATAAGCCTAATCTATGGTATTTTGATTTATTGCTGTTTTTGACTGATCAGGAGACACCGCGACAGGATGGGATGGCTACCATAAATGAAAGTTCAGTACTAGGTGTAAGTATAAATTTATTGGAAAGCAATAAATTTATTACGCTACATATCAATATTTATAATTTTACTTTAACTTATATAGGTAGTCCTAATGAATCATATTGTTTTGCCATTTTACTTGACCTTCGTCATTGAAATATCTCACATACAACTTCATTAGCTTCCTGTGTAGTATTTCAATTGTGTCCGCATTGTAGGCCGCTTAAAATACCAAGTTCAACTCTCAGCCCTCTGTGAATTTCTGATTGTGTCCAATCTTCCTCATCCAAGGATTCAGGAGTGTACGAATCAAAGCATTTTCTTCGCAAATAGTTATGTAAAACAGCACACGTCAATATCACTAAATCTATACGCTCCAATTTTAAATTCATTTCTGTATGAAGGATTCGAAACCGAGCTGCCATTATACTAAAAAAAATTCTCGATAATTTGCCCTGCTCTAGACAGACGATAGTTGACAATTTTTCTTTCTCTTGACAAATCTTGCAAGCCAAACAGTTTCAAGAGATCTTTGCGCAGTGAAAATTCTTCATCTCCGATGAAAACCCAAGCTACAGTGGCCGGCGTGTAAGAAGACGAGCCCGCCTATGCGCGAAAGACGACTTTATGATGTTGTTCAAATTCCCGCGTTCGTTTACCTCAGAGGCGTCACATGGTGCATAATGTATATTTTAATGGTATATTAAAAGCAATTCAAAGAACCATATTTTATGTAAATACGCAATTTATTATAATTAAAAGCTATACTGGAAGTAATACTATAATTAAATTAATAAAATCAATATGTTATTACATTACACATAATTGATACCTACCTATTACTAAAATAATATTGTCTAAAATGTTTCATTTTCACTGTTACTCAAATCACTAAACTGATAATCACTGTCACTATCTTCACCCATATTTATAACTAACTTCTCAGTTTCTATATCCAAAATTTGTTCACTTTCAAGATATTTGTCTTCTATATTAATTACTTTATTACATCGGCTTTTCCAATCTTCTGTAGTTGTCGTTTCAAATGCTCTGTTGGCCAATTCCTTGACATCATTTAACTTAAATGTAACGTTTTTCTGTGCTACTTCGCTTTTTATCTTTGCCCAAATTAATTCTATGGGATTTAGATCCGGGTGATACGGCGGAAGTCGTAACGCAATGTGTCCATGATCGTTCATTAATTTGTCAAATTTATATGTCTTATACCGATTTTTATTTTCTAGTACAATTTTGTAAAGTTGTGGTTTATATAGGTTCGCAGGAAGTTGAATTCCTTTTTGATGTAACCACTCTAACATTTCGCTTTTCCTACTATTCGACGTTGGTGCAGGATCTAGTAGAACACTGTGGTACGGGGCGTTATCAATAACAATGACGGAGTTGTTTGGCAAATTCGGTCGAAGACGTTCTTTGACCCACTTTTCATAATTGGCACCATTCATGTCGTCGTTGTAATCTTCACTTTTTGTGCCAGATTTAAATGTTAATAAACAATTAGGTATAAAACCCATGTCGCCCCCTGCGTGAACAATAATTACTTGCTGGCCCTTTGAAATAGGAGCAAATAATCCTTCGTTACTGTTGTCATTCCAGCTTCGTGAACTGGTCTGTCCGCTGTGAATATAGCTTTCATCCAAAAAGACGATCGGTCTGTTTTCAGTACGGTAACGTTTAATGTTTTGAAGGTACACTATTCTTTTTTCTCGAATATCGCTTTTCTCTATTAAAATTCTTCTGTTGTCCACTGTTTTCCTCCACTTAAAGTTAAGTTTTTTAAGGATTATTCTCAGCGATTTTTCTGAACCACTCCAACCCAAATCTTCCATTAATTTCTGTCGTAGAATTTAACGCACACGACTCTCTTCTTTTTATGGAAGTTATAAATGATGTGTCTTATTATGTTAAGATCATATTCTGCAACATCCGTAACTGGATGTTTTTTTTGGCGCTTCTTCTCCGGAGATCTCAGTATAATTGTAGCATTATTTTTTGCGGACGATTCCTTGGCTTCCTTTATGATTCGTTCTATTGTTGTGACTTTTGTTGCATTTGAAGTTTTTTCCTTGATGCTCCGTAATGTTTCGGTTTCTTCTTCTTGTGTTAAAAAGTATTGAAACACGTTATGAACTATTTCTCGCGTTTGACCGTTTAAGATTTTTCCAGACTTAGACATTTTTTAAAACCGATTACAAATCAATAAATGTTGACACCGTATAATCAATTTTCAAAAACTAATATGCATATGTACCAAGAATCCGGATATTTATATATCAAACCTCTAATTGCTGTCATTATGTTCACTGCTTATAAATTTATTATTTAGATAAGTATGTTTTTCCTCTCTAATCGTCTTTAAGACAATTTTCTAATGGGTACCTAATGCTTTCATTTTTATTAGTGTATATTAAAAATACATTCAAAATTACCTATTAGACAAATGGGAGAGATGCCTACATACTTTCAGGGATAGATGCCTATTATGCAAACATGAAAAACCAAATGTTAAAAAAAACGCGTCACCAATGGAAATATTGGAATTATTCACCTCCATACGCATTCTTCCAATATACATATAATTAAACATACAAATGTGATACGCCACTGCTTAGTATTTTTATTATAATCGGCAACCGCCGTAGTACTTCGCGATGCGCCGGTTCCTCGTCTTCTTACACGCCGGCCACTGTAGGTGAAGGGAAAGATTTTTTACAGGGGATGGTATAGGTAATTGCAGTTCTTCGTTAACTAGTTTTTCATAAAATTTAGCGTTTTGAATAACACCACCACCTGAAACTCGACCATTTGTGCCCATATGACAATAAATTAGTTCGTAGTTCGCGTTAGCAATAGTCATGAAAACTAAGCTATTGTATCCTTTATAATTCCAGTAAAAAGAGCCACTGTCTTGTGGCGATGATGTTCGTATGTGTTTACCGTCAATGCTACCTAAACAATTTGGAAACTGCCATTTTTCTTCAAATTCCCTACCAATTCTACTCCATTCTACTTCGCTGTTTGGAAACTAGAAGAAAAGAAAATGATCAATTGAAATACATTTATATATAATTTTTTGAAGTCTATAAGAAAAACATAAGATTATAATCCGACTTATTTAACACATCACACACTTCGAACACACACACACACACACACACACACACACACACACACACACACACACACACACACACACACACACACACACACACACACACACACACACACACACACACACACACACACACACACACACACACACACACACACACACACACACACACACACACACACACACACACACACACACACACACACACACACACACACACACACACACACACACACACACACACACACACACACACACACACACACCAACACACAACGCACACACGCACAACACACAACACAAACACACACACACGACACACGACACACACACACACACACACACACACACACACACACACACACACACACACACACACACACGACACACGGACACACACGGACACACAGCACACAGGCACACGGACACACGACACACAGGACACACGGACACACACGGACACACGGACACACACGGACACACACACGACACGACACAACACGAACACACAACGACACACGACACACACACACAGACACACACGACACACGGCACACGACACACGACACACAGCACACACACACAGGCACACACACACACACACACACAGACACACGGACACACACGCACACGGACAGCACACGGACAACGACACACGGACACAGGACACACAACACGGCACACGCACGGACACAACACACGGACACACACGACACCGACACGACACGACACGCACGCACACACACACGCACACACACAACGACACACGCACACACACAACACAACGAACACACGCACGCACAAACCAAACGAAACACAACACACACACACACACACACGGACACACGACACGCACGACGACACACGACACACGGACACACGGACACACGGACACACGGACACACACGACACACACGACACACACGGACACGGACACGACGACACGACACGGACACGACACACGGACACGGACACGGACACGCACACGGACACGGACACGGACACTGACACTGACACGCACACGTACACGGACACGGACACGGACACGGACACACACACGGACACACACACGGACACACACACACACACACAATCATTGGTGTAACTTGTCAAACGTTGTAAAATGAGATAATAAGTCGATTTAGCGACAATGAAAAAAGTTTATTGCATAACCTTCTATACCTATAAACCGGGTGTAAATCAAATAGGGGCCACCCCTGTAACTTTTGAAGGGGTTGTTAGATTTTGTTCAAATATTGGTGGGTTATATTAGTGCCAGTTTGGGGTTTTTTGCATAAAAAAACGTCCGACTTCCGGTTTCACCGGAAATGACACAAAAGCTGAAAATTTAAATGGAACAACATGTATATTTTTACATGTTTGGATACTACGGCTTCAAATACATACAGTTCATCTGCCAAATGTCAACTCAAACGCCATTTTACTTTGACAGAGTCGGCTTCAGGAGCATGGTGTATTAATAAGAATTAGAAAATTAAAAATTACTGCTTTATTTAGGAACTAAGGAAATTACTATGCCTATCGTTTTACTAGCACTAGATGACATCATAAGGACCTTAAAATTAAAAAATATTTAAAAAAATAAAATTAAAATGGCGTCTGTGCTGACATTTGACAGATGAACTATGTATTTGAAGCCCCAGAATCCAAATATGTAAAAATATACAGGGTGTTCCATTTAAATTTTTAGATTTTGCGTCATTTCCGATAAAACCAGAAGTCGGCCATATTGTTTTTTAATGCAAAATCCCAAACTGGCACTAATATAACCCAAGAAAACTATATATATATATATATATATATATATATATATATATATATATATATATATATATATATATATATATATATATAAAGTATGCACATTTGGTGCTTAATAATATGTCGTTACGAAATTTGGGATGTTTTTAGAGGTTGCCGAGATTTTTCAAGAAAACGAAAATTTTCCATTTTCGATTTTCCTTTTTATACTGAAAACTGCAAAAGTTGGAAACTGAAACATTATTAAGGTACTTTTTTTACGAGAAATCCAAATATGTTATAAATTTCAAGGTACTCTAGATCTAGAAGTTATAGTAGTTAACTTTGTTATTTCTTATGGCAACCATATTGGATTTTTACATTTTTGCTGATTACAATGATGTATCATATGGTATGATTCAATTTCAAGATGCCCTCAAAATATGGAAAAAACCATTTTTGCGAAGAGAGCTTTGGAAAGAACAGGAATTCTTTTGTGTAAAAAAGACATTTTGATTAAAATCTGTTATTTATTTTTTAAAAATTTATTATTCTTCATGGAAATATTCTCTTATGAAGAAGAAAAGCTGCTCAAAACTATTTTCTAACAAACACAATTTCAGACAAAAACATTTTGATTAAATCTAAAGTGTTTAAAATTGCATAGTTAATCCCAACCAAGGCCATGGCTTCTGAGTAATACGGGATCGCTTTATGGGAGCATGATTATCAAATATCATAATCTTCAAATCAGTATCGTGATCGGCTTTCCTAAAGCTAACTTAATCTAACCTAATGTAAGCCTTCCTAAAAAGAACAACTAACCTAACTCAAAATGCGTCTACATGCAATACTACATAACTATTACGGCCAAAAACTAAAACAATAAAACAAATTCAATGCACCCAAATCACTCCAATTGAGCCATCACCTTAACACTCCTTAGCTTAATCGTCACTTCTCCAAGAAGTTTGCCTCTTCTGTAGGAAAATTCTTAGGCCATCCTTGCACAGCACCGTATAATAGCATTCTACTGTTCAAATAAACTTAATGCGCCATTTAGAAATAATAATTAAAAATTTTTCAATGTCTATCATTTTGGAAACTAAAAGTGTGTTATACGAAAAAGATCTAGAATTTGATGTAATAAAATTACGGTGTTTCATTTAAAATAACGAAGTTTGAACCAACTTCCGGTATAACAGAAAGTCGTTCGAACTTGAAATTATTTTATCTGAATTACTCCCTACGTCAAATTTTCAGTTGGTTAGAGCGGTATCCTAGCAAAATACATGTCGTAGGTTCAAATCCTAGTCGAGGTAAAAATTTTTTTGTATGTATTTAATAAAATTAATAATCATTTTTTTTACTGGTGTACCATTTTACCTATTTAAAGCACGCCTTACCGTGTTTAAATCGAACTTTCAAAAACGCGCGTTTTTTAAAGTTGCCATGGCAACATCAATAACTCAAGATACGTGAAGTCTAAATGACAATTTTTTGATTATTGATCTGTCAGGAGTACCTTGCAACGTCAAATAAAATATTACTGACAAATTCAATACCTTTATTTAAACATTATTTAACACTTTTAATGTTATAAATGAAAATAGAAAGTACAGTTAGTATTGTTAGATGTATTAATTTTTATTTACATATTTTACATTATTAGTTCTTATTTCCACTTGTTGTAGTAATAATACTAGTATTTATCATTTCAAGGTGAACCAATAAAAAAAATAGCGTAAAGTTTTTGTGTCTTTAAAACACTTACTCTATTTCGAGTACTCCGGTTGCACCGTCGTGCTCGAAAAATCTCGCGTGTTTTAAAGACCCTTTTATCCACTTATACTTTAATACACTATTTTTGCGCGACTATGCTCTATCTGGTTGTTTACCTGGTCTGTTTCCACGACAGTAAGTTTTGTTTACTAGTTGCTAAGAATAAGTACGACAGTAAGTATTTTAGCGTTTTAGAACAGTAAGTAAGTTTATTCAATTGTAAATAATAACAATTTTTATAATTTATCTATTAACATAAATATTGAAAGTACAATTTCCAATTGTCACCGGAAGCTTATTTTGGAAAACAGATGCTGATGAAAAAATTTCCGTACCATCTACTGAAACCTCGTGCGACTCTTGTGGATGAGTTTCCTTGCCGCCACAACTAATATACCTGTTCCATTTCCAATTTCGATAATTTAAAAAGTCTTCTATTTTTATATTATATAACCCTTTTCGTCTACATGCACCAGCTATTCCTAATATCATTCATACCTATAAAAAATATAATAATTTACTAATTTATTTTTACTTTAATATGTAATCTACTAGCTTGTGTGCAAGAAATTTTTCAGATTCACTTAAAATATTAATTTTAGTTTTCAATGTTTACTTTCACAAAAATACTGTAATGGCTGCAGTTATTTGAAAATTGTTATAACAACGAAATACCAATTTTTACATTAAGACAACTTGATATAAAAGGAAAAGGAAAAGGCCACGTATTTCACTCCTCCCCAAGGGGGAGGGCGGGCTGCTCGAGCTTTCCGAGCTCCTTCAGCCACAATCATGGATTCTCAGCATACATACATACATACGTATATACGCATGGTGGGATTAAGGATGAATGTGGCCAGGATACTATACCAGCATTCGCTTAAGCAGCCGCACATGGTGTGCATATACGCAGTGACCATGCCGCTACATGTGTATGACGAAAACCTCATGTTTCTCGGA
This sequence comes from Vesta saturnalis, assembly GCA_036346205.1. NCBI lineage: Eukaryota > Metazoa > Arthropoda > Insecta > Coleoptera > Lampyridae > Vesta > Vesta saturnalis. Next base: position 1,763,263 of record JARFJB010002342.1, on the reverse strand, counting down.
AACTATTCGTCGTAGAGAGTTGCGGTAAAAAAATTATTACTAAAGTAACTAAAAAAAGACCGTGGAAAATATTTTCAAATTTGCAAGATGACCGCCAGGGGGCGTAACCGCCACCTTAAACTTTTAAAGTGATTCTTTTACTGAAATCCACCTAGTAAATGTACCAAAAAATTATATGCAGCAATATTACTTTCTTTTAATAAAAATGAGATGAAATCATCTCTAAATAGGTTAGTGAAGACCGCATCTCGATATCTTCTTATTCGAAGAAAGAATATTTAGTTACTATAAAATTTGAAAAAGTCGATATTCAATGAAAAATTTCATTATTTTATTTTTTTAAATAATAAAAGCTTTCATAATTTCAAAAATTAAATGTAATATTGTGACAATATTTATTTTTGAAAGGTGTTATTCCAAATTTGCGGAATTCTTTTTATTAATTTTATTTATGGCCCTAAAAAGGACCGATTGTGCAATAATGCGTACTTAAGTAGGCATCAAGTACCTACTTAATGCCTACTTAAATGCTCGAATTGTCTCCCATCGACCTCGATGCATTGTTGGAACCGCTTATGTGTGGACATTACAGCAGCTTCAACTTCTGCTCCTGACAGGCTACGAATGGCCTCTCGAATTCGTACTTTCATGTCGTCTCTCGTTGTTGGTGGAGTTCCGTAGACAATATCTTTTAACCGACCCCATAGATAAAAGTCCAAACAGGTTAAGTCTGGGGATCGGGGTGGCTAAGGAAATAGACTCCTTGCCCAATCCACCTCTGGTGATATATTAAATTTAACTGTTCTCGAATATTTATTGAAAAATGTGTTGAGCAACCATCTAGTTGTAAAAACATATTTTTCCGTAATTGCAAGGGCACGTCTAATAAAATAGGCAATTGGTTTACCAGAAAATCAAGAAACACGGCACCATTTAGTGGCTATCAAAGAAAAAGGGACCTATAACTGTTCCGTCCAGGATGCCACACAATGCATTAACACTTGATGTTGGACCTCGTGCAACCAGTGAGTATTGGTGTCAGACTTATAATGCATATTATGCAAATTAACGTTTCCATCACTTTTAAAAATGGCCTCATCCGTCCAAAGAATTTCGGATAAAAATCCTCTATTTTTATTGATCATGCCCAACATCCAATGACAATAATCTATCCGTCGGTCAATGTCTTCGTCATCTGAAGCTTGATGTAAAACCATATGATACGGGTGCGTTCTATAAATTTGAAATTACAAACACATTGTGAAATACAGGGTGTGGCGCGAAGAGCTTTGATTAAAAGTAATGGCGGATACAGTTATGTTAAAATTCTGAAATTACGAAGCTGTAAGTTTTGGATGACGCTGAGTTCAAATATAATATTGTCCTGAATGTGGCACTTCCGGTTATACCGAAAGTAGACGTCAACTTTGTTATTTTAAATGGAACCTAATATTTTTTATTTTATTTTCGAATTCTAGATCAAATTTGTGCACAATGCCCTACACCAAAAATGAAGTATTTTCGAGATATTTCGATTTTTTTTTTAATTTTGAAAAAATACTAGTCCACATTAAATAACTATATCATCATTAATAGCGAAGTTAGTGACGTGAAATTGTAACCAATAAACAACAAGCGCTTGCCCGTTAACTCCATATATCCATCTCATTGATATTTCATACAGGGTGTTTTAAACTTAGCCGCCAACATGCAGAATTTAAATAATTTATAAGTTGCTTACTTTAAATAGAACACCCTGTATTTTATTACATTTTCCGCTGTATTTTTAAGCCAATTCGTTTGGTATCAGTATTCCCTATACCTAAATCCAACCACTTTTGAGATATTTCATTATCTTAGTTAAAACATAACAACACTTAATTATTTCAACATTAGTAAAGGGTAGGCCATGATTTCCATTATTTAAGGTGATATTTTGTAATTTTTTCATAAGTTATTAATTCTGAAAAGTAACCAATAGCCTGAAAGGATTTTTAATTGTGGATATCATTAAAACGTTGACTAGGTATTTTGTATTAATTTAATTAGATAACTTACAAATAAAATAACTAAATGTAATATTAAACAAATAAAGTTTTATAATAAGTGTTCAAAATTAGCACCATCTACTTCTAAACATTTATGCATACTTTTCATTAAGTTATGTCTTGTAATTCTGGAAATGTGGTCGGGTGTTAGAGAATTAAAAGCAAGTAGACTCACTGCATCATATCTTCCTTTGTCATAACAGGTTTGGAAAATACCTGATTTTTAATGTAACCCCAAATACCAAAATCTAGAGGAGCCAAATCAGGAGAGCGAGCTGACCAACGAAACGGACCCTGATTGGCAATCCATTTATCTTCAAACATGCCGTAAAGATGCTGAGCAACAGGCCCAAAGTTATGAGGAGGTGCTCCATCTTGCTGATACCAAGCTGAAGCGTCCTCTCCATTTCTTAAAGTATGTAACGGTGGTCGTATGGCTTCTTCTAAAATGTGGCAATATCTTGTACCATTCAAATTTTCATCATAAAATTTTAATGCTAAAATTTTATCGTCTTTTATTGCACAAAAAACATTAAAACTCCAACTATCTTGGAAATAACGTTCTCTACTAACATGTGGATTTTCATTAGACCAAAAATGGGAATTATGTCGATTAAATAATCCATTTTTGCTAAACTTTGTTTCATCACACCATATAACTTTTTTTATGAAGTTTTCATCCTCTTAGGTCTTTATTAAAAACCATTCACAGAATTCTACCCTTCGAGGAAGATCACCTAATTGTAAGTGTTGCACCAAATGATATGAAAATGGTTTACATTTGTGTTTTTTTAAAATGCGATGAATTGTTCTCGTCGACAAAGTAAGATCTCTCACAATCTCTAATGATGGCATTTGGAGGCCGTAAATAACCCACTAAACATTAAGATTTGTATTACTGTAACATCTTGTACTAGTGGTATTATTATTATTATTTGATCTTAACATTGACCAAAACTTATCAGAAGTTTTAAGCAATTAAAATATAAAAGTTACACTTATGGATGATTAAATAAAATTCTCTAAAACAATGAAACCTTAAAAACAATTATTATACTCGCCGTAAATTAATAAAATTTTGTAAAAATCATTAGTCAAATCCCACATTTACCATTATTTACTATGAAAGTCAAACCAGGTAAAACTGTCAAAACAACATAAACACATTATCTGATCTATAATCTTTGATAGCCATGCCTGAATTTTCTAATGTTTGAAATAATTAATGTTGTTATGTTTTAACTGAGTAATGAAATATCTCAAACAGTGGTTGGATTTAAGGTATGGAATCAGCTGTAAATACAAAAGTAAGTTAGATTACTTAAAAATAAAGTGCATAAATGAATAAAATGACAGGGTTGTAATCCTTATATTAAAGTTAAAGACTTATAAATCGATTTAATATTTGCATAATTTAGGAGTTTAAAATTCTACCTCTTACGTTATAATATCAATGAGATGGATTATGGAGTTAATCGGGCAAGCTGCATTGTTGTTTTGGTTAAATCATATGACGTCAACAATATAGCATTAACCTTTATAAATGGAATACTTATTAATGTGAAAACCTAAAGATTTTTCAAATTCAACAAACAATATCTCAAAATTAAAACTTTTTTATATTTACAACTAAAGAATGAAACTTAACTAGTTTTTAAATTCAACAATAAGTAAAATATTAGGTTCCATTTAAAATAACAAAGTCTGACATTACTTGTATTAACTGGAAGTGCAATTCAGGATATTTTTAAATATCTCAGCAGTCATCCAAAACCTATCAGCTTCGAATTGTCAGATGTTTAAATTAACTGTATCCGCCATTATCAATCAAAATTCTTCGTTCTCTCCACTGTATGTAATTTGTCACGGTTCCGTATTAGAAATTTTGCTTAAGTAAAATAAAAATTTTGAATAGTAGTTCGTGACATATCAACGACAATTCTCTTACCACTAACGTATTCAATGACGTATGCTAAGACATTAACAATATTGTCTTCCATTCTTCTAGCCGAGTCTTTTGCAACTTTGGTCGAAAGGTTCCAGTATTACGCAAATTTTGCACTAAATGAGGAAATTCGTCGATTTATATTGTTTCTCGAATACACTTGAGTATACTTTCTTAGCGCATGGCACTTTCAAGACATTCAAAATATACCGTAATCATATAAACAGTTATTTTGAATTAAAAACTTTTATTATTTAAAAATTATAAAATGATGAATTTTTCATTGAATCTTGAAAAAAGACAAATAAATAAAATTAAATTCCGGTGTAATATCGACTTTTTCAAATTTTATAGTAACTAAATTTTCTTTCTTCGATATTTTAGGGTATGAATAAGATATCGAGATGCGGTTTTCACTAACCTATTTAGGGATGATTTCATCTCATTTTTATGAAAAAAAGTCATATTGTTGCATTTAATTTTATAGAGAATTTTGCAATTTTCTGATATTATATCAAAAAACGCGCTCTAGCGGCATCACTAAAAATTAGACAGGTAAGATGGATTTGATGAAACAATAAATACTCTTTCTAACGAGACTAAGTTTATTAAAATCAGTTCAGTCGTTTAGGAGTTATAGCTGTTTATTTAAACATGAATCACCCCCCACCACTTTATTTTAATAGATACGTCAAACAAAAATGAGTTAACTAAAGCTGAGCTTTAAAAAGCATATAATTTTTTGGTACATTTACTAAGTGGATTTCAGTAAAAAATCACTTTAAAAGTTTAGGATGGCGGTACGGCCCCTAGCGGTCATCTTGTAAATTTGAAAATATTCTCCACGGTCTTTTTTTGGCCACTTTTGTAATAAAGCTTTATACCGCAACTCTCTACGACGAGAAACAGCACTTTGCATTCTATTTGACCACCCTGTATATACATATCGTTATTTATTAAGTACATATTTAAATCTTTTTAATAAATTTAGTCGCGCAAAAACGTCATAGAAACCCGAACATTAAGGACTACCGAACTCAGACAATAACTGGAGTCGTCGCTTTGCTCTGCCTCCAAACAATTGTCTTCGATCGGTAAAATATCCTTACTGTTCAAGATACTTAATATACTATTTCCTACTTATACTTTTCGCAATATCCATCGCAGTTACTGGAAAGTCACCCTGTATAAAACAGAATTATATTTGAAACGTTAATGATAATAAGTTAAAATATCAAATTGTCGTACCACCAGTATGGGAACTGGACAAACATTCCGACATCTCGTATAAAAGGTGAATCGGTGTGCATTTAAAATTTCACGTATCAATCATTGATAATATCTCGCTTACTTTACTGCCATTTGTGGCATTAATAAACAACCCGCACATCTATCAATTTTATTTGATATAAGTTTATTAAGAAAATGTATCTACAAGATCTTATCGCAGTGTTAGAGTAAAATTTATGTGGGCGTTAACTCTACACTATCATATTCCAAAATTACTTAAAATATAAAAACGAAATTTTAATCATTAAAAGTTAACAATGAGATGTTTTATAATTAATACAAAACGTAAAAGTACAGGCTTTTCGGCTACTTTAAAATAAAGACAATGACGAAAGTAAACATGCGCAAGCTACCACGTGCGTACACACAAAAACAAAAAAGCAACAAGAAACCACGACCTTCTATAACGTAATATATTGTCATTATTTCCTCTTCATTTGATCCACTGCATGCCAAAAACACCGAAACTCACAGAGTTCGTGTTCTGATATTATATTCAGTTGGTGCTGACGATTCGTGCGAAGGAGCCGCGTCTTAGCTGTTCCCGTACACACATTTCCACGTGACTTTTACGAAACCGAATTTTCTAAACAAAACTTTTTTTGACTTTAATTAAATATTAGTGCCCAAAAAAAAAACAAAAATATGAAAAAAGTGAATTGAGATGTAGGGTGGATTTATTTAGTGACAATCCTGATAACAGGATGAGGATGCCTGGAATACAACTACCCATGTTTTATTTCAGGTTTGTTTATAATTTTTACAGCTACATTGTGATTATGTAGATTTATGGATTTATTGGAGAATAAGGGTTTCCTTTTTCATTAATTAACAATTGAAATTAAGTAAATAAGGTGAGAGGGTAATTGTTTGTTTTATTTATATTGTTTCAATACACATTAATTCATTCAAAATATTTTTATCTATTAAAACGTTTTACTCAAAGAAACTCGTTTATACTGGCTTATCATAACTCTTTAAGTACACTTGAAATTAAAAAGATTAGAATAAAAGAAGTATAAAGATAAGAGGTTGGTTTGCACTTACATAAACGAGTTGTTTGACCTTTTCTGTAACAATACAGTTAATTTGTCAGATTTATGTTTAAGTGATCTAGTAATTGTTATAAAACAAACTGTTGCTTTTAATTCAAACAGTTCACACAGTTTAACGATTGACAATCAATTTCAATGAAATTGCGAAAGTGTGAGCTTTTCAAAAAATGCCCACTTGAAAGCTCTACAAACATAGAGAAATTAAAACGAAAGAATTTTTTTGTGGATTTACCAGAATTTCCGATAATTAAGCTCTAGGTGCCCCGAGCTTTTCCGATTCGAAAAATTATCACTAAAGAAGCATGAAGTTAATGTAAAAATACAGAACGTAGAGGAGAAACTTTTCCCTACTTTTAGTTTCTCTCAATTGTAATTAATTTAATATCAACATTAAATCTTAACGTAATGATAAATTATAAATTGGCTTGCTTTAAGACTTCAGTCTTTCGATGAAGATTTTTAAAATTCTGTGTATTACTGTACAACCCGGTTGTTTAAATAATACTTATGGCTAAACGATGAAAGTGTTAAACAATTATTATTAATTTTATTATACTCTAGTAAAGTACAGGTCATAGGTTTCAAATCCTACTCGAGGTAAACTTTTTATTTATGTATTTAATAAAATTAATAATAATTTTTAATTACATATTTACCTTTGAACTTATTCGTTCATAACAAAACTTATAATAAAAGTGTTAACAATTTTGTTTATTTATATGTGGGTTAATAAAGTGTATATTTTAAAATATTTTGAAATAAAATGAACTTTCTTAGGCACTTACTGTACAGGCTGTCCCAAATTCGAGGGCAAGCATGGGGATCTCGCTTATTATAAGTGATAGGATATAGGTTTAAATTCGGCACTTTTGCTAAATTCGATGCCGGGTAATAATCTGAAAAGAAATTTGAGCTAACTCGAATGGATTTGGTTTTATGCTCAAAAAAATAAAAATTTCGATTTTCGTTTTTCGCGTTTGGCCACCTTATTATTAGGAATTTTCAAAATTCGATTAAACATTATTAAGGCACCTTTTTTACGCACAATACTAATACGGTATTAAAAATATTATGTGACGTTTCGTTTATTATGAACCATCATCAGGTTTATTTTTTCTTATGGGGGTTAAGATATATTTTTATGTCGTTGGATGGAGAATGTTATGCTGATTTTAGCAATATATAACACTTTATGTTTTGATCGACTGCGAACTAAAATAATGAGAAAAATTCGAAGAACAAGATTTCGCCTTCTTGGATCCAGCAAGGAATAATTACAGTAGTTCTACTTATTTAATTTGTTAAACTCGTTAGAACATCCAAAAAAATATAAAAACATTTAAACAATTTAAAAAAAAACATTAACAAACGACTGAAACAAATATGTCTATCATATTTTTTAAATAGCCCCAGAGGAAGTAATCTAAAGGGGTTAAATCTGGACTTCTTGTTGGCCACCTAAGTGGTCCCCTATTTCCCATCCATTTATCAGGAAATTCGCCGTTAAGATATTCACTTATTATCGCAGCATTATGAGGAGGAGCTCCGTCCATTTGCCACCAGAGAGTCCATCTTTCGTTTAGCGGAACATCATCCAAAAGGTCTGATATTTCGTGTGTTAAAAATGCGAGGTAGCGTTGAGACGTTAGGATACCTTCGTAAATAATTGGCCCAAGGAGCCTATCCTTCAAGATTCCAACCCACACATTAAAGGACCGGTGGCCTTGTCCTCGCATTTGCCTGTTAATTCGTGGATTTTCAACGGACCAGTAGTGCTCGTCGTTATTACGATTAAACATTCCATTAGTGGAAAAATTGCACTCATCCGTCCAAATTTTTTGATTGAGAAAGTTGCGATTTTCCAGCATTTTGGTATTAAGTTGGTTACAAAAATCCAACCGTCTCATATCGTCCCCAGGCCGAAGAGTTTGACTAACGTGTAACTTAAATGGTTTATAACGGTGTTGCTTTAATACTCGCCAAACTGTCGTTTTTGGCACTTCAATGGTTTACTCTATTTCTCTGGTAGATGTTGAAGGATTCTCTGGAACCTAAGATGGATAACATAAAGTCATAGCTCTCCAAAAAGATGTCTGCTGAAATTAGCAGTGAAATGAGTGGAAATTCTTATAATTAGTATAATACTAACCAATAGTACCTGATGTAATATTTCTTCTTCGGCATCTCTGTCTAGTCTGCTACCATATGCATTTCGAGGTTTCTAAAAACATCCAACTTCTCGCAAATTTTGGTCTAATTTTAAAAAATATCTCTGGTTTGGTTGCTGCCTCTCCGGATATTCCTCTAAATATCTTTGTTCTGCTCTGACACTATTTCTATTGCAGCTATAAAATATCCTTATCATGTCTCGTTTTTCTGAATTTGAAAACATTTTACAGAAACCTGCAAATTTTAAAGCACTAACACGAAGGATCTTGCAGTTATTACCCTTTTTACAATTAGAAAATGACATGACAAAAGCCAACTCCTGAGTTTTGTTTGATTCATGGGTATCGTGGTAATGTAATATTTAGTTTTCAATTTAAGAGTATTTTAGTTCGCAGTCGATCAAACCATGAAGTGTTATATATTGCTAAAAGCAGCATAACATTCTCCATCCAACGCCATAAAAATATGTCTTAACCCTGATAAGAAAAAATAAATCTGATGATGGTTCAGAATAAACAAAACGTGGCATAATATTTTAATACCGTATTAGTATTGTGCGTAAAAAGTTGCCTTAATAATGTTTAATCGAATTTTGAAAATTGCTAATAATAAGGTAGCCAAACGCGAAAAACAAAAATCGAAATTTTTGGTTTTTTGAGCATAAAACCAAATCCATTCGAGTTAGCTAAAATTTCTTTTTAGATTATTACTCGGCATCGAATTTAGCAAAAGTGCCGAATTTAAACCTATATCCTATCTCTTATAATAAGCGAGATCCCCATGCTTGCCCTCGAATTTGGGACAGCTTGTACAGTGCATCCCATTTTGGTTGAGACAGCCAAGTATCTCGGTTGTTGTTGAAGATAGAACCTTGCGGTTTTCACGGTCCTGTCACTTTTTTGTGCAACTCAAGATGTCCTCAAGATATACTCGTTCATGGACAGGGCGTTTTGAATATTCAAACTTTTTAGACCCCCTCCATATCTACGAAGTTTCTTAGCGTTAATGTCAAATTGAAAACTTAACCATAGAGAATTTTATGTAGAATTCAGTGGCGCACTCAATTTTTTTTTCGGGGTATGGTTATGGAGATATGACTCAAACTTATGATTTTATCAATGGAACACCCTGTATTTTATCACCTCATTAAATTCCTTATTTTTTTTTCGTTCAAAATGATATATAATATATAAACATAAATTCTTCAAAAATGCTCCTAAATCACTAAAACATTGATTTTTAATAGTAGGCTATGGATTTTTCATATAAAAAAAGTTCAAATTGAAAAAATACTACTTGTGATTTTTCCATGAAAGGAATAAGAACAATACTAACACTAATTCACTAACAAAACACAAAACGTAGGTAAATAATAGCAACAAATAAATATTAATAAAAAGTTCATAATATAGAATAAGCAACTAATTAAATATTTACTCATACTATTTCATTTCGAAATTATTCGGTAACTTATTCATTGAATTGTTAAAATTGATGTCCATTTTCCCTAACACATAATTGACACAATTTCTTAATACGTCTTAATGCATTTAAAATTAGGAAAGGCCGATTTTGTAAATTCTTGAAAACTGCCTCTGCTGTTGCACGAAGTTCTTAAATATTATTGTGTCTCTTACCGTATATTTTATTTTTCAAAAAACCCCACAAAAAAAAGTCCAATGGTCCTGGAAAGTTTCTTCTAACAACGGCACAATCAACCTCGAGTTGTGGGCAGGAGCACCGTCTTGTTCGAAGTAAATGGCATTAAGACAGGCGAGGGGAACATTCTCCAGGAATTCTGGTATTACTTCTTCTAAAATTGCCCAGTACCTATTCGCGTGAGAGCTCCTTCAAAAATGCGGTATTTTATTGATGTCCCCAATAAGAAACAGGCTACATTAAAACCAAATCGACCCTGTTGTTGTTGCTCAAAAATTAGGTGTTGGTTTTCATCATACCAGTGCCCTGTATTTTGCCTGTTAAATAAACCGGCACTGCTTATATGGGCTTCGTTTGACCATATGACTTTACTCGAAAAATTATTGTCCCTTGGAGTTTGGTTCAAAAACCAATTACAGAAATTCACAAGCCTCGCTACATCACCAGGGTATAAATGCTGGATAATATTCACTTTGTAGGGTTTCAATTTGTGTTTTTTGTACCCGTGATCGGGGAACGCCAGTGTCATTGTCTAACTTCGTACAAGAAGCCTGAGGAGAGACACGGACGCTGGCTAAGACATTTATTTCATTCACTTCATTATTTTCCTTGTTGTACGTCTTGGGTCGGGGTTTAGAATACGCACCATAATTTAGTAGATTATTCTTTAGTCGAAATATCGTTGCTCGACTTGACCTCTCTGGATATCTAACGTTTTAAAAACAGTATGTCATATAATGTCCTATTGTAAATTACTAGTTTACCTGTTTAAATATAATTCTAATGCTTAGTCAACATTTTCATGGCATTGATTGAAACATTGTATGATATCATACTTTTCGTTGTTCTAAAAAAATCTTTCAGCCATTATAAAATTTCACAAATTAACAAAATCGCCAAACACAAACACAATAAAACGCATCAAAATTTATCATCATGACAGCAGATGTGTTGATTTTTCGACAGTCACTTGATAAAACAATGCTCCAAAAGTCAACAACAGTGTTTGTAGCATCCATGTAGTAACACTTTGAAATCAATGACACTATTAAAATTCAATGTTTTAGTAATTTTGGAGCATTTTTGAAAACTTTATTCTTATATATTATATATCATTTCGAAGGAAAAAAAAAGTAATTTAATGAGAGAATAAAGTACAGGGTGCTCCATTGAAAAAATCATAAGTTTGAGTCTTATCTCCATAACGATACCCCGAAAAAAAAATTGAGTGCCCCCCTGGATTCTACGTAAAATTCTCTATGGGACAAGTTTTCAATTTGACATTATCGCTGAGATATGGAGGGATCCGAACAGTGTGGATTTTCAAAAACACCCTGTAATTTATAAACGAAGGAAGTTAGGCAAAATCCGTTCAGGCCATCTTGAGTTTCACAAAAAAGTGGCACAGGTCCGCGGAAACCGCAAGGTTCTATCTTCAACAACAACCGAGATATCTGGCTGTCTCATCCAAAATGAGATGCACTGTACATAAATATTGTGGTTCCCGAGATATTTTTATTTTTTGAAAATTGGAAAATTTTAAGAAAAAATTAATAACTGTGAATCCAATGAATTTAACCAAATCCAATTTTAATTATAAATATTAGATTAGTAATAGAAAGTATTTACAGTTATCTAGCATTCTACAGGGCTTGCACTTACTTAATGACATATTCAAGCTCTAATGCCGTGCTTATGTTGAATAGAATATTTTATTTTTTCATCACGTACTAAATTTGATTACGGTATAAAAATTATAGAGGTCCGCCATACCTAAGTTTTGTAGCTCTGTAGTTACTTTTAATTCTTTTAAATGTTCGATTTTTTTTCTCCACAGTATAAAGTGAGAAGTATAAGAACAATATATTTAAAATTACCTGCGAAATTTTAATTATAACTAATTGAAAATTAAAATTACAACAAACGTTCAAAATAATATCTATCTTCATTAATGCAGTCTTTCTGTTGTTTCAAAAGACTCCCTCACATTGAGAAGCATGCTTGGATATATTGTCTTTGTTTCATATTCTCTAGTGTTGTAGGAGGAGTACTATAAACTAAATTTTTTTCACGGTTTCATAAAAAGAAATCCATACGAGTCAGGTCGGGGATCAATGTGGAAAGCCATCTTGTCTTTGTTACAGTCGAAAATGAAATTAACGCGGAAGGTAACAGATAATTAGTGGTTATCGGCTAGCTCGGTGGGACATAAGGAATCGTGGGCGTGTTTCTGACTTTGGATCTTTAGAGTGGCTTCGCGTATTGTCGAAAGTCGCAAATATGGGTGAGTCGCAATTCGGATAAAGTCGTGTAAAAGGCGCCAGACTGTTATTAAAACTAATTTGGGAACAACACACCTGAATTCGCGTAGGTAAATCAGCCAAACAGGCAAGAACCCACTTACCTGGTCGCGAGATTTCCTCTAGGTGCACGTACGTAGTGATCCAGGAATTCTAGATATATAAAAAAAATCCTTCAAAATCACCTCACACTTTCAGGTGTACTGAATCGAGTGAATTAGTCAGCGAACTTCTTTATCCTACTTTTACCTTACACTGAACCCCTAAGGCAATTAAATAAAATACGCAAAACACTAAATATTTTAACTAATTATAGAGAAATGAGCTATACCAAAAGAACTAATTATTTACCAAAGCTTTATCGTCAGTTTTACTCGGAAAATACCAAGCATAAAATTCAATAACGCTGTTAAAAATGCTCTAACTTGGTTATCTTAAATGATTCCATAAATTTAAAAAAACAAGGTAAATAGGTGAGTCAAATCAGGAATTTGCCACCAGGTCACTTTCATAAGAAACAAATGACATTTAATAAATAAAATTAATCTTGACTTAATTTATCTTTTTACTTAAATTATTTCTTTAAAATAAAAACTTCCGTTAACGGATTTTCGTTGGTCGGAAAAGGTTTACAAATTCAATTAACCAACTCTATTACACAGGGTGTTTCCTAAGTACGGTACATAACTTCAGGAGCATATTCTGCCACTAAAATAAAGGCAACTTTGCTTATAAACTATGTCTTAAAAATGCTTCGTTACGGAAGTACAGGGTGTGAAAGTTTCATTGAAAAATTACAATTTTTTAATATTTTCATAACCACTTGAGACATTTCAATAAAATTTTGCAGTGTTTGAGAGTTAGCAATGTTACGTATTTTACGCTAAAACCGGCGGATTTACTATAATCAGTGGCGTGCAGGCAGGATAATCGTTGCACAATTTGAAAGAAAAAAATGCGGTACACCACTGTTTCTAATCTTTCTCAATTTTTTTTGGATTGTCTGTTCTATTTGGATGAAAAAATGGCTCTCGTCTTTTTTTCCTAAGACTAGTCGTTTTCGAGTAAAAAAATAAAAAAAACATTGTAGTGCTCCGTGATGTAATAACCAGTGTTCATGTATGAGTCTCGTGGCAAACTGATAATAAACCTATAAAGAAACTAAAGTTTTTTCATTGCTTTTAATTATTTTTAAACTGTCTTAACAATGTACAACAAAAAAGTTATTTAAAATTTTTTGTCTAATTCTACCGCTTCAGCCTTAAAAAAAAAGAATATTCGTGTGAAGGTATGAATATGTATTTTATTATCCAGTTGCCTGTTTGGTAGTGAAATTGTTGACATTTTACTTGTCACCGTATTTATCTTTCTGTAAATCATTCAAAACTTGAAATGAATAACTTTACTAATGTTGAATTGGCTCGGATGCATTTCATTTATGGTCTAGCAAATGAAAATTCAGTAGACGCTCGGCGAACTTATCATGAACGTTATCCGAATAGAGTAACGCCACGTGCTAAAACATTTAGAAAGCTACACGCCAGATTGAGTGAAACCGGCAGTTTTAAGCATAAGTCGGAAGTTCTTGGTAGACCTCGAACAGTAACATCGTCTGTGCTAGAAGGTGCTATACTACGAGAAATAGAAGAAAATCCTTCTACTAGTACGAGAAAGATAGCACAACAGCTTCAAGTAAGTCCAAAGACTGTTTGGAAAGTTTTGAAAATTTCTCTACTATTTCCGTACCATATACAACGAGTACAAGCTCTGTTGCTACGCGATTTTTAACCTAGGCTAAATTTTAGTAGGTGGATACCCCATACAATGGCTCATAACAACATTTTGTGAGTACAGTTTTATTCACTGATGAGGCAACTTTTTCGCGAGAAGCTATTATTAACTTTCATAATGAACATATTTGAGCGGACAAAAAATCCCTATGCCTCAAGAGAAGGTCGCTTTCAGCAAACATTTTCACTAAATGTTGGATAGGCATTATTGGTGACCATCTTATTGGACTACACTTTTTACTCACCCGACTAAATGGTAATTTATATAGTCAGTTTTTAGCGACGAACTAAACGTTCTATTAGAAGAGGACCCTCTGCAGGTGAGAGCTAATTTATGGTTTATGCACGACGGTGACCCTGCTCATTTCAGTCTTGTTGCACGTCAATACCTCGACTACACTTTTCCTAATCGCTGGATTGGTCACGGAAGTCCTCACGGTTGGCCACCTCGCAGTCCCGATCTGAATCCTTTGGACTTTTATTTAGGGGCCACCTCAAGTCACTCGTGTATGAAACACCTGTATTAGATGAAAATGATTTAAGAAATCGAATAATTCAAAGTTGTAATGGCATAAGAAATACTCCAGGAGTTTTTGAACGAGTGAGACAGTCTTTGATGAGACGATTGGAATCGTGAGTTTTATCTGTAGGTGGCCATTTTCAACATCTACTTTAATTCTGTGTCAGTGGTGATTATTTTTATAATTTGTAATTAAATAATAAAAAAAAATAAAATGGCGTTGTATTCATTCATGAACATGTTGTACATTATTAAGACAGTTTAAAAATAATTAAAAGCAATGAAAAACTTTAGTTTCTTTATAGGTTTATTATGAGTTTGTCACGAGACTCATTCATAAACACTAGTTATTACATCACGGAGCACTACAATGTTTTTTATTTTTTACTCGAAAACGACTAGTCTTAGGAAAAAGACGAGAGCCATTTTTCGTCCAATGAAACAGACAATCCAAAAAAATTGAGAAAGATTAGAAACAGTGGTGTACCGCATTTTTTCTTTCAAATTGTGCAATGATTATCCTGCCTGCCCGCCACTGATTATAGTAAATCCGCCGGTTTTAGCTCTCAAACATTGCAAAATGTTATTGAAATGTCTCAGGTGGTTATGGAGATATTAAAAAAATTGTAATTTTTCAATGAAACTTTCACACCCTGTACTTCCGTAACTTCCGTAACGAAGCATTTTTGAGACATAGTTTATAAACAAAGTTTTATTTTAGTGGCAGAATACGCTCTAGAAGTTATGTACCGTACTTAGGAAACACCCTGTATAGATATACCATAAACGATAATATACATAATTAAAAATTATTATTAATTTTATTAAATACATAAATAAAAAGTTTACCTCGAGTTGGATTTGAACCTACGATCTGTACTTTGCTAGAGTACCGCGGTAACCAACTGTGCTATGGAAATTCAAGCCCCAATCGATTTAAATTTTATCTAATATGTATGTAGAACTGATGTAAATTCTAAATATAATGTGATTACAATCAAATTACTTATATTAATGGAATGTGAGCCTGCAATATCGCAAGGATTCGCACATACCAAAGCAACTTGACTAACATTAAATTATTTTGTTTTGTTATGAACGAGTAAGTAAGGTAAATATGTAAATAAAAAATTATTATTAATTTTATTAAATACGTAAATAAAAAGTTTACCTCGGGTAGGATCTGAACCTACGACCTGTACTTTGTATTGTTTATAATAATAATATACATACTTTGTCGTAACAGTGTACACACCAGGTAACTTAAAATTGTAATTGTGAAAAAAATGTCCACCCTTACTCGGAACTAGTCTGCAGATTGTGCCCTCTAGTTTTTAAATTAATTCTTAAAATTCAAATTAATTACGGAAATCAATTTTACTCCTTTGAACGTTGGCAATCAGGAAATTTAGTGCAAATCAAATTTATAGTACATACAGTTAACATCTATAAACATTAATTGCGCAAGTGAAAGCAGTTCGTTAAAATAAACAAGGTAATATTAATAGGTCGAAACCCTCAAAGTCAAATAACTACGTTCATCCGCTTAACGTTGCAGAATTCGATAAAACAATGTCAATTATCAAACAAAAACAGGAACAATAAATATACAACGGTAGGTTATCTTTTGGAACTGCTGCCTGAACTATCTTCTCCCGTAAACAGCCTCATCGGTGGAAACTCTCTTAATCGGCAACAATAACGGCAATTCCAAATGGCAAATTCACAGACGCTGTATTTCCAAGTAATTGATTAACGAAGTTATCCAATTTATATACACCACCTGGTGACATTAACTATTTCACCGGTTATACTATTTATACGTAACACAATGAATTGGTATAGTTATTTACACTTAATTCTCTTATTAAAAATATATTATTAACAAAAGTTACTATGTACAGTGAGACTTGGTCTATTAAAGGCTAATAGCAGAAGCACGGAAGTAAAGATCGGTACACACAACACCACTATAAAAACATATTAAATCCGCAAAGGCGATCTAAATCTACGCCAATCAGGAAACACTTGACGAAAACACTATCCTAATTTCGGAAACGATAAGTAGGTCTTGTTGACTACGATAAAACCACATAAACTTCCCTGGTCCGATGAACCTCCAACAAAAACCGCACAAAGGCGAAAGGGACGCGCTGCCCACGATACGTTCCTAAGGTCCGGGTACGTCATCGGCAAATTCTGTGCCACTACGTTCTGCCTCCAACTGAATTTAACTAAATCAGAACCAAGATTCAAGACACACTCTTGAATTTTAGTATCGACAACCAATCACATTGCTTATTACATTCAATTATCAACCGTGCTAAAAACAATGACGCCTCGGTAGAAGAAACGGAAAAATTACGCCATTTTTTTTAACACTGCGCTTTCACATAGAAACTTGCATTGACAGCTTTTCAAATAACTAACGGCCTTAATTCACTTTACGGTACACACGTACTTAACTTGCTTAGGACAAATTGTAGTTCAGAAAAATATTGCGTTCTCCTATAATAATAATTCTTAACTAAACACGAATCGGTATGCTTTACATCTGAAGACTCCTGGCACCGTTTCTTCTTTGTGCAGCAATGGATGTTAACAGAAACTTAGTACGAAAAACAACTTAGAACTTTATATCTTGTTTTTCTCCAGACTATTGTAATTATACTCAATAACAAATTGCGTTCTTAATTTTAAATTTTTGGGAAAATTTATATGATATTTACGATTTCGATTAAATTAATTCTAACAGAGAAATCCATTTTAAATTCAATACCACAAATTCTAATCCGAAATACAATATAAAGCTTTATAACATTAATAGCACAAGATAAGTAAATTTAATTTTAAAACCAAAATTTCAAAAAACGAGGAGTAGAAAGTTATCTTAAAATTTTCACAACCGGTGACATCTTTCGCTATCTCTATTCATTTATTGGGAAACTCTTTATTTAAATAATTTCTGAAATTAACTGAAAATTGTGCAGGAGCACCATCTACTGCATCCTCATTATTTTCCTAATGTTTAATGGGACGTCTTCCAACAGTTCTCTGTAATCCTGTTTTAAAAATCGTAAAAATTTACATCCATTTAAACTTCAAAAAGATATAGGTCAATAACCTTATTGCCTATAATTCCTTCATGCACATTAATACTCCACTGATTATAATGATCTGATGTGTAGAACACCTGGTGGTCTTTTGTAGAATAATAGCGAAAATTATGACGGTTAACTAATCCATTATTATGAAAAGTGGATTCCTCCACAAACAATACATTATAAAAAATCATCCTCGTCACTAACCTGTCCCATTGCCCATAAACAAAAATCAATTCGATATAAAAAGGGTGGGGTTTATATTTTCTTAAAACTCTAAAAACATTGTACTGACTTAAACCTGTCTGTTAGGATTCAACAACAGATCCCAGTACCTTGAATTGGCCACCTTCATCATCTATAACTGGTTTTAAAGTTTCACTTTTAGAATATTTAACACTACCTGTGCTTAAGAGTTTCAAGCAGTTTTTCAAAACTTCTTTTATCAGCATGTAGGCAATCGGAGTACTTCTGTGCCTATATTCTTTCCTACAATAAACTCTCTATACAAATATAATCAACAGGCAACAATACTAATTCGCGCAAGTAATGATGGAGGGAGCCTTGTACTGTCTGGCACTAGCCCTTTTATTTTAACAGATTCTAACTTAATGAGCGTAATTAGATACTTCTTGCAAGGCAATGATTGATTTTAATATGTTACATAGGCTTGTAGAATTATTTGCTGCGAGCTTTAATTTACATTAAAATACATACATACACTTGAATCCCATTCCCTTTAGTTAAACACTTTATCACAAACACGACAAGTTAAGATGCGCGGTTTAAACTTGACACAACGGTGATTATTTATAAATTATTTTTGGAAAAACTTACATTAAAGCCTACACAAAAGAAAGGAACGAATTAGTGTTTCTATGCCTTTTCCATGGTTTTCGACAGAATGGAATTTGTCGATAGTTTTAGGGATCGGTTTTGTCGCCTTTTTCCAAGAATTTTACCTTGAAGAGTAGGATTGGATATGGTCAGGATACCTCTGTAGGTGACCATTGATTTCTAGGAATTGACACGCGGCCTTGACTCAACCAAATTCCAAGAATTTCTTGATGACCTTGAATACACTTTGAAGCGAGGGGACGTGTACGTGCACGGTGAGTTAGTATCCGCCTACCTATACGTGACCTTGAACAATACACAGACAATGTGAGCGATTTTGACCTTGAAAACCAATCTAGTGACTTTCTCACTTTTCTTGTGACAAAAGTGCGTTAGAAGTGGGGCATGAGCGACCTTGACCTTGAAAACAAATCTAGTGACTTTTCTAGTGACTTTTTCAAATCCAGTTGCTTTTCTGGTGAGAAAAGTGAATCAGAAGTGCGATTTGAGAATTCTAAGAATTGTAATAACTAAATTAACAACTTAACTCAGCCAAGAATTGCCCGAAACAGATAGCTGTTTCCCTAAACAGATTGCTGTTTACATTAAACAAGTAGCTGTTTCCCTGAACATATAGATCCGATCTTATCCGATACTCTCGTGACCTTGAAGGATATACTAAGAGCATCTTCCTCCTATATACCAATTGTTAACTGCTATATACCAAGAATCCCACGCACCTACAAAGAGCTTAAAACTCTATTTAATACCCTATGTGACCTTGAAAATTGTTGTAATAAGTGACTTAACACACGGTCTTGACTCGGCCAAGTCCTAAGAATTGTTTGGTGAAAATTTCCCGCCAAAGGGCGTACCTTGAAAAATTTCAAAGGATTACTCACTCCTTCAATGCGCTTGACCTTGAACACAAATCTAGTGACTTTTTCAAATCTAGTTACTTCAATGACCTTGAGGAATATACCTTGATACAGTCAATGTCACCAACCTTGAAATCTAGTGACTTTTTCAAATCTAGTTATTTTTCTAGTGAAAAAGTGGGTTAGGAGTGACATAGCTATACTACTTAGGTTGAACATTTCCACGATGAGAAACTCTCCAGATAACATGGAGATCTAAAGAGTTTGGACAATACAGGTACTAGTTCGGGGTAGCATTTTTTAAGGACGATAGCTGGAATACCGCCAGGGCCAGTCACCTTGTTTGAGTCAAGTTTATTGATAATTAATTCTAGGAGCTTGTAACGAAAGTGGATTGCTTCAATAGCGTATGGGGTAGATGTCTGCGCGACGGCACAATTTTACCAGAATCATTGAGACATGAATTTGATGCAAAGTAATCGACAAAGAGGTTGGCTTCTTTAGCAGGATCTGCTACTACAGCTCCGTAGCGAGACGTCATGGGAGGAAACGAAGATGTACTAAGGTTTTTACTGGTGGCTTTAGCTAATGACCAAAATTTACCACCACCCAAAGGACATGAGACTAATTCTTTACATTTACGTTCTTCAAACATCTTTTTGGCCTTGTGATGATACTTTTGCAACTATTCCTTGTAGCAATATAGTTGGCGTGATTTTCGATAGATTTATTTGATTTCCATTTGATATCGAGTTTATGCTTTTGCGATAATGCGTCAGTGCAAGCCCTATTAAACCAGGGTTGGGAACGGACATGACCTACACGATTATGTTTTTTGGGAAAGTCCATACCCATCAAGATATCTTCAGTTATTGAAAGAGCAATGTTTGAAGAGTAGCACCGTTTAAAGCAATACTCACGCCAGGGGAAGGTTGCAGAAAGATCTCGCACTTGGCAGTTGAAAAGACATTAAGTGTAATTGATAATGAGCCATCAACAAGTGTACGAAACCTTCCAAGTGAACATAACGTATCAAGATCAGTTGTTCATCGTATCCTACAAGAACAATTGTATCCATCCAACATACAGAAAGTACATAGTATGACAACGGCCGATTATCCTATACGTATGCTCGGTGCTTTCTGCGACAAGCAGACAATACATTTTTTAAGAAGGTTCTTTTCACTGACGAATCCGGTTTCACAAGAAATGGAGCTATTAGTTAACATAATTTGCACTTATGGGATGATGAAAATCCACTTGGCATTATCCAAACAAGGAACCAGCATAGATTCATGGTAAATGTTTAGGTAGGAATAGTGGAAAATCAATAATAGGGGTATACGTTATTGACTGTACTTTGACTGGACAGAAATATTTGGATTTTTTTATAGAACGAGTTAGTTACCTGTTGGATGATGTGTCACTGCAAACCCGTGGGAATTTATGGTTTATGCAGGATGGTGCCCCCTCCTCATTTTAGTTTAAATGTGCTGAACTATTTAAACACAAGGTTTTTAATAAATGCATTTGACGGGGAGGCACGTTTCTATAGCCAGCGCGATCATTAGACGTCAACCCTGTGGATACCTTTTTCTGAGGATGTCTTAAAAAATTGATGTATGCAACACCTGTTCAAACAAGGCAAGGTCTGATAGGCAGAATTGTTTTTCACTATAATCCTATTCAAAATAATCCGGAATTGCAAAGAAACAGCCTTCATCGGCTTAGGAAGTGTGTGGAAGTGGGAGGAGCTTATATGGCACTGTGAAATAAAGTTACCTATTTGTTGGTTATTAATTCTAGTCTTAGTGTGATGTTTTGTACTTTTCGACGTTTTCTTTATGGTTTAATAACTTAAAGTTTTGATTGAAAACAACTAATTAAGTTGTTTGCATACCTGTTTAATTTATATTTAATGATATGTTAATGTGAAATTTTATCTTCTACTAACGCTATTATTGTTTATTTATACTAATTTAGATATATCTTTGGCATTAACTTTTACTTACTACCAGTTAATTAGGATTATCCTTATAAACACATGTATTACATTAATAAAATGGCAAAATCAGCCTAACAGTTTTCTTATCGAATTTCAATAAGGTACCTTTTCGTTAACTGACACTTTTTTGGGTATTTAACCATTACGACTAGTACGTCCCTGGCTTCAAGACAATACTGTAGGTCTGTTTACACTTCTAAACTAAACATTCACATACGTTCTAAGCATACTGAACATTTTATACAGGTGAAATGAACTGTGCTAAAATTAAAGATACAAAAACGAATGTAATATTATAACTTTGGAGGGCTAGAACTCGGAAACGAGGGCCTGTATTAAAAAAGTTTATATGAAGTACTAAAATTATTTTAACAGTAAAGGGTGTTCCATTAAGAGATGTCATCTTAAATTACGCGCCATTTTGTTACTGTCGAACATATGCAAGTTATTTTTTGACAGTAAAACTATTCGATTTAAGAAAATGCAACGACATACTCTCCAATAAAGAATAGGTATAGTGAAAATTCACTACAGATATGGTGAACATTTCGTGGACACAGTTTGTGGTGTATCTGGTCGGAATGGGGCACTGTCGGTGATCACGAGATTTGAGCAACGTGGTCAAATTAGTGAGGTGCAGTCATCAGTCCGTCGTCGACGTGTCAGATCAGCCGTAAACTTTGCCGCTGTTACTGCAAGTGTCGCAGAAAACCCAGATATGTCTATTCCAAGATGTTCACAGCAGTTACACATTTCACGAACCAGTTTACATCGCATTTTGTATGAGCATGAAGAGCAGAAAGATATTTTCAGCAAAATCATCTTGAGCGTCGAGGCCTATTTCCATTTAAGTGGCTTCGTGAATAAACACAATTGTCGGATCTGGTGCTCCGAAAACCGTAGAATAAATGTTGAGAAACCTATTTATCCATAACGAGTTACAGTTTGGTGCGGTTTTGGGCTGGTGGTGTGATCGAGCCATATTTTTTCGAGAATGAGGAGGGTGAAACTGTTACGGTCAATGCGCAGCGTTACCTTACGATGCTTACAGACTTTTTGTGGCCAATCTTGAACGAGATGGATCTAGGCAATGTTTATTTTCAGTAGGACGGCGGTACAAGGTACACAAGTGGAGAAAAAGTAGCAGTATTCAGATTTCCCGGATGTGCTATGTGAAGGGGAAACATCAACTGTCTGCCTAGGTCGTGTGATTTAACACCACTAGACTTTTACCTCAAAGATAAAGTTTACGCCAATACTCCTTTAAGTGTTCATGGATAATATTCGGGCTGTTATTGCCGAAATAGACCAGCTGAAATGCGGCAGTGTGATGTAGAACTTTTTCAAAAGAATGGACATTTGTAACCGTAACTGTGGTGGTCATTTAATGAATCGTATTCTATAATTAATCGGAGAGTTTCTATGTGAAAATAAAACAAAAATATAATCACGTTCTTAGTAAGAAATGTATTTTTTAATAAATTTAAAATGATACCTCTTAATGGAAAACGTTATAGTATCTCTATTAAATTTTCACAAAAATAAATTAGAAGGCAAAAGTCTTATGTAAAACTAATATGTAATTTTTACGAAGCAAAATGTGTGTTATTAAATGCATGCTAGTTTATTTGGGTCTTTAATATTTTTGATCAATTTTAAGCATTTCAACTAATGTTATATCAAAATTTAGCAGTGGCGTTTCGCTACCATTTACAATTTCCAAATTGAATTTGAACATTTTCATTGATACCGTTTATGCTCCCTTT
The DNA here is from genome assembly GCA_036346205.1 of Vesta saturnalis. Taxonomy (NCBI): domain Eukaryota; kingdom Metazoa; phylum Arthropoda; class Insecta; order Coleoptera; family Lampyridae; genus Vesta; species Vesta saturnalis. The sequence goes on along the minus strand of JARFJB010002342.1, from coordinate 1,739,900 downwards.
AAAATTATTTAACAGTCTAAACGTTATTTTATCTACATACAGGATGGCGCATTTGTGTGAGAAAGTCTCATATCTCCTTTATTTAAAGAGATACAAAAAAAAAAATTAATTCCAAGGTTGTAATATATGTTCTGGTGCATATTCCAAAAATATTTTTAATTATACACGGTAGATCATAAAAGTTTAGAAGTAATTTTAAATTTTTTTTTAAATAGAAAACCCTATATATTATTACATATTTAGATTCTACATATAATTTTAGACACATTTTATGTATAATGTCCTATACCTAAGTCTAACCGTTTTTGACAAATTTCAAATTTTTTGTCAAAAATGACGCTTGCAGGCCAAAACATAGGTGGAAATCTTTTCTAAACGAAGCCTTTATCAATTAGTTATGGTTGGTTTCCTTGGAAATGGGGACCTACTCTAATGGGCTGTATTGATATTTTGTAATACATTCATACAGGGTGATCAAAATGGACAATAAAAGTAGATTAAAAAACCTATAGTCATTTTTTTAATGGAAACCCCTTATTTTTTAATTCTATCTTATTTAGCATTAAAAATAAGGGTGACTTTGTATAAGAGTGTATATTCCAAAAAATTGTAGTTTTTGAAATAATGACAATTTAACATTTTTTTATTGTAAAAAGGCTATACAGCTTTCAAGTTTTGTTGTTAGTTGGCCGCGACGGCGGGGCGCGGCGAGACAAAAAAAATCGAGCATTTCAGATCGAAATATTACAATTTATTGAACCCCATATAAATAATTATTTTATTAAACGAACTTCAAGTAACGACAATATGTTTTTGATTCAACAAATTATGTCCTAATCCTAATCATAAACTTAACACCTCTAATGTAACTAAACCTGTAACTAATTATACAGATAAAAGTACTAGAAACACGTAAATACGTACTAGTACTAAGTTGTTCGTAATGTCCGCCTCTTTCTTGAATACACAATGCAATACGTCTCTCAAATTCGCTGCTTAAATTTCTACACATTTCAACATTAATGTTTTGAAAACAGTTTCTAATCCTAATATTCATATCTTTCTTTATTGTAGGCGGTATTTTATAAACCTGCTCTTTGACGTATCACCTTATGCTAAAGTCCATTTTAGTAAGATCTGGGGATCTAGCAGGCCAAGCAACAGGCCCTCCCCTCCCAATCCAACATTCTGGATATCTAGCATTTAAAAAAGTTATTATCAGACCTGTATGATGTACTGGGGCCCCATCATGAAGAAACCACATTTTTTGTTACGTATCCTGTGGCACTTGACGCAACAAATTAGGTAGATGGTTTTGCAGGAAGTCTAAGTATACTTCCCCTGTTACTCGTTGATCAAAAAAATATGGTCCAATTACATGATTACCGACAACACCTCCCCAAAAATTTAAAGACCATCTAGTTTGAGAAGTATATCTTACAAAATGTGGATTTTCGGTAGAATAGTAATGAAAATTGTGGCTGTTTACACTTCCGTTTCTGTGAAATGTGGCCTCATCTGTAAATAAAATCAAATGAACAAAATGTCTTTGTTGGTTTATTTTGTTTTGAGCCCATTGACAATATTCCAGTCGTCTTTGATAATCTTCAGGAACCCACTCTTGAAGTAGTTGAATGTGATAGGGGTGCATTTTTTGAGACTTCAATATCCGCTGTACCGTACTTCGTTCAACACCAACCTGCTGAGAAATGGGTCGTTGTCCAATATATGGATTTTTGGTAACTGTTAATAGTACATTTAATTGATTTTCCTCAGTCTGTGCACGTTATCCCTAGTATTTTTTTCACATAACACATTGCCAGTTCTTTCAAAACGCTCCAAAAGCTTTTCAAATGCCCTTCTTTCAGGTTGCCGTCTCTCTGGAAGCCGTTGTTGATATAGTCTTCTTGCTAAGAGCGTATTCTTATCACTAGCTCCCAAAACAAAAATCATATCAACCATCTCGGCTTGCGAAAAATTCATTATTTACAATTTTTATTCAAGTTTTAAATCAATTTGCTATAAAATACACTAATGCTTCACACAAATTATAAACTGACAATAAATAATGACGTTTCTGATGATCTCTATTATTTTTATATGCCACGCCTCGCCGTCACGGCCAACTAACAACAAAACTTGAAAGCCGTATAGCCTTTTTACAATAAAAAAATGTTAAATTGTCATTATCTCAAAAACTACAATTTTTTGGAATATACACTATTATACAAAGTCACCCTTATTTTTAATGCTAAATAAGATAGAATTAAAAAAATAGGGGGTTTCCATTAAAAAAAAATGACTTTATAGGTTTTTTTGAATCTACTTTTTATTGTCCATGTTTGATCACCCTGTATGAATGTATTACAAAAATATCTATACAGCCCATTAGAGTACGTCCCCATTTCCAAGGAAACCAACCATAACTAATTGATAAAGGCTTCGTATAGAAAAGATTTCCACCTATGTTTTGGCCTGCAAACGTCATTTTTGACAAAAAATTTGAAATTTGTCAAAAACGGTTAGACTTAGGTATAGGACATTATAGATAAAATGTGTCTAAAATTGTATGTAGAATCTAAATATGTAATAAAATATAGGGTTTTATATTTAAAAACAATTTAAAATTACTTCTAAGCTTTTATGATCTACCCTGTATAATTAAAAATATTTTTGGAATATGCACCAGAGCATATCGTACAACTTTTGTATTTAATTTTTCTTTGTATCTCTTTAAATAAAGGAGATATGGGACTTTGTCACACTAATGCGCCACCCTGTATATAAATGTGTGGCTCATGCCATTCGTAATTATGTTCAACCCCCTCTAGTGGGGTAGCTTGTTTTTAATTTATAAATTTTTATTATGTAGTTTATTTATGTATATGAATAATGTTTACCAATTGATTGAATACATAAACTTTCTACTGTTTCAAATAAACTTAATTCTCAATTAAAAATAAAATAGTTTTCAACTCACAAAATAAAACCAAAAAGTGTACTTCCAAAAATTGTACCACTTTAATCCCAATCTAATGGAAATTGCATAGTATCGCATCATAAACGTTCTAAAGCTGTTAAGAAAGTCACTATCCTTGATATGGCCAAAGTTGATTACAGAAAAAACATTACACTGCCCTATTGACAGATATGTAGAGCTCGATGGGGCAAAAATTCAGGATTGCAATATTGCTCAGTTTTATCACGCTGAATACGGATCCTTTTGATGACGTTCCGCATTTACCAATTACCTCATCTTTAGACTTTGAATAATTAAATAAAAGGTATCATCATCTACTATTTTATTTTCAAAGAATTCATTTCGTTGAGAAAAACGAAATAGTGCTCAACAGATCATGAACCTCTCTTTTAATTCATTTTAATTTATGCGTTGGTAAATTGTGAAAACAGTAATAGTCAATATGACAAACTAAGAAAAGAATTATCACATTCACCTGTAAAAAAATAATATTAATTACAATTCACTATCTACGTAGTAGATGTTTGATACCTACACAAACAAAAATAAATATGGTGGGGCTAAATTATGCAAAGAACAGTCCTTGGTTTATGATTTAAAAAAATTACCAACAGTTAGTTATAAATATTTGTGAAAATTGATTAAATAAATTGTGCTTGAGTCAAAGGTTAATTATTTATAAAAATTGATGCTTACAGTGACTTTATTATAGAGGATGCCCCTTTGACCAGCTGCCGCGATCGATTTCTCCGAAAATAGACTTTGGAAAAATTTGAAAATTTGGCAGTCCATAGGGGCAATTCGGCTAAAATATTTTCAAGATGGTGGCACTTCCGGTTATATCGGAGGTTTATGCGTTCTTGCTTATTTTCAATAGAACACCCTATATGTTATTTTATTTTTAGATTTTACACACAATTATGGTCATATTTCATGTATAACCTAAGACTGTACAGATATTTCGATAATAAATAAATACAGAGTGATCAAATCGCTAAATGTCATTTTTTTCAACGATAAACTTCCTATTTGTATAATTTTATCTTATTTAGCATTAAAAATAAGGGTGACTTTGTATAAGGTTGTCTATTACAACAATTTGCATTTTAATAAATGTTCAAATTTTCCACCCTAAACTTCTGAACACATTTCCGCATCTTCGAGTTAGTTCGTCTTGGATGCCGCTCTAATTAAATCTGGAGATAAACTATCGAACGCGTCGCTTGCCCTTACTATACAGTCCTCCGCCGATATCACTGGATTAAAATAAACGATGTTTTTTATCGTTCCCCATTTAAATAATTTAGGACTATCAAACCAGTGGAACGAGGAGGTCACAGAAAAGTCCATTGTTCGCAATCCACTTGTGATAAAATGTTGCTTTTAAGAAATTTGTAATTGGAACGGTTTTGTGCGGTGGGGCACTATCGTGTTGGTAAAAACATTGCCTATGTTCCGCCAGAGATATAATTTAAAATGCAGATATAATTTGCTGTGTATTATTAATAACTTACCATTTAAGTCATCTTCATAAAAATGTAGTTTCACTATTCCATCATTTCTTCCAGCACAAAATACATTAAATTGCCAGATTTATTGAAAACTCTGCATTGTTACTACATGAGGATTTGAATCACTCCAAAAATGGGAATTGTATCCGTTAAAATGGTCATTTTTCGTAAATTTTGCTTCATCAGTCCAAAATTTGGCGGTCGTCATGTATCATCGTTACAATAATTTCGCAAAATTTTACTCTTTTCGGCAAATCACTATCACTTAGATGTTGAACCAAGAACATTAAATAAGGGCTGAAGTTGTGTTTCAATAGAATTCCAAGTATTGAGCTCTTCGAGATTCCAGTTTGTAGAGCCTCTTGCCCTAATGAAGTCATAGAAAATGCCGTAAATATCCCAGATTTGTTACATTTCTACATTTTCATCATTGCCCCAATTCAATTCAACATAGTTTATTAAAAATTTTGATAATTAACGATACATATAGATAATGTAATACAAAGTACACTTAACATTAATTACAATATACAAAGCATCGCGTTTGTGTTGGTGGTGCGCTACTCAGCAGTCTTCATCCACTTCAACGCGTGGGTTGTGGTATTGTTGGGTTACGTGATGTTGATCTTATCCGTGGGTGTTGGAGTTAGTGTTGTGTGGATTGTCCCATTGTCTATCAACTTGTGTGTGTGGTGCTGCTGCCTTGAATATCTGACATAAAAAAATAACGTTTAAGTTTGGTTGTCACAACGATAGCGGGGGTATTGTTGTGCAGTAGTTGAATGGAGTTTCTGTATCGTGAGGCGCTGCCATCTTGCGAATGACTAGTAGGGCCTTCGCCAAATCTAAGCCTCCGAGGAAGCCGGCTCTAACCACATTCGATACTTGCGGCTTATCACTACCGCTCACCATCGCTTTGGCGTAACTAACGCCGGTTCGGTGTTGAGAGGGTGTCGCTGTCAGCGGCGTCTTCTTCTGTCGCTGTTGGCGTGGTGCATCTGCCTGCTTCCGCTGGGGCTTCGGGAGACGTGGGAACTTCGGGGATCTCCGGAATTTGGCCGGGTGATCACCACCGCAGTTCACGAACTTAGCTCGGTCGCTACGGGTTTACTGCATTCGCCGGAAGTGGTGATTTCCTGCGCACTTGACACAGCATGCCGCCACTCTACAGTAACGCTGTGCGTGACGGAATTCCTGACAGCGTCGCCAGCAGTAGCGGGATCGATCTTCCATGCTTCTTCGTCCTGAAACAATATCGCGATTAATATCGCATTCTTGTAGGTCTGAGCGAACGTCGCTCTCGGACAGGTACTCCTCGTAGAATCACCTTGAACGTACACTCACTCGTTGCCTGAAAGGTATGGTACGGAGTACCACGCCCGAGTTGTGGCAGGCTGTATCTTGAATCCATCGCTTGTTGCCTTCGCAAGGGTGAAGGCGATCACTCGTCGGTACAAGTCTCGAGAGACGTTGATCCAGTTCTCCTTCTCGCGAAGGATTATCTACGGTACCCTCTTCCTGGAACGGCGGCCATGGCTTCCTGTCAGTCCGTGGTGTCAGCCTCCGTACGCGTTGGCGGTCGGTGTGGGCGTGGTCGTGCGGTCCATCGATGTCTTCTTTGGTTTCTTTTTCTGTATCCGGAATTCTTCGTCGGGCGATGACTTGTTCTCTGCACCGTCGTGGAGGCGCGGCTACTACGGTTGCGATAGCCGTTCTTCTGTCTTCTTCTTCTTTCTTCTCTTCCTGTTTTTATCCTGGCTAGAAGGGGGATCCCAAGACAGGTCTAACTGCAACGGCGGGGCAGGCACGTTGCTCGATGTCGGTGCTCCTTTCAACGGTGGTTGATTTGCTGTTTTTTTTAACGGTTAAGCGATTACTTTGATGTTCGCTGTTCGGAACGCGGACGGCCATTGCTCAACATCATTGAGAATGTGTTTCCTTTTATGTATTTTTGCCTTTGTTTCAGTGTATTTGGATATTCATCAGCAAATATCTGGCATGCTCTTGATAAAATCTTTGTTACATTCCCCATGGATTATAAACGGATTTAAATAATCTTCGTACGTATTATTTATTCAATTAGGTATGATTTTTATTAAGAACTCTCAAATGGTAAGAAATAGTATAGAACCGCAACGTTTTTTTCGTCGCCTTTCCCGTCATGGGCAACTAATAACAAAACTTAAAAGTTGTACAGCATTTTTAATATAAAAAATGTTAAATTGCCAATATAAATTTTTATAATAGACAACTTTATACATAGTCCCTCTTACGTTTAATGCTAAATAGGACGTAATGATAAAAATAGATACCTTTAGTGTATTATGATTGGCTAACTGCTGTAAATATATATCAAATTACCGCCCTCCGCCGTTAGGGTCTACAAAAGCAAATCCCTCGGTTTACCAATTTAGACTGAAAAATTCATTCAACATAATCTAGAAGTTTTAATTAAACTTTTTTATGCTTCTTTTAATATTGTTGCAGGGCAACATAATTAGGAATTAAGATAATTTATACCTTTTCAGTACATAAGGAATACTGACCTGCGACAAAATCAGTTTTTAGTTCTCTCGTAGAGCACATGGCTAATTATTGTATCTACAGTAGTAGATCATGTTTATTAAAGTATACTAAATAAGATTACTTATTACTAATACCTAGTACTTATTTTATCATCACCCTAAATATTAACAAACCGTTTTAAGCAACGGTTACTAGTTTTCTCGAGTTCAGTATGGTTCTGTTGTAAAAGTTGATCGAGCTTCAATTGTGCCTTAAAAGCCTAGCGTTATTGACTTCACCGCCTAAACCATTACAAAAAAAAATAAAGTATGGAGCCGTTTCTAAGGTGCCCTGCTGAAGAAAACTCAAAAACGTGAGTTCCAGTGGAGGGAAATCCAACATAAAATTGTGGGCTGGAACAGGGATAGGTGGCGAATAGGAAAATCACACAACTGCCCTTTTACATTTCAGTCTTCCTGAGAGCGCGTTCAACGCTTAAACCGGAAATTGTTCCTGACAATTCAACAATTCCAACTGTTGTCTCCAGAAGCCCAGCATTCGAAAGTGGAACCTCGAACTAAAGATATTATACGCAGACTTCAGTCCATCCTCAGGGGCTCATCAAATGATCGATCCGTTCCTAACTTATACTTACAATCATAATTAACAAAGAAAAATTAGATCGTGATACTAAAATACCTATAAATTTATCGTTATCCAATAATTCATTAATAAGAAAAAAAGTTTACCAAAAGCTAAGCCAAGATATAACGCGATGCTCAAATTCCCCTTGGCCCTCCCCCATATGGGTAGTTTTGAAAAAACAAGGTGGGTCATGTCAAAAGAAATGGCAAATAGTCGTCGACTCCAGAAAACTTAATTAAGTAACACCTAACGACGCCTACCTACTTCACAATCTAGAAAAAATTCTAGACAGATTAAGTCAATCTAGATACTTTTCCAAACTCGACCTCGTGTCAAAATTTCATCATGTACGTAGGTAACAGTATGATCAATCAAAAACAGCATTATTCACACTTCACTTTTTGGGCTTAAGAATGTCCCTACCAATTTTCAAGCATTAATAAATACAGTTTTAACTGGCATTGAAGGAATAGAAAGTTTCGTATACTTAGACAATATTGTAATATTTGGTAGTTCTTTATAAAGCCATAATAAAAATGTTTTTGCGTACTCGAAAGATTATGAGAATACAATTTAAAACCCTAACCAGATGAATACGAATTCCTCCGCAAAGCAGTCGCATATTTTGGTCACCTTCTAAAACCTAATCCAGATAAAATTAAAACAAACTTAGATATAAAAGGACCAAGAAATACTAAGAATGTTACATCATTCTTAGGACTTTATAGAAAATCAATGTGAAGATGCACATCAAAGTCTTAAAAATGTATTAATCGATACCCTAACTACCCAAATTGCTTTTTAGTCACAAACGTTCTAGATTCTATTTATTTACAAGGTGAAATAGGTAAAGATCTTACAATGTCCTACTATTCAAAAACTTTAAATCAGGCTAAGGAAAACTACACGACCATCGAAAAAGGGTTATTAGAAATAATTAGTGATCACAAGCCTTTAACCTGGTTAATGGATTGTAAAGTCGCTTAGTTAGAATATGATTATAAATTATCTGCAAACCTAGCAAACAGTTAGGCGGATGCATTAAGTAGACCGACCTTGAAAACAATATTTCCAAAGACCTCACCCAAAATATTAACATCTGACGATTTTGACTGATTTCATCAACAAAATTGAAATACTAAAAGGTATCAACTTTCTGATTCACTACTGCAACATCCTGGGTATCAGGTCTTTCCGACCATTGTCTAATAGAAATCATTTCTACTGTACCTAATTCCACTGTTGTTCGCAAAACCGATAGAACCTTGTGGTGTTTTAAGTAAGCTCGATGGAGTGATTTACGGGCTTTCTTTGCAACCTTTCCATGGCGTGAATATTGTTTTAAGTTGTCCTCTTTTTCGGACATCACTCTTTCAATATCTGAGGTCATCCTCATGGAAATGGAGTTATACATTCCCAAAAAACAGTACCGTATAGGTCATTCACGTTCCCAACCCTGGTTCAATAAGGCTTGTGCTGATGCAATATCTTTAAAAAATAGATATTACATTAAATGGAAATCTAATAAATCGGTCGACAGTCATGTGGAATACGTTGGTGCTAGAAATATCAGCAAAAGTGTCATCACTAAAACTAAAAAGTTGTTCGAACAACGAAAATGCAATGAACTAGCTACATCTCCTTTCGTCGTAAATGTTGGTCTTTAGCTAAAGCCATTAGTAAAAACGTTGAACATCTTCATTTCCCTCCTGACGTCTATTGACGGATCGGTAGTTGCTGATTCTGTAGACAAAGCCAATGTTTTTGTGGATTTGTTTGCATCAAACTCGTGTCTCAATCATCCTGGAAAAGATGTGCCCCTAGTCAACTCTTCTACATACGCTATGAAACCAATTCATTTTCGGTACAAGCTCTTGGAATCGATCATCAGTAGGCTTGATCTCAATAAGGCGACTGGCCCAGACGGTATCCTAACTATTGTCTTAAAGGAATGTTCCCCCGAACTAGTACCAGTCCTATCCAAGCTCTATACGATCTCTAGGTCTTCTGGGGAATTCCCTTCATCATGGAAGTTAACAAATGTTCAACCTATTCCCAAAAAAGGCGATAAGACCGATCCCTCAAACTACCGACCAATTGCCATCACTTCCATTTTGTCTAAAATCATGGAAAAAGCCATCAATCAGAAACTGCTCACGTTCCTTGATACTAACAAACTCCTTAGTGACCACCAATATGGGTTTAGGCAAAGTCGTTCAACAGGTGATATTCTTTCATATGTGACCCAAGTTTGGAACAATACAGTAGAGCAGTCCGGTGAAACAGTTGTAGTCGCTTTAGATATCTCAAAGGCATTTGACCAAGTTTGGCATAAGTGTTTACTTGCCAAACTCACCTCGTTTGGGTTAAATGATACTCTCATCAACTGGATTTCTAGTTTCCTTGATAAAAGACGAATACGTATCGTAGTTGATGGCTTTTTTTCAAAAGAAGTTAGCATTAACGTGGGCGTACCACAGGAATCCGTTATAGCGTCTACACTTTTTCTGCTGTACATAAATGACCTTATTTCTTCAACAACTAACCCCATCCATTACTTTGCTGACGATAGCACTCTTCACTGTAGTTCATCTCAGTCTACTCATAGTGATAATCCACCTTCTATGTCAAATCAAGAAATTAAAGCTGAAATTCCCAAATTCAATCAACAGAGACATTCAACGTATTCTCGAATGGGGAAGCAATAATCAAGTTAAATTTAATGCTAACCAAACTCAGTGTTGCCTTGTGTCCGCCAAAAAAGATCGATGATTTCCTGTTGTAAGTATGAATGGCTCAGTTCTTAAGTTTTCAGACTCTATTATTCTGTTGGGTATGACTGTATCTTCAAATCTGTCATGGCTTGACCATCTTCTGTCAGCTACCAAAACAGCTGCTCGTAAAATAGGCTTTTTGTACAGATTTAAGCACTACTTTACCTCTCGATAACTCCTTCTGCTGTATAAGGCCCAAATTCGGCCTCATCTGGAATACAATTCTCATCTCTGGGTTAGTGTTCCCCAGTACGCTCTCGATATCGTTGATCGTATTCAAAAGAGAGCGATTAGGCTTATAAATGACCCGTCCTTAACTTCTCACATACAGTCCTTTGAGCATAGAAGTGTGGTTTCAGTTCTTTCTTTGTATTATCGTTATTACAACGGCTGTTGTGCTGCTGAATTATATTCTTTGATACCATCTCGGGCTGTCTTTGCGAGAAACACTCGGTTCGCTCATTCACATCATCAGTATGCAGTACAAACCTCTACTTGTCGTACCAAACGGGTGTAATCCGCATTTTTCTCCACGGCTTCTAAACTTTGGAATGATCTCCCTAGTTTCTGTTTTCCTCTCACTTATGATATGAGAAAATTTAAGGTAGCTGTTCATAGGCATCTATTGTCAATTCATTATCCCTCTATCCATCCTCCTAAGTGTTCCTGAGTGCTTTAGCACGATAGGCCAAATTTAGCCTGTTCAGGTCCACATTCATAATGATGTAACTGTCATAAATAATATTAAAGATTTGGTAATCGAGTGTGATGGCTTAGACGCTTAAGCCCGCTTTGAGTTGAATTAGAGGTAATCTGTTACGGGGCCAGTTTTTGTCGATGGCTCCTTTACAATACCATAGAATGATTGTGATTGCGAGGCTTTAACTCAGCACAATGTAGCAAGTATAGCCTGGCAGCTAGCAAAAGTAGTAAGAGCACTTTGGACGCGTGTTCAGAAGATTTAATATATACACAGGACTAGTATAATTGCTGATAATTATTAGCCATTTTAGTAGTAATAGTAGGTGGCATAAATTTTCTAAAATGTAATCATAAACATAATCATAAAAGAAGGTGTAAAGAGAGAAGGGAACTGAAAGAGAATATTTCCATTAGCGCATATACAAGTACACAGACAAAACAAGAAATTAAGTATCCAGTAAATAATAATTCGTTTATACAATACACACATAAAATATTAAAAAAAAAATCAAATGTTAAGTTACCCAAATTATTGTTTTATTCAATAACAGGCAATATGTACACTATAGATCGTACATATTAACTACCATAAATGCCTCCAATCTTAATTTCGAAAAGAATGTATTAAATGTAATCACATTACTTAAATTTTTAATTCAGCAGAAAGCAGTAACACATAAAAGTAATTCATTAGTTGTAAACTTTACTGTAATAATTGCAAATAAAATTAAATCTCAAGGGTATAGGTATAGCATATTAAAATGTTGGTAATTTTTTCTCAAAGAAATCAGTCTTCATGTGAAACTGTCTCTAACAACAGTTAGTAATAAATAAAAATAAATGCTCGAAATCTTTATCCTAAGTAAAAGATAAATATGAGATAAAATTTATATTAAAGTTCTTTATCCATAAATCTATCTGAAGCTGAGTCACCGAATACGGTTACAAATTTAGCAGTATAAGAGCCACTACTATTTCGTCAAAGTAAACTAGCAGTTAAAGCAATAAGTAGGTAAATAATGGCTAACAGCTATTATATACAAATTATACATACACTTGAACCATTTAACCAAATTTCAATATGTTGGCTAACGTACAACTGACCCAAATAACCAGTAATTTGACAGAACCAGCTATATTTAGTACATAAACTACATCATTTTCACTGTTGCGATCTTGCAGTAAATTGATTATATATAATTGATAAGTACAACTTATGTGCCTTGACAAGCGGTAGGTAAAATGGATGTAATAATAATAAAAATAATGTTTATTGTGCATGCATGAAATACATTCAATGACACAATAGGCATGAGCTCAGTTAGAAGCTGATCTTCCACTATACCTTAATAGTAAAGCAATTACAATAAGACAGTATAATATTATAACAGTACAAAAGATATGTAATAAATGATCATAATGTTCAAGATATACTCAAGATAAATTTATACTTAAACTACTCAATATACGTAATTGTAGACGAACTTTATTACGATGACCACGAACATGATGAAGTTAACATTTGCAGTAAATAATCATAAGCGTAGCCAGAAAGTAACCATGTAATTTCAGTACAATTGTTGTTTGAAATAATCGCACAATGATATGACCATCATGTTGATATCGTCACTGGTAAAGAAAAAGTGCAGTAAAAGTCAAGAAGTCCAAATAGATAGTCCTAAAGCACTTTGAGATATACGTTTGATGTGTATTTAAAGAAAATGTAGTAAATTATCTACTTATCACGTTGAAATCAGATGCTACAAAAGAAAAACGTTACTTCCGAGACAAGCTCGTTGAAAAAGGAATATATAGCAGTCCTTATTTAATAAACAGTGCGCTGGATTATATCACAAATTAATTTGGGTTGTTCAATTAATATTATACGTAAAAATGTCCAAGCTGTGTTTTTCACTTAATTAGAATTTTGGTACATCTGTTGTCAGATATTTAGGTTCTACTTATTACCGCCTTTATGGCGTATAATTTAAGGTAGAATTGATATAATTAGTCATTAGGTTAATTTCAATGTAGAAGTAACCAAATGAAGGTGTATAACGATGAGTTAAACAATTATTAATACGCACAAAATATAAAATACCTGACACGACTGATATATAGGAATTGATGGTGTAACGTCAGGGTTTATTTTGCATGTTTACACAAAATGTACTGCAAAATTGTGACAGTGTAGAAAAATACAGCAAATCAAATTACGCAACCCCAATTTAAAAATTGTAACGTGTTTAACATTCGCTGCCTCCAAATTTTGATAATAATGATAGTATCAAATTTACTAAGAGAATTTTAGTACGAAACTAAACAACGCTTTATTCACGAATTATTAACTCCAAATTTACGCGCTACCGCTCCACGTTTCTATGGACAAGTTCAGTAGCTGCCAGAGGCACACATAAAATTTCTATATTAAAATCAAAAGTAATCCTTCTGATGCTAATTAAGTACATTCGTTCTAGTTTCAAATATTACCATTTGCGTTAACTACATCAGAGGCTTAACATGAATTACGATTCGTGAACTGTATTAAACAAAAAAATACGAGTTCAAATATTCATCTACATTATTTGAATGTTCCTTAAAGGATTACTCGTTTAAAACGTAACATATTGTTGTGAAATATTGTTGTTAAGTACGTCACAGTTGAAGATGCTTTTCATAATTTTCCATTCTTTTAACAATGTTACTCCTATATCTTCCAGTGCCTCTACAGCTGTTCGTGGGTAATAGTAATAAAGGTCGTTGTGAGATATAGAAACACACATCACAAAGAAGGTGGAAATGATTTTGACAATCCTCGCTACAAACACAATTACAGTTTTGGTACACCGAAACATTACTCAGTATTCTTAGGCGGGTTCTTATTATGCCTATATACGCCAAGTGGCAAGGTCAAATGGCAAAGCCAGTTGCCGCTGCCACACATAATTCACTGCGTCCATAGTGGAAGTGGCATTCAGTCGCAATACGGAGGGATTGAATTGCCGAAGGGTTTAAATTTCAAGGATGTGGACAAGCACAGATGTGGAGGTTGTTCCAAACTTTTTCCGAATCACCAGAAGTGATTTTGAGATTCTTCCTAACCTATACATATACCAATAACAGCAAGAGGGATCATAGATTCAAAAAAGCCGTTCCAGCTCATAAACGATTTGATGTAACTCTAGAAACACGAGATTGCCTGACATTCATTGATGTATATGTTCAAAATTTTGAAACACGCTATTTCGTGCATCATTTGAATTATTTGTAATGCCTTGGTCTACGTTTTGTCAGATTATACTCAGGTAAGGAAATAAACTGCTAATTAGCAAACTTATTTACATTTGTTATAATTATTGTAATTGTGCAAAATACATTTAAAGTTCCACCAGTAGGGTATCAATAGAATCGCTGTTTGTAGTTCCTGGGTCACAGGAATCTGTGAACGAAGCAGGACTCATCTCAGAATGTTGAAGGTGGTAACTTGGTGTAGGCACTAGATAAGTTTTAGAAATGAAAGAAGTCCAAGGAATAGGTGTGAACATGGATACACCGAAGGTGGGTGGCTGTGAGTACATGTGAGGAAGTGGTAGGCGAACAGTCGTACTAACTATTTTCCTCACAATTTTCCTAGCATAAAGTGATGGGAGGTCATGCATTTGCATCCCTATTTGCTCTTCAAACATGGTATATTGGTCTCTTACATATTTCCCTACTTGTATACCTTACATGGTAGCAAGAGCTTATTTTGTTTCAATCTCGGGTTTAGATCTTGTGTTAGCTATGTGTTGTGAGTTGAATAGTCGTTTCTTGCCTCGGGGGCGGATATTGATTAGGTTGATGCATCCAATACCCCCGATGTTTTGTTCTTTTGGTAATTCACGTTCGGAAGGCCTTCGTCTGGCTGCTGAGAAGTTACCTGGTCCAGTGGGTTCTTAAAAAATTATTAGTAAAATCACCTTAATTCAAAATAAACGGAAAAGTATCTGTATTTCATTTCAGGCCCCCAAAAATGAATCTGAATGCAAAATCATAGCAAAGGGATTCACAATAAGTAAGTACCTATTGGCAGTGAGTACTTTAATTACAAGGGCTTCTTTAGTATCGTTCTATTTGCTGTTGTAGACGCAAACTACAACTTCACGTATGCGAATGACGATTGTCAAGGTAGAATATCAGACAGGGTGTATTTAGTGAAACGAAATTTAGGAGTGTATAAGATAACGCAATAAATCTTCCCAGCCCGTGCGCGCTTCCTGGAGGAAATAATGCTGCACCGTTCGTTTTCGTTGCCGATGATGCATTTCCTCTCTCGCACAATATTATGAAGCCCTATGCAGGCTTACAATGAAAATAATTTTCATTCAACGCTTAAATAAAGCACGTAGAACACTTTCGAGATAATGACATCTTGTGTTTTCGGATACTGTTGTACTCAAAACGGCTAAAAAAGTTGTAAAGCAGGTCTAAAGCAGTTTACAATCCTCATGGAGTTTTTGATACGGTTTACTCAGACGCAGGGCAAATTCATCCAGAAATATACAGACAAGATCCATCAACAGAAGGGTTCAACAACGTTCCCAGGATGCCTAGAAGTGCAACCAATGCATATGCGGTTAGAAATGAATTTGCCGAGTTTTTTATTTCTTTGGAATTGTTGAATGCTTATTTCAAAGAAATAAATTTGAAACCCTTTCTGTCATTTCTCTTGCCCGATTTCTATCTTTCACGAACTTCATACTCTGGTAAGCAAACGATATGCAAGTCTACACTTATTTACTTCCAGTACCAGATTTAATACTGCCCTTTCTTTCTTAACTTCCCGTGAAAAGTAAGATTAGTCTCCACTAAACTTGTCACCTGGCTTCTTTAATTTGGACCGACACTCGTCGGGTCCGCATTGGCATGCCGTCTGGCGCTATTTTGCCAACTGGTACGAGCTGACAAAAACGACTGTTCACTTTGCCATTTGGCCTTGCCACTTGGCATATATCGGCATAATAAGGACGCGCGTTTAGATTTTCTTTTTACCGCAGTTAAAGATGAAGTAAGCTTTGCCCCAGGAAATGTCTTGAAAGTTTTATAAAAAGTGTTAAGGTTTAGTTTTTGAAACTATTTTAGTAACAGTATTAGTATATTATATCCAATTTATAAATTTAATTTGCATTGTTTAGATGTTTGGTCTTTTTATGTACAAGAATAACAGAATTTATTTTCCAGAAATGTAATAGGAACAATTAGTATTAGCTAAATGCGAAATAAAACTAAACAACATGATTGATGTGAGTAATAAGTATTAAACGACGAATTACTTAATGCGTTAAAAATGTTTATGTTGCAACCAACTTCAAATTCTTACGTCATTATTAAAATATTGCACACAAAAATAATTAATAATTGTATAAGGAAACTTTTGTTATGAATACTAATATTACAAGAAGCCAGACTATTCAACTTTAACGGTAAATTAATAATTTATTAATGATTACTTACTGACATCAATTGTAATTACGCATTACATTGTTTCATAAGGCAAATGATTGAAAAAAAAAACAGCAAAAGAAATATTCTTTATCAGAGCAAATTGATACATAAATAACATTTGAATACGCAAACAGAACGTATGAAGCTGTTTTTCCAACGAAATTGGTGTGTGCATAAAGGTTTTGGATACCACTGATCCTAAATGATAATGAGAGATGATTAAAAGGGAATAATTGGTTTCCGTATATAGTTCAATATGTCTATATGAATACCGCATGATATACCGAGCTGGTAGCGTAGTGGTGACACGATCTGCTTAGGATTCGGGAGGTAATGGGTTCGATTCCCGTTACCGTCTACCTTGTATGAGATTTTTCAGGAGGTTTTCCTCATACACATGTAGCGGCATGGTCACTGCGTATATGCACACCATATGCGGCTGCTTAGGCGAATGCTGGGGTAATATTTTTCCCCTCAGGGCCCTAACTCCGTTCCCTCCGATCCTATCCTGACCACACCCATCCTTAATCCCACCATGCATATATACGTAATGTATGTATGCTGGGAATCCATGATTGTAGCTGAAGGAGCTCGGAAAGCATGAGCAGCCCGCCCTCCCCCTTGAGGAGGAAATGAAATACGTGGCCTTTTCCTTTTCCTTTTTGAAAAAAGAGAAATTTTAAATTAGCCAAAGTTGGAAACACTGTAACGCGGCATTCGAAATTGGCTCCTATGAAAGTCGGTTTTACAAATACAAATACAAACACAGACGCAGACGTAGGCGCCGATGCGGACGCAGGCGCAGACGCAGACAC
This sequence comes from Vesta saturnalis, assembly GCA_036346205.1. NCBI lineage: Eukaryota > Metazoa > Arthropoda > Insecta > Coleoptera > Lampyridae > Vesta > Vesta saturnalis. The sequence continues at coordinate 1,722,484 of JARFJB010002342.1, read as the reverse complement.
AGGCGTGGACACAGACACAGACACAGACAGACACACACACACACACACACACACACACACACACACACACACACAGACACAGACACAGACACAGACACAGACACAGACACAGACACAGACACAGACACAGACACAGACACAGACACAGACACAGACACAGACACAGACACAGACACAGACACAGACACAGACACAGACACAGGCACAGACAGATACAGACATAAACACACACACACACACAGACAGACACAGACACAGAAACAGACAGACATAGACACAGACATAGACACAGACACAGACACAGACACAGACACACACAGACACAGACACAGAGACACAGACACAGACACAGACACAGACACAGACACAGACACAGACACAGACACAGACACAGACACAGACACAGACACAGACACAGACACAGACACAGACACAGACACAGACACAGACACAGACACAGACACAGACACAGACACAGACACAGACACAGACACAGACACAGACACAGACACAGACACAGACACAGACACAGACACAGACACAGACACAGACACAGACACAGACACAGACACAGACGCAGACGCAGACGCAGACACAGACGCAGACACAGACACAGACACAGACACAGACACAGACACAGACACAGACAAGACAGACACAGACACAGACACAGACACAGACACAGACAGATACAGACATAGACACGACACAGCACAGCACACAGACAGACACAGAACACAGACAAGACACAGACACAGACACAGACACAGACACAGACACAGACACAGACACAACACACACAGACACAGACACAGACACAGACACAGACACAGACACAGACACAGACACAGACACAGACACAGACACAGACACAGACACAGACACAGACACAGACACAGACACAGACACAGACACAGACACAGACACAGACACAGACACAGACACAGACACAGACACAGACACAGACACAGACACAGACAGAGACACAGACACAGACACAGACACAGACACAGACACAGACACAGGCACAGACACAGACATCAGACACAGACAAGACGGTGACAGACACAGGCACAGACACAGACAAGAGCACAGACGATCAGACAAACACATACACACACAGCAGACACAGACACAGACAACAGACATCATGACACAGACATAGACACAGACAACAGACACAGACACAGACACAGACACAGACACAGACACAGACACAGACACAAGCACAGACACAGACACAGACACAGACACAGACACAGACACAGACACACACACAGACACAGACACAGACACAGACACAGACAGACAGACACAGACACAGACACAGACAGAGACAGACAGACACAGGCACAGACACAGACACAGGCACAGACAGATACAGACATAACACACGACACAGACACAGACACAGACACAGACACAGAACAGACAGACATAGACACAGACACAGACACAGACACAGACACAGACACAGACACAGACACAGACACAGACACAGACACAGACACAGACACAGACACAGACACAGACACAGACACAGACACAGACACAGACACAGACACAGACACAGACAGACACAGACAGACACAGACACAGACACAGACACAGACACAGACACAGATACAGTATATTCCCAGCAAGCCGTATAGGTACGGTTTGGAAGTTGTCAATATGTGTTCTGCTCTGCATATATTGGTAAAGAGCAGCGAGATCCGTAAAAAGGTTTAATTATTACACAGTATGTTTTAAAGAAAACTAAAGACATTCTGGGTACCTATCGCAATATAACCATGGACAACTGGTTTTCGTCATGTGAGTTGGCCGAAAAACTGTTAAAGAAGATCTAACAATGGTGAAAACACTCCAAAAAAATGAACAGACACAGACACAGACACAGACACAGACACAGACACAGACACAGACACAGACACAGACACAGACAGAGACAGACAGACACAGGCACAGACACAGACACAGGCACAGACAGATACAGACATAAACACACACACACACACAGACAGACACAGAAACAGACAGACATAGACACAGACATAGACACAGACACAGACACAGACACAGACACAGACACAGACACAGACACAGACACAGACACAGACACAGACACAGACACAGACACAGACACAGACACACACAGACACAGACACAGACACAGACACAGACACAGACACAGACAGACACAGATACAGTATATTCCCAGCAAGCCGTATAAGTACGGTTTGGAAGTTGTCAATATGTGTTCTGCTCTGCATATATTGGTAAAGAGCAGCGAGATCCGTAAAAAGGTTTAATTATTACACAGTAAACACACTAAAGACATTCTGGGTACCTATCGCAATATAACCATGGACAACTGGTTTTCGTCATGTGAGTTGGCCGAAAAACTGTTAAAGAAGATCTAACAATGGTGAAAACACTCCAAAAAAATGAACAGAAATACCACCAGAATATTTGAAATCGAAACGTGCAGAAATTCCGTGCTCAGCTTTCGAATTTACTCACACTGAGATTTCTTTATGGAATGTTAGACGGAGGTGGAGTTAATGCAATGGTTCTACACAGACAGAAACATTCTAATGAAAAAATTTCCCGATGTACATTTATAAAGTCCTTAGCTGATTCACTAGTAGACGTTCACATGAAACAGAGAATCAATAATCCACGGCTTCCGAAAAACTTATGGTAATCTGTTCGCGATTACCTGGGATATCCAGACGAACAACCCGTTGTAAACCTTCAGAAAGGATGCCGCGATAGAAAAGGCCGCCATATTTGTGTCCACTGTGCAAAAAATATGTGTGTAGAATATCAGTTTAGTATTTGTGATGACTGTAAATCATAAAATAAAACACTGTTATATTCTCTACTTACCTAAAAAACACATACGTTTCATTTCGAAAAATAATAATGGGTTGTCCAGGACCCCACATTATGCAAATCATTCCGGTAATTATACCTTGTGATTTTAGGGTTAATGTTGGTTTCTCGGGGCAATTGTATCAGCGTTTACTCAGCTTCAAAGCTAAGCCAGCGTCCTTGAAGTGGTCAATGAACTATGGGTTTATTTCTGTCTAAGCTAGCTAAGGCTAGCTAATGGCCTTAAAAAGATCAATAATAACCTTTGGATTTGTTTCTTGGCTAAGAAATAAAAGCGAGTCTTGACCTTGACACATTCCTATTCCGTTAACCTTTTGGTAATTCCTTGTCTACCTATCTCCATCTTACACATGTAAATTCTCTACGACTATTTTTTAGTATGGTGCTCCTTTGCCCATATATTTAACAATTACTCATTAAAATAATCACCCGGTATAATCTACTTATTGCTGTTTCTCTGCTTATTTGTTTTTTCTTAATTTTTAATTTTCAGAAATATTGAGTTCAGTTGTTCATCGTTTTACGGTTTTCTTTGATTAGATCGCTAACTTTACGAAATATGTGAGGATGTAATTTGTATGGAAGGTTTGAATATTTATTTATTAACCATACGACATATTACAAGTTTAATAAAAACAAGTTGATATATCTATAGTTATTAATATAACATAGCATACCAGTCACGCCATTCCCTTGCGGAGTAGGCAAGAAAATTCTTGCCTCTTTATTTTTCAATTACAATCTTTCTCCATGCTTTCATATCGCATACCTTTAGGTCTATACTCTCACAGACTACGTCAAACTTCCTCAGAGCTATTTCTAGGTCACTCGTATTCTCGCTTAGTAAGACTTTGCCACCTGGATACACCAGAATTCGTACGTTTACGTCACCAACCATTACACCATTTGTATCGGCGCATTCTGGCCAAACACATTTATCCATGTACCCTGGAATGAAGCCACTATGCAGATCCCAAATCTCAGTTTAGGTAGTTTTACGTCCTCTATCAATCAGTATTCTTCCAAATACTTTACCAGGTACACTGAGCATACTTATTCCTCTGTAGTTTTTGCAATCCCTCTTGTTCCCCTTACCCTTATACAGCGGTACAATGGTCACGCCCTTCCAATCACTCGGCACTTTTCCATACTTAAGACATGCGTTAAATAATTCACAATCGCACAAGTTCTGCACCTCTATGTCTTTGCATTTCATCAGTTTTTTCATCCAAGCCTACTCCTTTACCGTTTTTCAACTTTTCTACCGTTATCTCATTTAACTCAATATCGTCCCCAGTTTCATTCAATATTCCTTCCACATTCTCCTTTTTGAACTCTTCAGTCTTAGTTTACTCACTACCGTACAGATTTCCGAAATATTCTTGCTAGGATTTCCTCACTTCACAATCGTTGCTCACATTCACCGCTTCGGTAGTATTCTATTTGGGCCGCGCTTTGTATTTTTGACCGATTTCCAGAAGAGTTTTTTGTTTCTCTCAAAATCATTCTGCATTTTCTCTACACTGCCTCCTTTGCGCCTTCGCTTCTTTTGCAGTAAAATCATTGCATGTACGTACGAGTCTTTTTTGTTAAATGCTATCTTTTTTACTGATGCATTCCACCAAGTACATTTTGTCTGGTTACCTATAGTCGCTCTTCCACATATCTGCACGGCACAATCGACAACACAGTCTGTCTAAGTCGTTCGTCATACACTATCAAGTCAGTCAAAATTTTAGATTCGCCTCTTTGCTATGCACATTTTTATGCTTAAATCACGTATTAGTCACGAATAGGTTTTTCTCCACATAGATGTTCACCAGGAATTCGCCATTCTCATTGAATCTTTGGTCTCCGAACTTTCCTAGGGGACGTTCAGTATGTTTACCTTGTACACCCACCGATCCATTCATATCTCCCAATATTACCACTCTTACATACGTTTAACACGTTCTCTACATCATTCCAGAAGTTCTCACACTTCTCTTTCTCCACTCACCTTTGTATAGCATGCAATGAGTTTTCGAAATTCCACTTTCATTGTAACCTACATTACCCGAGGGGATACCAATTCGTACTGTACTGTTTAACACATCTTTTCGCTCTTTCATTCACGTTCACTCCGACTCCTTTACTGCCATGAATTTTAGTCTCAACTCCTGAACATTAGTACTAAGCTGCCATCCTACATCTCTATAGTATCGTTTCCTTTGCGCCTTGTCTCCGATACACACAGAATATCAAGCTGTCTTTCATTCATTACATTTCACTTTCATTCTAACTCACATTACCCGAGGCGAGATACCAATTCGTACCGGTTAACATATTTTTTTCGCTAACGATCACTCCAACTCCGTTAAATCCATGCATTTCAGTCTCAACTCTTGACCATAGTGCTAGATCATCCTTTCTTTTCCGCTGTCCGATAAACACAGAATTTCATGCTGCATTTCATTCATTACGTTCGCAATTTCGAATTCTTACCATGCATACCTCTAACATTCCACGTACCAGCTCTTCGTTGTTTCGTCAGCAACGAGGTCTTTCTATTTCGACCTTGACCGCTCTTTGTATCCAGGTCGATCCGAAGCATTAGTATTGTGCTTTTTAGTAATTAAATTAGCGGCTGACCGATTACTAGCCAAATCGTGCCCCGGTCGATGTAGCATTCTCTACTAACGGTATCGTCCTACTATCGGACAGTGCGGGCACTTTAGCCTTATGCCCCGATAAGAAAGGAAGTAAAAATTAGAAATAGATACAAAGACAAGAAATATATAAAAACAATGTAAATGTATATACTTACTGTATATTTTTTTAAACTTACTTAATTTCAATTACATCGATTGTTCCCTACGCGATATTTGGTTCTCGGACTACCTAACGGTGTTGATGTAATTTATTTGAGAAAGAAAATGATTTTATTATTTTTAGTTTAGATTTTCAATTACAAATTAGAGCTAGTTATTTGTTTATTTATATTTATTTGTTTTTTTAGTTATACTTTAGATTACGGACTCCATCTAGTTATTTATTTTTATCATTTAAGGTAAAAAAACGTACATGCGTAAATACATTACGTGTGTACTGACCCCTTGGCGACCTACAGATCCTAAATATTGTTTTCATTATATATCAAAAAAATATGTATAGGTTAATGACTTTAAAGTTACCTTCCGTCCCTCCCGCAAAAAGGAAGGATGATTAATTTTAGCATTAATTAATTTTTGTAGCGAATATATTTACTTTTTATTTCTAACATTTATTTGGTATGATGTTTCTCTGGTCAGATCATTAAAAGTTCCCAGCCGACAGAATTTGCAAAGCTGTGTTTTCTTCCCTTTATTTCTATTTAATTTACAATTAATTTTCAGAAATATAGTTATTTACCATTTTACGGTCTTCCTAATTACGTCGCTAATTTTACAAAATATGTAACGATAAAACTTGTATGGGAAGTTTCAATATTGATTTATTAACTACATGACATATTGCAAATTTAACAGAGGAAAGTTGATATATCTACAGATATTTAATATTGTTTTCAGTATATATCAAAAAAATCTGTATGAGTTAATGATTTTAAAGTTATCCTCCGCCTCACCCACAAAAGGGAGAAAGATTAATTTTAGCATCAACCAATTTTCTTGGCATATATATTTACTTTTTATTTCAAATATTTCTTTGCTATGATGATTCTATCTTCAGATATTTAAAAGTTTCCAGTCGGCATAATTGACAAAGCTACGAAGTATGTAAGGATATAACTTGTGTGGGAGATTTGAATATTGATTTATTAACCATACACGATATCACATAGTTCAGTGATTATGTTCAACGAAAATTAACCCGCTATAGGCCGAAGCACACAACAAAAAATTAATTCGCCAAAAAATGTAAAAATGTGAACTTAAAGTACACTTTTAAAATAAAAATTGATTGATAGTAAATTAAAAAAACATAGCATCCCCAAAGATAATGTTTGTAGTAATCGTGTTCTGGAACCTATTTTTATAAACGATAGACGTTAAATATTGCAACACATACCTACTTTTTATTTTATAAAATGTTTATTTCTCTTAAATATGTAAAAGGCTTTCAATTTATAAATAGAACTAACTACTTGATTTTGCTTGTCGAAATCTAGATACGTATTTATAGAGACTTAAATTTTAACATACAACTTTTGCTCTTTATTAGCTCCCTACAATAAGTATGAATGTTTATTTTGTAGCGGTATATAATACAATTTTTATAAATATTATGAGATAGATGCCAATATCGTGAATCACCGAAATACCTCTTAAATCTTAAATCAACATTTCTTTATTGAAATATTCGTCCTAGATTTTTTTTTGAGAGAATATGAATTTTTTATTTTAATTTGAGTCGCTTTTATAGCTGAAGCGTTGGAATGTAAACAGTGTAAATTAGGTCAAACTGCAATATGAGTAAGTATATCTTGTACAGTTTTTTGGTATCTGCTTTAAAGCAAGGTTATACCTGTGTATTTCCATAGAAAATTAGTAAAAAATATTTTGATGTTTAAAAAGCATGTAACAATAACAATTTTACCATATATATAATTATAATTACTGACAAAATAAGGGGATTGTGAAAATGCATAATTAGGTCAGACTGCTAGAAGCGCATAGTGCTGCACTACAGTAGAGTAGTACAGTAGGGTTTTATGTGTTTAATAAACTTTAGAGGATATACTTCGCTCTTGGCAAAGGCAGATAACCATCGATATATGCGTTATAACGATTTGTATTAATTTCATTTTTCTAAAAATAACCGCTTGGGTACAATGTTACGCTTTTTGTAGTGTCGTTTATGTTCTCCTTACTTATTTTTTTATCTTGCTCCTTTGTTTTCCGACAGTTTGCTTTTATTTCCTACTGTAAAACAAGCTTGTGTGTGTGCGTGCGTGCGTTCGTGTGCGCCTGCGCGCGCGCGTGCGTGTGGGCGTGCGAGCGTGTGTCCGCGGGTGCGCGCGCGCCCGCGTGTCCGTGTGTGCGCGCGTGCGTGTGTGGAGGCGGGGGTGCATGGGTGTGCGTGCGTGTGTCTGTGTATTTGTGTGCCATCATTAGTTATTAAAATCTAAGTGTTACGTATAGAGCAGCACAAAAGTTGAAATTAGGATGATGCGTCATGAGAATTTGCGTCGTGCTGATGAAGGGTTTAACTTTGATTTAGTTAGCATTTAATTGAAAAACTATACGTAAACAAACCGTTACTACTAATCAGCTAAGATTGTGCAAATTGGTGCTACGCGCAAATACGCTCTAGTGACCTTGTTCCACATTTCGAACCTCACGTATTGCAGTGGCGTGAAAATGCTCTTTTTAACTGCAAAACATAAACTTTTGCTTACTAATCCAGAAATAAAAAATGTTTATTTAAAATTTATTTATCCTATTTTATTTTAAAAAAGGGCCAAATCGTATGTAGATTATTACTAATCAAAATAATAATAGTAATCCGTTTGGGTTTTTAATGGTGTATATTTTTATATTTATATTTATACAATCTATACGTTTCGGAAACAATAGTTGTAACAAATGTTGAAACGTATTTATTTGTTTCAACATCTTCTTTCATCATCCTCAACAATTCTTCAACCATGGAGGCAGATAACTGTAATTGTTATCGAAACGTACAGATTTGTATGTGTATATATATATATATATATATATATATATATATATATATATATATATTTATATACACTATTAAAAACACAAACACTCAGTATCTAAATGATGTATAATAATGGTGAAAGTTTACATTCTCAGAAATTTGTGCTAGATTCCCAAATAACGCATATATCGAAATTTATTGATTATCCAAAGGTATCTTGTTACGTATAACTTAGATGTGTTTTATAACTGTAATTAAAAATCTGTACAAGTAAATAAAATAAATAAAAGGTTAACAGCACACTTACCAGCTCTGTATTGAAAGAACATTTTTGAGGGATTGATTCACGAGTGATAGTCACTGCTTTGTGTTACTCGTCTAATCAAACTAAAACACTTTCTATGTTTTACGTTTATGAATAGTTGATGTAAAACTAGCTATTGATTTCCCCATAATTAATTTTTAGAGTGTAAACATACAAACAACCTAATTATCTTCATCACACTTACTGCAACTCGTATTTACATTTCCCTTAAAGTAATTAATAACAAAGCGGTTTGAACAAAATATTATATGTTGTCCATACATACATACACACGCAAATTGTTTTTTTTTATAAAAACCGCTTTAAAAGTTTGGAATGTAATAGTTACGTTTTAAATTCCACAACAACAATATGTAGTTAGAAACCACTGTTCATGTTTACTTTTAGCTAATTACTGTGTGATTATATAAACCTGTTAATTTTAATAATCTACCAACCGAATAACACACTTTCCTTAAAACGTCATAAATTTTATAACACGATTTTTAAAAACACACATGCTGAATTAAGAAAAACAATAGGCGCATCTGATATTACGCAACTCTTAATTAAAAAAGTAAGGTACTAAAAAATCTCTTTATTTATCAGAATAGAATGGTTGGGTAACAGGTGTTAAACAATAATTTGATTATCTCGTCATTTACAATTAAACATGTACTAAAAGAGTTTTTTACAAAATCAAACATAGGTGTATTATGTAATCTAAAATATAGAAACATTAACGTATAAAATACTTATCTTTTTTTTCTAAACGTTTCGATAACAGTTATCTTCGTCAGTAGTAATGTTTGTTAAAAATTGTTAAAGATGTAGTAAACAATTTTGTCAAATTTGAAAAATTCAAAAAAAAAAAAATTACAAAGAACGTTCTGCATTGTGCTTTTCATTGTTAATAACATTTCCAATTATTGATAAAGATATCTCTTTGTTAGATTTAACTGGGTTATTTTATTTGATGTAATGTTTGGATTTGTGAATGCTTCTATCATTTTAAAATTGAAGTTTTTCACAACTTTACACTTACATCATAACTCGATTAAATTTTGTTAAATGTGTTTTTTGGCTGAAATTTCATTGTTAGCTTTTAGAGAGTGTTCTGGTTTGTCATCTTTGAGGCAGTTTAACAATATTTAATTTTAATGACCTAGTTATTCTTATATACAATTTTATAGTTGTTATACGTTTCTCAAACTGTTATATTAATAGCAGGCTTATGTTTATGTTTGAATTTTAAATTTGACAAAATTGTTTACTAATCTTTAACAATTTTAACAAACATTACTGAGAAGATAACTGAAGTGTTATCGAAACGTTTAGATTGTATTAATTTAAATACACCATTAAAAATCCCACAAAAAAAGATAAGTATTTTATTATGAGTGTTAATGGTGAAAGTTCACATTTTCATATTAACGTATAAAGTCCATATACATTCGAATGGTAATCTTGCAGTATTGTTTTATTGTATAGGAAGCATCTGTAATTTTTCTCTAGGAAACGTAAATGATATCCTTGCGGTGGTCGTCCAAAGGAATCAAAATATTCCCCATTACCATTCTCGTCAATGTAGATAGCGGTTCAATGCTGACCTGGTTTGTTTGCAGGATCCGTGTTTACGATAATTGCACACGGTCTAGGTGCGTGTATCGGTAGTTCATTAGAAGCACACACAAGCCGAAACACATTCTTCTTGTGGCTGGGGATCGATTTCAAGCATCTCAACACTTGTACCGCACACATCTATGGAATTGCTATGCAACTAGGATTTATTATAAACAGGTTGCATAATTATCCTCTGTCATAAAAATTGTATTTTAATAAAGGACAAAGACATGTAAAGATAATGAGAAGTGTTTTATAATAAAAGATTTTATTTAACTAATTTAACCTGTTAACATGTGTCAAGATTATTTTTATTTTATAGAAGCGGTCGGCCTTGGATTTTTTTTAAGTTAACATGTATTATATACGTAAAATTTCGCGACGCGAGGATTTCGGCAAAGGTTGTTTCGGCGATCCCACTCCAACCTTCCCCGAGCATAATCGAGATTGTAAGACAGGTGTAGGGTGTCGCAACTTGTTCTCGGGTCTTTGCCCCTTGTCGTGAGTAGGGGTATAATGCTAACTTGTAAGACAGATGTAGGGCTTAGCAACTTACTTTCAGGCCCTCGCCCCTCGACCAAAAGTTTGAATTTGTTTGTGACGCCGTCTATGAGGGGAAATCTGAACTTGTATTATAATAATAAGAAGGCCTAATGCTAACTTATAAGACAGACGTAGGGCTTCGCAACTGACTTACTTACTTTTGGGTCTTAGCTCCTGGCCTCTTGGCGGAATACTTGAATTTGGATTTGTATTTAAGTGTTTACATTCCGATTACTTATTGCGAGAAATTTGAACTTGTCTTCTAATAAGGGATCTATTGCTAGCTTATAAGACAAAACATAGGAACCTGTGTTAGGGCCTGCGCCCGCCTGTCGTGGCGCTTGTTGGGAAATTTGAATTTTTATCGTCATCTAGTTGTATATGGTCTAATGGATATCTTCTGTAATAAAGGTGGCACTATCTAGCGTTATATTTCTAGGACTAATCAGGGGTGTGTTTGTGGCACCATCTAGTGGCATATTTCTAAACTAGCTAATGTTTTCTGTAATAGAGGCTGCGCCACCTAGCGGTATATTTCTAGGAATAATTAGGGTTGTTTGTGGTGCAGTATAGTGGTGTAATGGCTAATGAATGTTTTCTGTAATAGGGGTTGATCGTATTCGTCTCTGCCTCGTCTATTTCTCAAACATACAAATCAATTACTCAAATCAAATTAATCAAACCAATTAAATTAAACACCAAACTGATTTAACTTAATCATACATAATCAGCATAATAGCAGCATGATTGAACGCACAGAGTGCAAAAGAAAGCCAATCTCACACTTATTGTAGCTACCCATCTAACCGCACTTTCGCATTAACTGCAGCATTGTTAGTGTAGGTTCAAACACCGTAAGGAAAAACAAGTTTATTAACAAAATTGAAGGAAAGCTTAGCGTTTGAAAATATATTATTATTATTATTATAATCATCATTATATCATTTTTATTTAATCACATTCTTTATTGGTCTTCTTCTTCTTGAACCGTTATTCGTCGCTCTCGTCATCATGGTTTTGAGATTCGTCTTTCTCCTCTACCTCATCGCTCTTCTTCCGCTTCTGTGAATCATCACCATCACCTTGGATGTGAGATCCATTCAGCTCATCCACGTCATCGTTTCCATCATCATCTTGAACGGTTATGTTGTAATAGTTTATTAACAAGTCAGTAAAATCTCTAATGTCAGCTGATGTTGACTTATAAACAGGAGAATACATTATAATAATGCTCACTCGATGACAGTTATACTTTAAAGAGCGAAACGCACGAGAAATGAGAATGCTGCTAGCATTGGGTCTTGTGCGCTGGCGCGCTCGTCAATGTTCGGGTAGAATCGGTTATCTTCGGGGGAAGTTTGAAATATTGACCTAACCACACTCTAACATCCTCCCTAGGGGCATGCTATAAATCTAAACTCCTTTTTTATGGCTGAGGTATTTTCTCCTAAGACGGCTGCGCAAACAAAAATAATCAGGGTTGAAATTCCCATCATGGGTTGAAAAAGGTCACCGAAAATTAGGGTGAAAAATACGCCCCCTCAAGTAAGCGAGTAAAAACAAAAAAGGCCTTAATTAGGGATAAAAATTCCATCAAGGGGTTGAAAAAGGCCTCCAAAAAGAAACCATAGGGGTGAAAATCAAGGGGTTGAAAAAGGCCTCCGAAAAGAAACAATAAGGGTGGAAAATACGGGCTCCCACGTGGGGCATCCTTGTGACGTCAAAATCCAAGATGGCACATGGTCGCTCAACGGATACATTCATTCTGCTCTTTGGATTCGGCTGCACCACCTTCTGTGCTGTAACTACATTAGGGTAATCCCTCGACGAACACGAACAAAGGTCAGAGTGTTATTGTTGTCTATCACATGAATTCGAGTACATACTTTATCGTCGCTTTATATTGGGATTACTCGACACTGATTTCTTTCACGTTCACGCTATAAAATAATAATATCGACTTAATTAGTAGAATTACAATATTGTCATACTTATTTTATATGAAGTTCAAATTTGGCAAGTCAACGTAATTGACCAAAATTATACTGGTGGGTATTTCTTAACGATTCACAGATTGCTAAAACATTTGTCGATTTTATATTTAAGTGTTTTTGGTAACTTTTCAATTTATAATATTCGTTAACTAACTTTAAATTTTTGATAAATTAGAAATCACACCCGTACCATTCACAATTAGCTACCATTTTAGTTTTTACTATGGAGTTGCGCAATAGAAATTATGTCATAATAGCTCATAGCTCCTGTATTTTTTTTTAATTATCTTTTTGGATACACACTACCACCTAGCTCAAAGGTAAATTTTTGGTATTACGTGTATGTGCCATATCTGTAACTTTTTTTAATACATACTGGGTGTGATACCTGAAATAGTGGAACGAATTCAGCGAAGTTCTTTTTTTTATATTTTAAATCAAACATTTTACTGTTTATATTTAACCTTTGGAGGGAATGTTCAGTTGCCAGTGTTAGTCTTCTTTTCCTGTAGTTTATTTTGCTATTAAATAAATAAAAGGTGCAAACTGAATTGTTCTCCCGAAAGGCCATTTGTACTTTTAGGTTTAACGAGTTTCTCAATTATATCTACGGTTGTTTTTTGATGTTGTACAACAACAGCTACAAGTACAGTTTATTAAGTTTGAGTATTTTCGGACGCTGTGCTAGCGTTACTGTGTATGTTTTTCTTACAGGTCAACTCAATGAAAGATCTTTCATTGTATGAAGGGCAACATTTTACAACAATTTTAGCTTTTATTTTTGTGTTTAAAAATTAATCATTGGGAAGGTTCAAAGTTAACCAAACCTGACCAACTTGCGAACGTTATTGATTTTTTTATTCTGGTTAATAACCGTAGTGACCGATATTTTATTGATTTAGTCAAATTTTCATTCCTATGTTCTACGATACATTTTAGTTGAATAATTTAGATTAAAAATATTTTTTTGTTGTCTTAAATATACTTTTTGAGTGGAGTAGTACCCACACATATTTATCTTTGTTTCCTTTGGCTGGTTGTATTATAGTTTGCTAGTTACACTACAGTGGCCTCTTATTTCCCATCCCTTGGTGTGTTCCTTTCTTGTTTTCCCTACTCGCCTCTTTCCCCCTCACTATCCAAAAGGGGGATAGTGATGCCTGTTTCTACTAAAGGGGACCGGCTTCTGGCGCCGACATTAACATCACCGACATAGACTGTTTGCTTAACTACCTGCAGGTGAGTAGAGAGAACCCTTTCCTTTTCCTCCGCTTCCCACTAACACACGTGACAAGTAACTTAAATGATAATTTTTTGACGGTGAAACTAAATCATCTATTTGCTACATTTTTGCTTCGTACTTCTTGTTACTATTCCTCCACTCCTAAGATGGCCTTTTGTAGTTGAAATTATCAGTGCCAAGTCGTTAGGAGTGGTGAACACTTCCATTCTATCTTTGACGTACTTTATTTGAGGCGGACCATATCTATGGCATCGATGTATCATCAATGTATTGATTTTTCTTGGAGTTTTTCAGCGACTCCATATCTACAATCCCCATATCATCTACCTTGTCGTTGATCATTCTGATGTTGGTTATTATTGTTTTAACATGATTTAACATTTTCTGTTTAAAAGCACTACTTTTTTTATAAGATCTGCAATTCTTGGTTGCTCAATAGTAACAGATAAAGCCAGCCTGTAATTTTTTTTTCAAAATCAGCCATTGTATTACAAAAATAATTCTCAATTTCTTTTATGTAACAATTATGTTGATTGGATAATTCTATGGTAATCAATAAAAAGTTGCAATGCAATTACGTAAACTGGAAATTTACAATAATAGGTAATGTTGTATTGTAAAATAATGTAAAGTAAATTCAACCTCAATTGTTAATATTAGGTCACAATTTAAATAAATTTTCTGGCATAAACTACATCCAAAAATGTAATTATGTAGATTTTGGTAAGTAAACTTCGGAATAAATGAATTTAAACCCGTAATTGTGCACAAGTGATCGAGCAACGTGTTACTCGCGTTTGTTCATAATGCTCGTAGTACACAAGGTGTGTCACGATTATGACCTATTAGACGTATCTCAATAACTACTCAGAGTAGAATAATGAAACTTGGGGTTTTGGGACATGATGGCTTTAACTAAAATATTTTCAAACATCGCTAACTTCTGGTTATACCGGAAGTGGCCATCAACTTCGTTATTTTAAATAGAACACGCTATATTTTATGACATTTTTAGAATCCTCTCTAAAATCTAGACGAAATTTAATAATATTGTCCTACACATAGTGTTAACCCTTTTCGAGTTATGTACAAAAGATTAATATTAAATTATGGCTGTAACTTCTCATAAAACTGCTTAAAATTTATTATACTGGGTGTTCATAACAGCCTTACCATCCTAATCTATTTAAAATCAGTATATCTCTTTTTTTTTAAGAAATACCCTATCTATTTTTTTATTTTTGAATTCTACATAATTTTTAAGGGTAAGTTTATTAAGAATTCTCTATATCTAAGTCTAATAGGTTTTAAGTTATAAGACCTAACATTCAAAAACTTGGAAACTAAGTAAAATTCCACTAACTTTTAAAGTAGCCTTTGGAAAAAATGATTAAAACGGAATAAATCCAAATATCAAATTATTTTAAACAAAAAACAATCTAAAGCGTTAATTATTTATTATAAAACATAATATATGTATACTATTATAATAGGTGCTTAAAACACTGTCATTCGTTTTCAGACATGTGTTGACTCGTTTTAATAAATTTTCATTGGTGCTACGTGTTGTTTGATCCTCTTCCAAGCTATTGAACGCTTGCAGTACTCTTTCAACCATACTTTGTTTGGTAGTGGGAGGATCTGCATAAACAAGTCACATAACCCCAAATAAAAAAATCTAAAGGAGTTAGATCTGGTAAACGGACCATTATTGGCAACCACCGGTTCTCGAACATTTGATGCAACATGTTTCCAACAATATAGGACTTGTGTGCCGGCGCTCCATCATGCTGGTACCAGGCTTGTCCCGCTTCTTGTACTGGCAGATTATTTAAAGAAATTTGCACAAAGTTCCTTAAAATATTGCTATAACCTTCGTAAATGATTAAACACACAATTCTATTATTCTTAATTGCACAATAAACATTAAATTGCCAAGAGTCTTGAAAGTATCTTTCCCTTACCACGTGTTGATTCTCACCAAACATGAATATTGTGCTGGTTCTACAACCCATTTTTAGAAAGCTCCATATTATTTTTTCTATAAATGCTTCATCACCTGTGTGCGTAAAGTCAAATCCGTAGGTTTCAAGTTTTGGACTTGCCAATACGTAAAAGGCTTCCATTTTATCTCTTATATGGTACATTTATAAATCGAGATAGTTCACGCTGGCAGTAGGATGTGCACTAAAAAAAGTTAACACGTTTATTTCTTATTGTCCACCGTAGGTTTGATTCGTGTTATTTTCGGACGAAAAGATCCAAATCCAAACAATTTTTAACTAAAGTGTGAATAATTTTAGGGCTAAGACTGCCTGGATATCGTTCTGCGAAAGTTCAGCACGTACGTTCCAAAATTTTGTTACATTCTTCATAAACAATAATTAAATTCAGCTAATCTTCATTGGAAAAAGCTAAACGAGGCATTTTCCTACAAAACAATTTTACCTTTAGATTTAATCATTTTTTCCAAAGGCTACTTTAAAAGTTAGTGGAATTTGACTTAGTTTCCATGTTTTTTAATGTTAGGTCTTATGACTTAAAACCTATTAGACTTAGATATAGGAAATCCTTAATAAACTTGCCCTTAAACATTATGTATTAGGTAATTGCATGTTATTGATTGGTAAAAATGCCAAGTATCAAGGGAAACTACTGTTAAACTACCTAAACTAACTATCAAACAACCTAACCTATCTGTTAAATTCGATGGTTTTGACATTTCTCTGTATAAAATAATAGTTTTCCATTTAGTATTATTGAATTATTCATTGTATACAGACGCTAATCATAAATGCTCAAAATTGCATTTTAGACATTCATTACTTCTGTTGTTTGATTTGAAAAATCTGCTGCCGAAGCCCATCGAACACTTTTATAAACCCATCGTGATGCTGCTCCGTTATATTCCAATTATCTATTTTGGTTTCAATGCTTTAAAAGTGCTGGTTTTGATGTCAATGACAAAGAACGGCCTGGAGGACAAAAAAAGTTCGAAGACAATGAATTGGACGAAAACCCAGCTCAAACTCTCAAAGAACTTTCAGATAGCTTAGTAGTTGATGAATCAACTGTTTCCAGGAGGGAAAATAGCGACCACATGAATTGAGTGAAAATGCCATTTCGAGCAGTTTCAACAATGCGGTTTCATTGCTTGCCAGGCAAAAAAAGAAGAGTTTTCTGTGGAGTATTGTGAGAGGCGATGAAAAGTGGCTCTACCATGACAATCCTAAGTGTAAAAAGTCATGGGTTGGTCCAGGAGAGCCATCTAATCGACACCGAAGCTGAATATTCATGACCATAAAGTCTTACTGTGTATATGGTGCGATCAGCAAGACGTAGTGTATTACGAGCTACCAAAATCGAGTGAAACTGTTACTGCAGATGTCTACAAACAAATTGAGCAACGTATTGTTGCAAAAAAGACTAGCAATAGTGAGTAACAGGCGCAAAGTCATCCTCTTGTATGACAACTCTAGGCTACACGTTGCAAGAGTTGCGAAGAATACACTTTTGCAGCTCGAATGAGAAGATCTGCCACACTCAGACTTAGCGGTTTCTGATTACCACTTGTTCCGATCGATGCAGCATAGCTTGGCTGGCACACGGTTTCGAAATGCTGAAGAAGTGCGAAAATGGATCGAAGATTGGATCGCTGCCATCGTTCATTCAACACAGTATCGCCATATTGCGACAAAGATGGGAAAACGTTGTAGAAAATGATGGAAAATATTTTGATTAATATATATTGTACCAATTTTCCTCAATAAATGTCTTTTTCAAGTGAAAAAATGATCAGAATACTATTATATTAGAATTCAAAAATAAAAAAGTATATAGAGTATTCCATTTCAAAAAATGAGATATACTGATTTTAAGTAGGTTGAGAAGGTAATGCTGTTATGAACACCCAGGATAATAATTTAAAATTTAGATTGCCTGTATGTAGAGATCATCATTTGCTTAATAATATTGTATAACATAACAAAATTTGAAACAGTTACTACCCTTATTTAATATTACTCGAAACCAGTTAACACTAGGTATAGGACAATATTATTAAATTTCGTCTAGATTTTAGAGAGGATTCTAAAAACGCCATAAAATATAAGGTGTTTTACTTAACCCTCTGACCGAAATATCGGTACTTTCACCGCTATAGTACACCAAACGAGCGCTTGGAGCGCTCCTAGTTAACCTGTGCGGCTGGGCTTTTGCGGCACTTTTAGTGCCTACAAGTGTAGTGGAATGGTGTCGCGTCGCAGACCATTGTCAAGATCGCCCTAATACATCGAAAACTTGTAAGTACGTCGGTGAAATTCACCGCTATTTCGTATTTGATAATATTTTTTTTTGCGCGTTATTTTTACCGATATTCCAACACTCCACCCGTATTTTTTACGGGTATTCCAACTCTGTAGCAGTAATTTTTACCGCTATTCCAACTGAATATTTCGTTTTGGAGAAAACCAATTCACTTTACATTTTCTGTTTTCTACTGAAAATATTTCAAAAAAGATTAGCTATGATTCAAATTCTCTTATGTAGCCTCACTATTCATGTTCCAAATCTCACCATTTATTTTTTATTAGACTTTGTTATGCAATTCTGCTTATAAGCTACTTTTCCTTTCTTTTGGATTATCTGGTAGGTACTTGGAAAAGCAAAACAGTCGACTTTATTTTCTATTCCTTGTATTAGGTCTAAAGTACATAATACAGAAAAGCTAGTGCTGATTTTTTCCAAAAGGCCGCAGAATATTTCCGAACGAACTGAAAGAATTATGAGTTTCGTAGACCGGAGACTGACGACTCCGACTCGGAAATCGATTCAGACGATTCTTATATCCTAGAAGAAGACGAAGGTTGGGACACCTCCGATCATGACACAACTTCCATAATTTCTGAAGGTGAGATTTCTATGTTAGAGGACTCGGATGAGGCCGACAAGGAACATCTACCAGATGTTCCTGGTACGTCAGGAAGTGAATCATAGAGAACTGTTCTTGACGCCGCAGAAGATGCTGTAGTAATTGACGACGCCTTAGTTACCGAACAAAACACGATCGAAGAATCACCTAAATATTTTGGGAAAAGAAACTGCTTCACTTGGGAGTCGGTACCCTAGTGTGCCCCAACGAGTAGATTCGGTAGAAATACTATTCACGCAAAAATCTCAAAGCTCAAGGGACCTGCTCTAGATCTGGGATATGCACCAACCCCAAAAGAAATTTTTCATTTATTTTTCACAAATAACATGATTGAAGTTATCGTTCTGCATGCCAACCAAAAACTTGCTATGATGAGAGAAAACCTTGAAAAGAAACAAGATTTATCTTACAAAGATACTAATGTCACAGAAATGCACGCACTTCTTGGTATTCTGGTTTATTGTTGTATTTTCAAGTTGAACAGAGAATCTTTGGCTTCACTCTTCAGCACAGAAGTATGGGGAAGGCCAATATTTAGGGCGATCATGTCTCTGAAAAGATGTGAAGACCTGCTGCGAGCACTTAGATTTGATGAGTCTGCAACCCGCAGTGAAAGCGTGAAGGATAATAAAGCTGCAGCAATTTTGGATTTGTTTGAGTCATTCATCAATGCAAGCAAAATTACTCAATTGGTGCGTATGCTCGCGTGGACCAAACGCTTGTGCCATTCAGAGGTAGATGCAGTTTCATAATGTACATGCCGAAAAAACCAGCTAAATATGGAATCAAACTGCTTTGTATGACTGATGCTTTCAATGGATACCTTTTGGATCCATACATACACTGTGTCCGTAAAGTATGGAACAAATTAATTTTTAGCTAAACAGACCATTTTAAGAAATAATCCTGAAACACGTCGATTTTTGATTTTAATTTACCGTATTTTAAAATAATAATTTAATATACAGGGTGAATTACTTTCGAGTAATGACGTCACCGCCATTTTTTTAAATGGAACACCCCATTTTGTTTCAATTTTCGGATTGCTCTAGCTGAGCTGATTCCAAAATGTATCACATGTTGATTCCAATTGCTACAGGGTGGACAAAATACAATAGTTTTGTGTGTGCTCATAAAGTAACGCATAACATTCTTTATTAGTTAAATTAACAATATTATCAAAATACTTGTTGTTTAGCGGCAATTGGTTTAAATGTAGTTTGTAATTTTTTGTTACATTATTAGATTAATAAAATGAGCTGTTTTCAAACATGTTTGGTACATGTGGTCTAGCAGACAGAATATGAAAGAAATTAATTCTTATCAATTTAAAAAACATAGTCGTCTAGTTTTTGTGAAATGTCATTATTTGTTTAGTAATTTATTGATGTTCAGTGACAGTTTAGTACTACAATATTTATGGTATTCGTGAATGTTTTAATTATTGCTTGGATTTAATTTAAAGTAGAAATGAACTTAAGTGTAAAACAAAAATTCAAATACTCATGATGATTGGGTATGGAGACAGATCGCGAACTTAGATGGAAGTGTGCAATTTGTTTAATGATAAATATCCAGAAAGACCTATAACGCGTTCAACAGTCTGTAAAATTGAAAAGAAATTTCGAGAAACTGGTACGGTTGAAAATGCACGCAAATCAGGTCGTCCCTCTGCAAATGTTGATACAGCATTAGATTTTAGTTAGTCGCGATATCAGTGTTAGCAAAACAACGGTACACAAACTATTAAAACTTGAAAATGGCATCCTTATAAAATCAAACTTGTGCAGGAATTAAACGAAGATGATCCCGATAGAAGAATACAATTTTCCGAAGAAATGATGGATAAATGTCACCGAGACCCTCTCTTGATACAAAACATTATTTTTTCTGATGAGGCCACTTTCACGTTAATTGGCGAGGTCAACCGTCAGAATTGTAGATACTGGGCAAAAGAAAACCCCCACTGGATGCGTGAGCATCATACACAATACCCGCAAAAGGTAAATATATGGGTTGGAATTGTAAGAAATCTAATCATCGGACCCTACTTTATCGAAGGTAATTTAAACGGGGCAACGTACCTTGATTTTTTAAGGGGGTATCTCGTACCTAATTTACGTAATTTGTTTCCCAGCAGACGTAATCCTGGAGGTTTTGATGAAAGTTTATGGTTTCAACAGGATGGTGCACCTCCACATTATGCTGTAGATGTTAGAAGGTACCTAGACGAAATTTTTCCGAACAGGTGGATTGGTAGACGTGGATATATTGAATGGCCAGCGAGGTCACCAGATTTCAATCCTTTGGATTATTTTGTGTGGGGGCATCTAAAGAATGTTGTGTATCAAACGAAACCAGCAAATATTCAAGAATTAAAAGAGGGAATTCGGACAGCAATAAACAATATTTCTCAAGACACAATAAACAACAATAAACAAGAATTTGTACAACGTTTGGGTTACTGTCAAATACAGCAAGGGCTGCAGTTCGAACATTTATAAAGTCATGTCTTTCATCATTCTGTCCGCTAGACAACAAGTATTTTTGATAATATTGTTAATTTAACTAATAAAGAATGTTATGCGTTACTTTATGAGCACACACAAAACTATTGTATTTTTGTCCACCCTGTACCAATTGGAATCAACATGTGATACATTTTTGGAATCAGCTCAGCTAGAGCAATCCGAAAATTGAAACAAAATGGGGGTGTTCCATTTAAAAAAAATGGCGGTGACGTCATTACTCAAAAGTAATTCACCCTGTATATTAGATTATTATTTTAAAATACGGTAAATTAAAATCAAAAATCAGGATTATTTCTTAAAATGGTCTGTTTAGCTAAAAATTAATTTCTTCCATACTTTACGGACACAGTGTATATTGTGGGAAAGGGAGTGATGGCTACAAATTATCAGAAGCTGAACTCGTGTATTCGAAGCCCGCACAATCTGTACTTAGACTTACAAAAGACATATCAGGTACCAACAGGAATGTGACGACGGATAATTGTTTCACGCCAATTGAACTGGCGGAAGTACTCTGGAAAAGAAACCTGACACTCCTTGTAACTGTCAAAGTAAACAAGCCACAAATTCCTCCCGAGTTTTTGAAAAATGTAAGAAAACCAATTGGATCAAAATTATATGGCTATACTAAAAAATTTACATTGTTGTCCTATGTACCAAAGAAAAACCGGGCTGTCAATGCACCATAAGGCATATGACGACCCTTTCAACGAAAAACCTGAGATGATAGCGTTGTATAACAAAACCAAAAGAGGAGTTGATCAACTTGATATGAAATGCAGTAACTACTGTGCTAATCGAAAGACCAGAAGATGGCCGCTTGCAATCTTCTATCATATCGTTGCCACTGGCTGTTCCAATGCTTTTGTTTTATATCAACACTATAAGACGAACAAGATAAAATGCTTTGATTTCATGCTTCAGCTTGGGATATCATTGACCAATGCGCAATTACGACAGAGATTGGAGATCCCAAATTTACGTATTGAGCTAAAAGAATTGATCCAAAAAGTACTATCTGAAACCCCAGATCAAGAAGGAAATCGAACTAGATCTGCCTCGACCAGGGCAGGGAAACCTGCAGGAAAGAAAAAACAAAATACACAAATTTCAACCCACAATTCAGATAAGTTGCAAAAACAATCCACGTTTCGCTACTGCCCATACAAATTGAAGAGGAAAGCTTCAACCAAATGCATCAAATGTGGAGCTGCCAGCTGTCGTCAGTCCTACAGGGCTGTTTGTAACAGTTGTGTTGATGAACAGAAATAATTTCATCATAAATTTATATTTTGAAAGTTGTACACGGGAATTCAGCAAGAAGATGGCAATTAGCACTTTATCATAATACTTTCAAGTAAACTCTTTTTTATTTATTTGTTGTGAATCTACCTTAGCGTATGTAGACAAATGACCATTTGATCTTTCATTTTTAGAGTTTATTGACTTCACTTGGGGTAAAAATTATCGATATTCCGATAGAGTGGGTAAAAATCACATTCCGGTCAGAGGGTTAAAATAACGAAGTTGATGACCACTTCCGGTATAACCGGAAGTTAGAAATGTTTGAAAATATTTTCATGTCCTAAACTCCGTATGTACCAAGATTCATTATTCTATTCTGATTAGTTATTGAGATACGTCTAATAGACCATGATCGTGATACACCTTGTAGAAGAAAATTTTTCCATAAGTACAACGATTTAGTAACTATTAACCGACGCGCGCTTATTGGACTTTCCTGTATATTAAGAAAAAATTTACTTCCAGAATCAGAAATAATTTTTCAATTCGTACGAATAGAAAATCCAGAATTTGCTTAGATACAGTAATTCAAAATATACGAATGTAGAATATTTAGGGCAACTATTTCTGCTTGGTGTAGCAAAAAATTTATAATAGGACATAGAACAGAAAAAAATTGGCGTAAATACTTGTGTAGTAAATTTTGACCAAATTATTTGTTCAACATAAATCCACCTGTTTTTTTCTTGAAATTTGCAGTAAATATTTAACGTATTAAAATACAGCACGCCGGAAACGTATCCATTTTCCCAATAGACGATTAACAGCAGTAAAAAATTGAGTCATCATTTATTTAATTTTCAGTTATTTAATGGTTATTTAGTTAACCTGATTGAGGTACCGTTAAATATTATATCAAAGGTATTGCAAAATACTAAAGTTGATTAACCTCGATAGAGATTATTATTTTAAGGGTTTTTATTGTGTAGACATTATTTATGTGTAAAGTTTACGTGTTATTACTTAACGCATAATTAAAACACAGAAAAGTTTATTTGGGGAATTAACTAATCAGTGTTTGTTATTTATTTTTCTTTTATCTCCAGCTTAATTTCTGTTTATTTTCCTATTTTGTGAAAATTTGATTATATTATGTAGGTAGGTACGTGTAAGAATTGGAAAAGTAAACTTTCTGAATTTTCCACACTGTTTTCGTTAATTATACTATATATATATATATATATATATATATATATATATATATATATATATATATATATATATATATATATATATAACAGTGCGGTCAATATAATCGGACACACTCAATAACTCTTTTGTATTGCGTTTCACAAGAAAGTGTTTAAACAGTTTTTATTCATTTACAAATATTCTATTAAGTGCTTGGTTTAGATAATTTTTTAAGCTTCCGCTTTGACCGGAAGCGCACATAATTTTATTTTTTTAAATCACACTGTATATATATATTTGCATTTTTGCATTGCTTATTTTTTTCTCAATACATACGTATAAAATTCTTATAGGGTTTTATAGAAAAAAATAACAAAAAAATGCCATCGAAATTTTTCAATTTTATTATATGATTAGAAAAATTAAATAAAATCAGTTATAATTAGCGAATAAATTGTTCAAAGTTGCCACCATTCTGTTCTAGACATGCTTCTAATCGTCGCCTGAGTTCATGGTTCGTTGCTTTTTTGATTTGCTGCGTAGTTAAATTAACACATGCAGCTGTAATTTTATTCTTTAAGTTTATAACATTTAAAGGTGGATCGGTATACACCACTGTTTTTAAATGACCCCACAAGAAAAAGTCTAACGGTGTAAGATCCGGTGATCTCGCAGGCCATTCTACCGGGCCGTTAGTTCCTATCCATTGTTCATTGAACGTTTTGTTAAGATATTCTTTACTATCAACGCGTTGTGAGCTGGAGCTCCATCTTGCTGGAAATACAATTGTTGTCGCAGAAGTAGAGGAAACTCATCGAACATTGTTGTAGTACGTTATCTAAAAATTCAAGATACCTATTGGCGTTTATATTACCATCATAGAAATAAGGCCCTAGTAATTGGTTTCCAGTTAAACCGCACCAAACATTAGTACCCAATACGGTTTGATGGTTAGTTTCCATTGACCAATGGGATTAACGATTGTTTTGTTTATGAATAACTCCATTATTTGTAAACTTGGATTCATCTGTCCATAAAATATGATCTAAAAATAATGGATTGTGATCACATTGCTCAACTATCCATGCAATCAAAGTTAATCTCCGATCAGAGTCTTGAGGCCGCAAGTGCTGAACCAAATCGACTTTATACGGCAGCGTTTTGAATTTTTTTAATGTCCTGTGAATTGAGCCCACTGATACACCTACTTCTTGCGCTACATGTCTAATAGATGACCGTGGATATACTCTAAAATAACCCAATATTTTTACTTCAATATCTTCGGTCAAAACATTTCTTTGTTGTTCTAAATTCTCATATTTTACTCCTGATAATGTTCCACGCATTCTAAGCGATTGTTCAATTTTTCGTATGTAACTTTCGGAGGGATGGTATCTATTGGGATATCTTTGTGCGTATAATTCTACCGCTCGTCGAGAATTACGTTTACATTCACCGAAAATTAACAATAGGTCAACTTTTTCACTGTTATTCATTTTAAACAATTATTTCGATTGAAATCAAATTAAACTTTTATCTGATTGTCAATTGCAACAAACGAAAAAAACAATTGCGATGTGATTTTGTTGACGTACGCTGCCTACGGTTTTTTTTTGATTCTTCTAATCGTAAAATAAAATTGAAAAACTTTCGATGGCATTTTTCTCTAATTTTTTTTTATAAAACCCTATAAAAATTTTATACGTATGTATTGAGACAAAAATAAGCAATGCAAAAATGTAAAATATATATATACAGTGATTTAAAAAATAAAATTATGTGCGCTTCCGGTCAAACCGGAAGCTTAAAAAATTATCTAAACCAAGCACTTAATAGAGTATTTGTAAATGAATAAAAAATTATTTAAACACTTTCTTGTGAAACGCAATACAAAAGAGTTATTGAGTGCGTCCGATTATATTGAACGCACTATATATATATATATATATATATATATATATATATATATATATGTTAAATGACCACATCACTATAATTTAACGTAAGTAGTTGAAATTAACTTAAAATTAAAAAATACATAAGACGTTTTGCATTATGCTTTTCATTGTTAAATAATACTTGTTCTTATTGATAAAGCTATTTCTTTGTTATATGTAACTGAATTACTTTAATAGATGTCTTATTTATATCTGTGAATGCTACTATAAATTTCAAATTGAAGTTTCTCACAACTTTACACTTGCATCATAACTTGTTTTGTTAAATTTTTTTTTGGTTGACATTTCTCATCGTTAGCCTTCGACCATTAGAGGGTGTTCTGGTTTGTCATCTTCAAGACAGTTTCACAATATTTCATTTTTAGTGATCTAACTATTCTTTCCTAAAATTGTGTTGCATAGTTGGCTTTATACGTCTCTTAAACTGTCATATTCAGGGGCGGATGGGACTGGCCAGATCGGCGTGGGCAGCCAATTGAACCGGCGCCGGTGACGGTTGTTAAAAATGGCAAAGTTTTGGCACAGCTATTTTTATTACTCATTAAAAGACACAACATAAATTGAAAATTAAAAAATGCATGTAACATCTTACAAAAAATAAAGATAACGTACTCTAATACTTCGAATCCAAAATTTTCTTTCAAAAACATAAAAACACTGTCAGTCTGTCTGTCACATAAATACATAAATAAGAATAGCTGCTGCACTTCTAACTCACCGTGTACGTGCGGGCCCCCCGCTCGAAGCGTCGAAGTACAAGGTGTTTCAAGGTTAAAGTCATTGAAGCTAACGTACACATTGCCTGCGTCAAAGTACAAGGTGACGTACACGTTCCCTGCGTCGAAGAATTTCCAAGGGCACGTACACGTTTTAAGCATTAAAGTCGATTAGAATTTTCAAGGTCATTGGGGGTGTGGGGATTCTACTTTATACTAGGGTGATCCTGTCCCACTTTTGTCACTTGACTTGTCACCAGATTGGGAAAAATTCACCAGAAAAGTCACTAGATTTCAAGGTTGGTAATATTGCCTCCTTCAAAGTCACCGCCTCATGGTCACGTGACAGGAAATTTTCAAGGTTGGCAGCACTGTCGAGTCTCTTGAAGGTCGCTTTCAGTGCCAAGGTTAAAGTTCTTAACGTACACACACCCCGCTTCAAGGTCAAAGTTTATTCCTAGGATTTCAAAGTTACGTATAAGGATCAACCTTCTCGTTTGTCAAGGTCACACGTTCCCTGCATCAGGGTTCAATTGGAGGTATATAGGAGGATGCTCTTCAAGGCCACCAAGAAACCAAGGTCGATTCTAAATCAAATTTTGATGGAAAATTTCAAGCCCAACGTTCATTAATCTTTTCTAGGTCAGGCCCCCATCAATTCTAGGAAGTTCATTGACCTCCGTCTCAAGCCCTGAGGTGTTAATTAAGTTATTACAATTCTCAAGGTTAGCGGTATCATGCAGATTGTTGTCTATTCTAAGCATGTTTTAAGGTCTTCCAGCAATTCTTGGAAGTGTACTTTTCAAGGTCACGCCCTAGCAAACTTCATTGACCTCAAGTGGTTCCGTTACCCAAATACAGATAGACGTTTCACAAAACAGGGGATCTGTTTCTCAACACAGGTAGCCGTTTCCCCCATTTCAAGGACACACCTCTGAGAAAAGAACAACGGCGATCCATTGTTCTGGCCGAGTTATGGTCATACTTCCTAAAGATAGATTGTTATCTAAGTCAATTGTCAGCTTCCCTCACCCTTTCAGGCTCAGGCGCAATTCAGCCGACGCTTCAAGGTTATAAAATTTATAATCTATTAACCACAATATTCATCTATATACAAATAAAAAATTGATTTAAGTCAATATACATATTACGAGAAGTTTGATGTACTCTCCCTTAACATTTTGTAATACCTTGGTTGGATCATATCCATTTTATTTATTATTTGTTTCTCACATTCAATTTCCTTCAACTGATTTTCGTTTAATGTGGTCCACGACACATCATCATCTTTCCTAATAGGTATTTTCATCGCTTCATTATAATGTTTACTAGCCACACATTCAGCGGTCCTTATATCTTACTTTGAGACATTGTTCAAGACTTATTACAAACCTGCGCCTCTTAAACTTATATGCAAAAACACAAATTAAAATCTTTTACAGTTCCGTAAACCTAGCACGAAAATTTCAAGGTCAATTCCAAGAAATCTATTTTCAAGGTTAAAATATACTGTACATAAAGAACAGTCCCATGTCAGTCGATACATTGCACTCGTGACAACGAATTATCTGAAGTGTTGTTAAGAGCAAGTAATATTACATAATCACCAGTATGTGAGTCACATGTTTACATTACAATAGTGACTAGAAGTTTTATTGTAAACCTAAAGTGTTGTGAAGAGCAATTAGATATTTGTTAAAAGTTCATTATTACGTGTGTGCTTCATATTGTTGGAAGTAACTATGAGTATGCCAAGTAGTAGTGATATAGTTAATTTAACAAGACAGATTATTCCATTGTTAAAAACAAAAACAGAATTTATTAAGCACGTTCGTATAGTTAACACCAGTATTAAGATATTACAAGATATAATTCAAAATAAAATTTATTTAGAGACAAATGAAAGTCTGTTTAAGCTCGAAAAATAAAGTAGATATGATCCAACAAAGGTATTACAAAATGTTACGTACATCAAACTTCCCGTAATATGTATATTGTTTTGAATCGATTTTTTACTTGTATATAGATGAATATTGTGGTTAATAAATTACAGGTTTTATAAAAAATATTTTATTTGTTAGATGACCTTGAAGCGTCGGGTGAATTTCTTGAACAATGGATCGCCTTTGTTCTTCAAAATTGATTTCTCAGAATTGAGCTTGAAATGGTGGGGGAAGCTGAAAATTGACCTAGATAACAATCTATTTTTAGGAATTATGACCCTATCTCGGCCAGAACAATGGATTGCCTTTGTTCTTTTCTCAAAGGTGTGACCTTGAAATGGGGGAAACGATCGCCTTTGTTCTTGAAAATTGATTTCTCAGAATTGAGCTTAAAGCCGAGAATTGACCTAGATAACAATCCATTTTTAGGAATTATGACTCTAGCTCGGCCAGAACAATGGATCGCCTTTGTTCTTTTCTTAAAGGGGAACGTACGACCTTGACAAACGAGAAGGTTGATCCCTATACGTAACCTTGAAATCCTAAGAATAAACTTTAACCTTGAAGAGGGGTGTGCGTACGTTAAGAACTTTAACTTTGCTAATGAGAGCGACCTTTAAGCAGGGACCTTGGAGAGACTCGACAGTGTTACCAACCTTGAAAATTTCATGGCACGTGACCATGAAGCGGTGACTTTGAAGCAGGTCATGCTACCAATCTTGAAATCTAGTGACTTTTCGGGCGACCTTTTCCAAATCTGGTGACAAATCTAGTGACAAAAGTGGGACAGGATCAAGGTCAGCTTCAATGACCTTGATTTTGAAAAACCTTGTAATTGGACGCTTCGACTTTGAAGCGCGTACGTGCACGGTGAGTTAAAAGTGCAGTAGCTATTCTGCTAACAAAAAAAAAAGATTTATCGATAAAATAGCGTAACAAGAACAAATGACTCCTCATATCAATTTATACAACTCCGTTTCTATTTTAGTATAATATAATGACAAGGGGCGAAGCCCGTTGTTTGACTTGATCCAGATTGATCGGTGGGTTGAAGCCCAGATGCACACGTCTTACCTTAGAGTTAGTGTTGGACCCCTTATTTCAAATTTCCCACCATAACCGTTACAAGGACCTTTATGTACAGAAAACATTCATTAGTCTATACACAAGTAGATGGCGCTGTTAAGAAATTCAAAACTTGAGCTCGAGGGGCACAAGGGAGCGAAGGCCCGAGAGCAAGTTGCCAAACCCTATACATATCTTACAAGTTGGCATTAGAGCTCTTATTAGAATACAAAACTCAAATTCCCAGCCAAGGGGTCTAGGACAAGAGGTGAACCCCCAGAGTAAGTTGCGAAGCCTACAGCTGTCTTACAAGTTAACATTAGGGCCCTTATTAGAACACAAATTTAAATTTTCCGCCAAAACAAAATGACGAGGGTCTTGATTAGGACTCACAATTAAAAGGGTTATGATGATACAATTTAATTATAACAAAATGGCCGAGGGTCTTACACTTGTCTTACAAGTTAACATTAAGCCCCCTTAGAATACAAATTCAAATTTCTCGTCAAGGAGATAACGACAATATGCGAAGTCCCCCGAACAAGTTCAGATCAGAACAAGTGGGACGAGGCCCCGAGTGCAAGTTGCGAAGCACTATACTTGTCTTACAAGTTAACATTAGGCCCCAAGTTCAAATCCCCCGCCATAACCAAGCAGAAATGCAATGACTCAAATAAAATTTCAAATTTTCCACCAAGGGTTAGGACAAGTTTGCAAAGCACCGAGAGACAGTTGCGAAGACCTATGCCTGCCTTACAAGTTAGCATTAAGGCCCCCTTATTAGAATACAAATTCAAATTTCCCGCCAAGGGTTCACGACAATGTACGAAGGCCTCGAACATGTTTCCAGGGGGCGCAGCGCTCAAAGATGTTCCGAAGACCTGTCTTATAAGCTAGCATTAGGGCCCCTTATTAGAATACAGATTCAAATGTCCCGCCATAACCAATTCAGAGACTTAATCCTCCAATCAGAGCACGGAGACTAGGTGATGGGGCCTAGGACCAATCAGAAGTCAGAGGGCGGACCACACGTACAACTAATCAAGTAAAAGTATGGGTGTGGCCTAGTCTTACCCCCGCCTTAATGAAGCCATAAGGGCCTTATCGGTCCCCGTGCGCGCCATTTGCCTACCCTCCAGGGGCTGAGGCCATAATTAGGGGTGAAAATACCGTCAAGGGATGAAAATTCAATCAAGGGGTTGAAAATCGCCCCCGAAAAGAAGCCGAACCCCAGCCAAAAGGGCTCTAATTAGGGATAAAAATGTCTTCAAGGAGGTGAAAATACCACCAAGGGGTGGAAAATTCAGCCTAGGGGTTGAAAAACGTCCCCGAAAGAAGCCATGGGCACGTGGGAGTGCCGACGCTCTTCGGTGATTACAAGAATCTCGGACATCGCGACCGCGGGCGTCGTTGGCCCTCATATGGCCTCCTTCTACTATTACCTACTTCATTTTCTTACTTTAGTATTAGGAGAATCGCAAAAAATTCTATTTATTCATTTAGTGTATTTTTACTGAAACACTAAGTAATAAAAGAGTAATTACTCTTACATGAAATTAAATTTGATTTATTATTTAATTATAGTTAAATTCAATCCGTTAGAGCTGCGCAAGTTTAAATTTATAATTGATTAATCTTGATGTAGAAATTCTTACTTGAAACTAAATACATTTGAACTAGCTTTAAAAATCATCGTTAAAGTTTTATTAACCGTATTAAATATAGATCATATTCGATCTAAATGGAAGATTAACGGATGCCAATAATTTTTTATATGTTTGGCATTGACACACACATTAACAGAAGAATTTACTGGGATATAATTTCTATTTTTACGTTATATTAAAATGTTGGCCTATCTTTTTAATTATTGATTAGAATTTATTAAAGTTAAGGAAATTAAGATCAATTATAGTTTACTAGCGCACAAAATCGAGGGCGGTGTAACTTATAACATTAAATCCGTATAGGATTAACGATAAATATATAGGTAGGATAGGTAACCAAATAAGGTATGAATGCTTAAGTCTCGATATAACCCTAACATTAATTTCTTGTCTACTAATTATGTTAAAGTTTATCGTTTTTGATAACTTTAAATTGGTAGGTATGTTAAATTTCAGGATCTATTAAGACGTTTTGTCTGTTTAATGAAAGAATTATACGCGTGAATATATTTACACGGAAAAAATTAATCAGCTGGAGTATTCTCTAATTGTTTTGTGATTAGGTTTTAATCTTAATGATTTAAAATAGAGCGTGAATTGTAGTGCTATTTTTGTCTTTCTGTAATTTCGACAAAATTGTTTTCAAGTATTTATTAGTTAGTTTTTTAGGTAACGACAACTTACAGAGTAAAACAGTGCTTGGAGATTTGGATCAATATAGTTCTTACCGTTTATGACTCTAAATTCAGAAACTGTTTAATTACCAGGAAGCGAAGTGATATAAACAAGATGTAAAAGTGATAAATGATTTTGCACCAGCATTAATTTATTTATTACGTATTCCGTACAACTATAGCAAATATTTCAAGCTAAATTCTCAAAATAGAAGTAATTTATTTTTTATAAAGTGTTACAAACATACAAAGAATATTAAATAAGCAAGTAAATGCCAAATAAAGCGAATGTTTGTGTAAGAAGCTCCCTAGAATTAATACCACTGAAAGGGGGACGTTACCTACAACATGCGGTGCCTCTCGCGAGTAAAAGGTGCGTTTCTATTTATTAAAGATTGTTTATGTTTTTTGATTGTACGATTGTACCCATTTTGCACTTCCTTTTCTATGGCACCACCCAGATTGGAAAGTTATGAACACATTTCGTTTTCAACCCTAGCTCCTCACTCAAATAACATTAAGTTACATTTTACTTGTACTTGTATTATGCCATTCATCGTCATCATGGGTGGTCTGCATTACTGCAAGTCCTTAGTGGCTAGTTGATCTTCTCCACTGGCTCCTCTGTGGAGCTCTATTCTTCACACCCCATATTCATCTCCCTTCTTCAAGTCGTCAGTTATTTTTTTTATTCGTTAGCCATCCCCTTCGTCACGTCTCTTACTAGGAAGTTCCTCCTTCAAAAAATATCTCAACCAGTTGTCCTTTCCTTGTGACACTGCTTTTAAAAATCGGCATTCTTCACGAATTCCGCTTAAAACCTCATGATTCGTTATCCTGTCTGACCACGTTCAGCATCTTTCTCCAAGCCCACATTTCAAACGCTTGTATCCTGTCCTGCTCCTTTAAGTCTCACACTCATACAGAAAGACACTACAAACGAAGCACGCCACCAGCCTTTTTTTCAAGCGCAATCTATCATACTGCTCAAAATCTTGGCCTTCCCATTGAATGCGTCCTTTGTCATTCCTACACGCATCTTCCTTTTTCTTTGACATTTATATCCTTGCGTTAGTTCCGTTCCTAAATACTTATATCTTTCAACCTGTCCTAGCCCCTTTCCATCTGTCACCTTAATTTCCTTCGCTTTCCTACTTTCATTACTTTAGTTTCCTTCCTCCTTATCATTTTCACAGCTTTCGTGTCTTTTACGTATGAATTAAAAAGAGAAGGACACGAACAACAACTCTGCCTTACCCTTTTTCCTGTTCTAAAAGAAGTCAGTTTTCTTATCTCCAATTCTTATATTTACTTTTTGTTGCATGTAAAGGTTGCATATCAGTCTTCTCTTTCTTCAATGTACTGCTTAACTTCCATGAGTTTTTTTCCCAGTACACCCTGTCAATTGCCTTTAGCAAATCCACAAAGATATAAAGAAGACCTTTCTTCTTCCAGATATCTTTCTCCTATAGTTTTTATGGCTCCTATAACGCCTTTTGTTCTAAACCCTTACCTAAATCCGTACTGTTCCTCAGGTACATTCTCTTCCATAACTTTAGTCTATAGTTTAATTTATAACCCTCAACAAGGTTTGGGCTGTATCAGTAATTAAGTTAATTGTGCAATGTTCTTAGTACCTTGCTTCTTAAGGAGTGTCACCATTTACGAACAGAGGAAATCATTAGGCCAAGTCAGCAACATCACAATCCTATTAGAAAAACCGGAATTTGGCGAGTGATAATAAAAGATATGCCATTATAGATTCGATTTATTGAATTGTGAAAAACATCTCGTATATTAAAATGTTGACACGTTAATTACAATTGACCCATTATAGCGATAAAGGCAGCTCGTTTTAGGTAATACCCTCTCTACCAAAACTATGGAGGTTCTTGCACTTGCGATTTGGCGAAGATCCTAATGCAGTTAATGTATAAATATAGATTGACATCGGACATCCTAAACAACACTATTTCACGATACTTTAATGCTTTGGAAAAGAATAAATTAGTAGTACATTATATTGGTTTATAAAATAATTCAGTTGTTATAATGTCGAATTATTAAGGCTTCAGGCAGTCACTACAATAAGACGCCTGTTAATATGGACATACCTTGTGGAATCCCCAAGGGTCAATACTGGGGCCCCTTTTATTCGCTATCTACACTTTAAGCATTTAGCCTTGTCATTATCACTTATATGCAGATAACACACAGTTACACTGCGCGTTTGATGAAGATAATGTTGACTCAGCTATTATTAATACAAATACAAATTTATCCAATTTTGGTAAATGTGCTATAGATCGTTCTTTAAATATCAATTTGTCAAAATCAAAGCTCTTACTACTCAGATAATTAAATATTAATATTAACGATGTTGCATTGGAATTTGTTGATTATATGAAAAAATTGTTATCGATACTAATCTAAGATTCGAACATATAGAATCGTGTTTATAAAGTGTATTTGCAAATTTAAGATACGTATATGGATCAAAAATCTAACAGCAATATAAAAATATATTAAAAGTTAATTTTCTTTCTGGTCTTGCACGACTTCTTAATAAGATGTTTAAATTATTTTTTAAAGCTTACTTTGATTTATATTAAACAGTCTATAAGAAAAACTGATCTCAAAATGAATTATCATTAAAAAGTGCTTATAGTGTGTGTTATAATTTGATGGTTTTCCGATATAGACAAAAGGTACTTTAAGGACTTTTTGATTTTTATGGATTTTTCTGTACAAAAACTTTCATTAGGAAAAGTTGTTTAGTAATTAATTGCCTTTAATGGTTTTTTCGCTTTTTTCAAAAAAAGTTAGCAGTTGTTCAGATATTCACAAAATGTACTTTATCGCATTTTATGAGTACCTGTATTTGTAAATAGATTTTAACGAAAATTTGGTGGTGGGGGAGGTCACGACCACGTGGCCATGCCCATTTTCCACTCCCATAGCTTTTTTTCGAGGTCGTTTTTCAACCCCTAGTCTGAATTTTCACCCTCTCGATGGTATTTTTACACCCTTGACGTCATTTGCACGCCTAATTAGGGTCATTTTGACTGTATTAAGAGCCTTTCTGGCAGTTAAGCTCTTGGAGGGTACACAAATGCGCGTACAGGGGGTGGGTGAGGGGTTGCCGCTAACAATAGATAAGGTCCTTATGGCTTCATTGAAGCGAAGCTAATACTAGGCCAGACCCATCCTTTCACCTGATTGGTTGTGCTAGTGCCCGCCCCTCCGGCTTCTGATTGGTCCTTAGCCCCAGTACTCAGCAGCTGTACTCTGATTGGACGATTAATTGCAGTTTCTATATTCTGAAAGTTTATTGCGAGAAATTTGAACTGGTATACTAATAAGGGGCCCTAATACTAACTTGTAAGACAGGTATAGGTCTTCCGAACCTGCTTTCGGGTCTTCGTACCCTTGTCGTGGCCCCTTGGACTGGAAATTTGAATTTGTTTGTGGTTCCATCTAGCTGAGTATAGACTAATGAATGTTTTATGTAATAGAGGTAACTCCACCTAGTGGTATATTTTAAAAATACATGCTGGACGCTATAACGGTTATGATGGGAAATTTGAAATAAGGGTCTAACACTAACTTTTCAGGTAGGACGTATGCATCTGGGGTTCAACCCAATGTTACGCACAACATATTTGGTTTTAATTATAAGTCACAATGTATCGCAATCCTTTTGCTTTAATAATGCATTGTAATTAAATCTCGCCGTCATTCAAATCTCATGTACAACGAAACATGAATTGTATTAAACCAATAACACATAACACAGTAATTTTATAATACTGTTTATACACTTATCATTATCATTAGACCGTCATAATAATAATATCACTCAAATTCGTAAATACCTCTGACAAAATGGTCTTAGATTTATAAACAAGCTTATCATTACCATTATACAGCCATAATAGTAATAATAATATCACGCAAATTAGGAAATACCTCTGGTAAAAGGGGCCCTAGATTTATAAACAATCTGGAACGCACTGTTTTGTTTTGAAAACGGCAGTAGAAGTAGGACACCATGGGCCATCTTGGATTTTGACGTCACAAGGATGCCCCACGTGGGAGACCGTATTTTCCACCCTTAAGGTTGCTTTTCGGAGGCATTTTTCAACCCTTGATTTTCACCCCTATGGTTTCTTTCCATCCCTAATTATTTTTGTTTTTACTCGCTTACTCGAGGGGCGTATTTTTTCACCCCTATTTTATGGCCGCCCACGTGTGAGCTCGTATTTTTCACCCCTATTGTTTCTTTCCAGAGGTTTTTTCAACCCTTGATGGAATTTTCACCCTAATTACCGCCTCGTTGGCAGCCATACCTTTTTTGTACTTGCTCACGTGAGGGGTGTATTTAGGGTTAGGTCTTGGGGTTGGTCTTGGGGTTGGTCTTGGGGTTGGTCTTGGGGTTGGTCTTGGGGTTGGTCTTGGGGTTGGTCTTGGGGTTGGTCTTGGACTTGGGGTTGGTCCAGACGTTGGCCTTTGGGCTAGGGTAGGGTGACGGCTTCTTTTCGGGGAGCCTTTTTCAACCCTAATTAAGGTCCTCTTGGTAACATTAAGAGCAGTACAACCCCTGGAGGTTAGGCAATTGCACGTGTTCTGATTGAAAAAGATTTTTATTTAAGCTGTGTTTATTAATATGTATTAGGACCCATTTTTATTTTATCAAATGAGATTGCATAATTGTATTTCTTTTAATTCCTATCTACAGATTGTAACCTTACGAAATTTTATTTATACATTGGGGTTGTATTCTAATAATTAAATTTCACTGTCATTTTAAATTAATTTCAACACGCAATGCAAAAAATTATTTAAAGTTAATTACACGACACAGTAATCAGAATATTGTTTTTCTAAACGAATATTAAAACCTCTCGTTAAAATTGTTGTATAGACGCAGGTCCTTGGTATCCAAACACTTAATATTTTTAAAAAAGATATGTTGTTTGCACTAGCTGTAATTAAATTTGTACAGCTAAATAAATAAATTAATGTTATAATAACCGTTTTGCTGGCTACACGTATAAGCACACTAACAACACCTTCTATGTTTTTACATTTATGAATAGTTGATGTAAAACTAGCTACTGATTTCCCCATAATTAATTTTAGAGTGTAAATATACAAACAACATAACTATCTTTATCACACTTACTGCAACTTGTATTTACCTTTCCCTTAAAGTAATTAATAACAAAGCGGTTTGAACAAAATGCTGTACATACACATGCAAATTGTTTTTATAAAAAACCTCATTAAAAGTTTGGAATGTAATGATTACAAGTTTTAAATTCCACAACAACAATATGTAGTAAGAAACCACTAAACATGTTTACTTTTAGCTAATTACTGTGTAATTATATAAACCTGTTAAATTTAATAGTCTAAAAAATTGATTACCAATATCGAATGGGTAACATATTTCTTTTAAAGAAACCCTAAATTCATAAATTTTATAACACGATTTTCAAAAACATACACGCTGAATTAAAAGGAAAGAAAAAACGGTAGGTATTACGTAACGCTTAAGTAAAAAAAAGTAAGGTACTAAAAAATCTTTTATTTATCAGAATAGAGACAAAAAAATTTTATGTCTTAAATTAAAGTTGTGAATTTATGACGAGATTTTGATTTTGTTGTACAGATACGAGGGAGTTCTCGTATGAATTATTTTGTGGTATACACAAGTGGCATGTAAAACTCTTCTGTTGCCCATGCTAATCCAGTATGATGGTATTTGTAGTGAATTGACTCAAATTTTTTAACACCAAAAACAAGTCTGAAGACTGAGGCAACAATTGTGTATTCGTATTCAGTCCAAACTATCATTACAGTGTCCTTACACAGCATCACAGAAATTGGATTAGGTCAGAACTAGTGTGTCACAAAGCAGTGCTTTTGTGCTACGATTCAAAAATTTACGTTGATTATAAAGTACTTTTCAGTTTATAATAGCTTTTTTAATGCAGTAGGACGTGTTTCTTAAATCTAAGCTTGAAATCAATTTCTAATCCAAGATTTCTAGCGATGTCAGAGATTGTGTAATATCCACATTTTTCCTTGGAATGACAACATCGTTTTTTATACGTTCCTTGGAGGTTTCTTTATCAAAAAGTAAAAGTACAGTTTTATTTGCATTAATTTTTAAATTGTGACACTCCGAATATTTAACGAGGCAATCTACTTCCTGCTTGATTAAACGGATAGCCCAGACAACGTGATTTTCGGAAAAACTATACTGTATTTGGGTATCGTCAGCATATAATATCATATATATAAATATTACATGTATAAATAGTATACAGTAAGTGACCCAGTATTGATCCCTGGGGTACACCTGCATGAATGTCAAATAATGAGGATGTTTCATTATTCAAATTAACTCTTGCGATTCGAAAGAGAATTATGTAAAATAGCGATAACACCATTATCGAATCCAACGAAGTGTAAAACAGGTAAGGGAGTTTCATGACATATTGTGTCGAATGCTTTCGAATAATCTAACATTATTAGCGCAGTTAACATGTTATTATCAGTTGAGGTAGAGATATCGTCAGTAACATTTAGGAGTGCAATCACACAACTGTACTGTGGTCTGAATCCGGACTGAACACTAGGTATTGTATTCAAAAAGGTGCGCCATCACTTATTCGAATACTTTCTATAAAACGGGTAAAACACTAATAGGGCGTAAATCTTTAAAAGTTTCTGGACGACTATTTGTAGGTATAGGAATTACATAAGCACACTTCGATAAATCAGGACGTACATTATTAGAGAGACATAAGTTAATAATGTAAGTAATAGCAGATAACACAACTCAACAGCATAATTCTAAGGGTCTAGAACGTTTCACCGCGCCCGGTTCACCGCGTGCCGTTTCGCCGCCAGCCCTTTCGCCGCCACCTGTTTCGCTGCCAGGTCAGTACGCCGCCAGAACAATTTTAATGTCTATTGCTTCTTACATCAATTTTTAAGCATTTTAGAAAAATATTTTTTAACGCTTGTATTGTTCTTTTAGAAAAGTAATATGGTAACGCTTATTTTTTATACCACTACGTATTTACGTAGGCGATAAGGTACAATAAATTAAGTTTTCCTATAATTTAATACAAAGATTCCAAGAATCCATTAACCTAAGTTGATGTCCTGTTTACTAAAAGATTTGATGTAGCTAATTTAAATATAATTACCTAGACAACTAGGAATTTACATAGGCCATACTGGACAATTGATTTGATTAGCAGATTACACCTCCTCCTCAAATTTCGTTTGGCTGACGAGAGAACTTTAAGAATTGTGAGGGATGTCGATAACAGAACAACCTTGGAGTATTTGCGTTCTATATCTCACAATTACCAATTCGGCCAATAAATTACATTATTATAAATTTACTGTTACCTATTGTATATATTATCTCAAATAGTAAAATTGTTCTGGCGGCGAAGTGACCCGGTGGCGAAATGGCTGGCGGCGAATAGGCGCGGGGAACCGACCGCGGCGAAACGTCCCCTACCACAATTCTAACATTTTATTACTTATACCATCGCATCGTCTTTATACTCATTATATGTTTTAAAATTACGTATTGTGATATTGTACATAAGTTAAATTTGGAATTAAAATTGTTGAGATTGTTACTATAAAATTTTACAAGCTCAGTATTACTGTTAGAATTAGCTGTACTGAGATTCAAGTCTTGTAAATGAGCGATTAGGCTTATTATAGATGTTTTTTTTTTAGATTATTACTTGATAAAGTACAATAAAGTGGTTATCATTTTAGTTTCCTCATGAACATGGCCAAAATGGCCGTTAAACTTTAAAATTTCTATAGAAAATGCACGGTATATAATCTTTCTCTTTATTTCTGATTCTGACATTGCAAACTTTAACGTTGCAAAATGTATTGTACCTAAATATAACACTTGATGTGATAATTATAAATGATAAATTAACACAACTAATTTCCGTATCTGAAACAAAATTCATCTTAACGTCGTAAAATGTACTATCTGTTTTCTTTCACTTTTATTAATTAAAAGGAATGTGTTTTTTTTTCGTGAACTTGAACTCGATTACGTGAACGACTAATTGAATCAATGATCATTTATAAATAACAAAGCGCAATCATTTTTTCTTGTGATAAAGAACAAATAATTGTTAAGAACTTTTATGTTATAAAGCGCTACGTAATACAATGTAATTTTTTTACATACACCAGCTGCACCTATTTATGGTTCATTTCCTTCCGGTATTTTCAGCGATGACAACTTGAAGAATGTATTTGGATTATTACAATAATCGTTCTGTTGTAACGTTGTTTGGGTAGGGTTTATATAGGTTTATAACTGTTGGTAAATTTATTGTTGTTTAAGGTCTATAATTTTTTAAACATGTATAAACATTATGTCGAATAGGATGTAAAAAATCCATTATACTTTTGTTCATTGATACAATTGAAAGCGATGTATTGAATAATGCAGTATCTTTGCTGGTCTGTAAAAAATTAACTGCATTAAAGACTAGTTTTTACTTAATTATTATTCTTATAAAGTACAGAATTTTTCAATATACGAGATCAACACTCAGTATTGTGTATATATAAAATAATTGACACTTCTTCATTTAGGCAGAGCCGGAGGAAGATTTTTAATAGAATTGTTCTTCAACTATCGCCTTTTCCTACAGTATGAGAGGAATATGAATTTGTTCACGAATTACAGCTTTCGAAAATTATTTTTCCCTTTGTGTACTTTTCAAATCAAACTGAACATGCAATATGTTATTAACAAGATTAAGAATCAACTTTGGTTTGTGAAAAAATTTAAACGGTTTGAGTTATTTCTTATAGCACTAATGTTTCTGTAATTCCACAATGTTTTTTTCAATGCCTTTCAATACAACATGTCTTATTATCAAGAGAACATGTATAAGTAAAATAATAAGTTATGGTTACAAATCATTAAAATAAAACAGCAAACAACCTGTTCGTTCATTAAACGTACTTTATGTTCATGCTGGTAAATTTCAAATGCTTTCCAAACATCTAATGGGTTTTTTATTACAAAAATGTAAAAAATTTAATATTATTTTGCTAAACCATAAGGTGATTAAATAGTTACATACAATACACGGTGACGTGCGTAATTTGATTTCGCCACATTCACAAGTTTTGTTTGTACATTTTGCGTCACTGATTTTTGTATAAAATTCTTATTATGTATTTTCTAATTAAATTGTGATTTTCTATTTTGCGGGTATAAATTATTATTTAACTCATCGTTATGTATCTTTATTTTCTTATTTCTACACTGAAATTAACATCATGAAATTATATAAATTTCATAAAAAATTACATCTAGTGGTGGAATTAGAATCCTACCTTATATGATAATCTTTCCAAAAAATATATTGCATTAAAAATACGTGCTTTGGAATTCTCTGTGCAATTTTTAATTATACTACTCAAGCTAATTTGGATATAATCCAACACACTATTTATATTGAATAGGAGTTACTATACACCTTTTCAACGAGTGTATATATATATATATATATATATATATATATATATATATAGTGTTGGGTAGGATCTAGATCAAAGTGATCTAGATCCAGGATCTAGATTCACTAAACGGAACTATGATCTGGATCTAGATACTTTGCTCTGCTAGGATCTAGTGTCTGGATCTAGATCACATTTTAACAGATCTTTAGTACTTGAATCCAAAGATCCATTAGAATATTTTAAAATGTATTTTAAGGGTATTTTGTGAAATTTTAACTGGCTTGAGGCAACAGAGCTTTATATTTAAAAAATACATTATGCTCCGTTACGACCGTTACATCCGTACCCCACAGAGATACATACAAATTTACACAATTACCTACTGCCTGAGGCATATTAAATTCCGAAATAACCAATAATAGAACTATTCATTTCCTTTGTTAATATTTCCGTCGGTTGTTTTTGTTTCCCAAAGCTACAAAGGCAGGTAATGACAGCTAAGTGCTAATCTAATGACTTAGTGAGTAATGACAATGGGGTCATCCATCCATTAAAGTCGGTACTTAAGTTAAGTGGAACTGGAATTCCCTGTTGCTAATTTAATCGAACAAAAGGAGGTATAGAAAAACAACAATCTTGTCTTCAGTTCTTAAGAATACGACTTTAAGTAAAGCACATTTGTTAATTGTTAGTTAGATCAACAATGAGTGACGAAGCTGAATTAATGGAAGTTCCGCCAATCTTAAGCGGTAAATTTTATAAAATTTTATCAAAATGTGACAACAAGATAGTGACCCAGTGTCTAAATTGTCCCGCACAAATACAAGGTCATGTGACTTCAAGAGGAAATTTTATTCGGCATATGAAGGTATGTATTAATATAGTTTTGGCAGAATTTTAGTATCATTTATTGGATTCTTACGAAATACATCATCTGATATATCAAAACGTGATTTGTAGACTTAATTTTTCTTATTAAATTCTATATGAATTACGTAAAGTGTTTTTGTTGCAAAATACTTAGTTTCTCGTGTA
Organism: Vesta saturnalis; assembly: GCA_036346205.1. Lineage (NCBI taxonomy): Eukaryota > Metazoa > Arthropoda > Insecta > Coleoptera > Lampyridae > Vesta > Vesta saturnalis. The sequence continues at coordinate 1,679,741 of JARFJB010002342.1, read as the reverse complement.
AAAGAACGTTTACAAAAGGTTGAGATTTATTTCTTAAAGTCCCTAATGCATCAAAAACTTTTTAAATGTTTATGATACCTGTATTCATAAAAGATGGGATTCAGTCGCTTTCAAAATTGGTGTTATCTAAATTTTGACTGAAACTTGAAGTGACTTCAATCTGAATTTTATAAATTAACATACACTTTCTCCTTTTTTCTAGAGAAAGCATCCAGTAACATTTAGCAAATTCGATGCAGAAAAGACAACAAAAAAGTAAAACCGAAATTTTATCAATGAAGAATTTCAACAAGACTAACATTTTTCAACGATCTACCAGTTCTACCACAAAGAACTCGGTTAACAAACTCGTCTTAGATTACATAATTGAAGAGATGAGGCCTATTTGTACAGTCGAAAACCCGCATTTATTAGGTTAGTAGAAGGACTTTCTGGCAAAAACCTTGTGACCGGAAAACGCTCAAGAGTAAATTAGAAGAACAGAAATCAGCAGTTATTGGTGCTGTAATAGAAGAATTAAATAAAACCAAATACGTCTGTACAACTGCAGATGTTTGGAGCACCAATAACAAAAGTTATCTTGGTATGACTGCACACTTTATCGATAGTAATAGCTTCCAACGTAAATCTTTTGCATTAAGCTGTAGGCGATTTAAATTTGCACACACATTTGACAGAATTGCGGAATTAATAAGTGAAATTCATAACGAATACAAATTAAATCTCGGTAAAATTTCAGGAACGGTAACAGATAACGCAAGCAACTTTAATAAAGCTTTTAACGTATTTACTGCTTCTATATGTAATAAGAGCAGCGATAGCGAATTAACAGAGTTGCAAAATCAAAATGATGTAGATGTTGAATCATTCCCTGCTTTTGATACTGACAGTACTTACGTGCTTTTGCCCGAACATTTTAAGTGTTGTTCGCATACACTTAGCCATAAGGTATAAAAAAATGTACGATACTGTTTTTTGGAAATCTTATTATTTATGGAATTTAGTGAGTAGGTCAACTAAGGCGTTGGATCAGTTAGAAAATGTTTGCTGTGTCAAATTGAAAGTTCCTTGTCCTACTCGTTGGAATTCCATGTATGACGCATGTGTTACACTAATTAATATTGCAGCAAAATTAAGTGATGTTTGTAAGTTATTAAAATTAGACGTGTTCCAACTGTCAGATTTTGTGTTTTTAAACGAATATATTTCTGTTACAAAACCTATAGCCGTTGCAATAGATATTTTACAAGATGAAAAAACTTGTCAGTTAGGTACTGTTTTGCCAACACTTTTCAAAATTAAAGCTAGCTTAGAAGCAATGACAAAACTGACATTTTGTTCTAAATTAAGAGAATGTTTATTGAACGGCTTTACAAGACGTTTCTCTAATATAATGGATATTAAAAATTCTAGTAGTCGACCATACCTGTTATCCACAATTTCTAACCCAAAATTTAAATTATGGTGGTTAAAATTACCCCTTTAAAATGAAACAGCATTCTGTCAAACGCAATTATTGTGTGAACTTAACAATTCCGGATTTCAAGAAAATCTTAATAATTCAGAATCAGAAATTCAGTTCACACTTACTGAAAAAATCCTCTGCCACGGGCGAATTCTTTGATTTTTAAAATAAATACTCAATCGCAAACAACATTTGATTCAGAATGCACAAATTATTTTAAAGACACAAGCACTAACTATGAGCAATTAAATATGTACCCTGCTATAAAAGAAATCTTTTAAAATATAATTCTATACTTCCTTCATCTGCCCCGTTGAAAGGATATTTAGTATGGGTGGACTAATTTTAACTCCTCGTAGGAATAGATTAGGTGATGATATATTTGAGATGCTATTAATTTTATAACGAAATAAAATAAAATTAGATAATAAAATGTAATTATGTAATGTATACTTATAATAATTTAGATAAATGTCCTTATCCTTATAATTGTATAACAACTATGTGTTAAGTTAAATTAACAATTAACATTGCAACTTGCAAGTGTAAATGTGTACCTAATACTAATTTTGTAATTTGTAGTGCGTTAAATAATTAATGTCAGTTTTCAATAAAACCTATAAAAATTATATTTGTATATTATTTTTCTTAATAATTTAACCTTATGGACTAATATTTGTATTACATGAAAATGATCATGGAATGGGAGTACTACTCATCAGTAGCAATACTAGCAATTAAAGATAATATTAATAATTAGAAAATCTCGAAACAATTTTAGGAATGTCGGATCTTTATAAAAGATCTAGATCCCATTTCAAGGATCTTTGATCTTTATCTAGATCCATTTTTACGTACGGATCTTGGATCTTTATCTAGATCAGTTTTTAAAAATGTGTTTGGATCTGTATCTAGATCCTAAATAAATGGATCTTACCCAACACTGTATATATATAGTGTGTCCCCAGAAGTTTTATACAAATGGAGAAAAAATTTATCTTACATTTCACAAAAAAATATATTCTTGATAAAAATCTCTGCATGACTTGTAGATCCATAACCAGGTACATCATTTTTAAAACATTGGCTGGAATACAGAGAAAATAAAAAATAATGATTTGGACGTTCAAACTGTAGTGGAGAGCAAAATGTTCATCGAAATTGTAATTAAGTAGCAAAAAATTATGCCATAAAATTTAGGCCAAGTTCGTTAATGAACAAAATCCAACCAGTGGCGGAGTACTTTTAGGGAATTAGAGAATTAAAAAATTCTAAGCTTCAAGTTTTAAAAAGTTACATAATTAAAGAACAAACTAATACGTTTTGTACATAATTTCAAGAAATATATATATATATATATATATATATATATATATATATATATATATATATATATATATATATATATATATAATAACCAGTGGCTCACCGTTTTAGGATATAAAATTGAGTATTTCTTAATTTATCAACCGATTGTTTTGAAAGTCGGGTATTGGGAGTTTTTAAGATCGCTAGGTATAAATCATTTGTTAAAATTAAAAAATTTAAAAATAGCGGATCAAAAATGCAGGATTATAGTGTTTATTTAATTTATCAACCGATTTCTTGTAAATTCAGGTATTAGGGGTTTTTAAGATCGCTAAGACCCTCCTCCTGTAGACCAATCTCCCTCCTAAGTTGCCTTAGAAAATGCTTTGAGCAGATTCTAGCCCGGCCACCTCCTTCCCAACAGCGAATTCGGTTTCCGTCCCAACCGAATGTGTCACGATCCATTGTTGAAACTGCTTACAGAGACCACCAGAGCATTCAATCACAAGCAATGCAATCTGGCTGTGTTTCTGGGCATTAAGCAAGCATTTGGCAGGGTCTGGCACGCCAGTCTCGTGCAAAAGATCCGTAACCTCAACATTCCCGACCCCTTCTCCAAACTCCTACTCTCGTACCTGACCAATCGGTCAGTTCGGGTCAAAGTAGGGAAAACCTTTCCTTTCCAACCTACAGCAGGCGTACAGCAAGGTTCTGCCTTAGCCCCGATCCTCTATATTATCTTCGCATCCGACATTCCCGAAGTCACACAACCCGGAGTAGTCGTTCCGCAGTTTACGGATGACACCGACTTCTGGACGGTTAATCGGAACAGCTTCCCGCCGAACCGGTGGAGAGTCTCCGTCAATCCCAGCAAAACCCAAAAAATCCTCTGTCGACATCCTAATTACACCGAAGATAACTTCCCAAACCTTGCCTCCAGAAAAGTTTCCGTCACCCTAAACCAGGAAAGACTCCCACTCCAACAAGAAGTCGACTACCTAGGAATCCCCTTTACTAGAACCCTCAGTTGGCTCTCCGATGTACAAAGAACACTTAACAGGATAAGAAACCGCGCAAACCTACTGGGCGCCCTCCGGGGTAGAATCAGAGGTTGCCAAAACACTACAACACACTTACAAAACATATATTCGCCCTGTTATGGATTTCCGAGCACCCATATACACGAACATAAACCCTAATCACCTTTCCTCTATTGCTTTCTGTGAACGCCGAATACTCAAACACATATGCAGGTTAACTCTCAGGTACCCTAGCGACCTCACAACACAATACGCAAACATACCATCACCACTAACAGAATCCAAACACTACAGAAAAACTGCACATAGAATCTTCGGCGACACTATCCCTACCAAAAGGATCCTTACCACACCCTACAACTACCGTTTTCCCCAATTCCCACGAAGAAAACCTAAAATAAAATTCAAGCATTTCCCCGCGATCCTTACACAACTCCTTGACGACCTCCCCGAAGAGATAGAAGAAACCCTAGACAACATCCCATATGCCCTCCGCATCCCCCCGTCTATTAGATAACGACCTAGCAACAAACCGGACGACGAATCTAATAATAACACTAAGCACGATACACCCCACTAACACAAGACATTATTAAATATTAAATAAACAAATCTTTTTTCTTTTTTTTACACCATCTCATGATTGTAAACTATACAATAACACAAAACATCGCAACACCAACAAACATGGATTAACCAGGGCTGAAGAGAAGGACTCCTGAACAGTGTACGAATAAGATATATATATATATATATATATATATATATATATATATATATATATATATATATATATGCTATAAAGCTGTAAAGTAAATACTAACCATAAGTATGAGCATACTAACAAAAAAAAACAAAAAAGAATCACTAAGGATAAATCTAAATTAAAAAATTCAAAATGACAGATCAAAAATGGGAGATTATCCTGAGTAAAAACCGATATGATTCAAATTCAGGTATTGTGACATTTCGTGCCATAATTTATAATGCAGGATTTTTAGGCAATAGGGGCACAATAATAAAGTAATCACAACACTAACGTTGCATTCAAATGTTTCGACAGAAATTCTGTCGTCATCAGTGAAAACTAGGAACAAGAATAAAAACATAATGATAATGGGTTACATTATATAAAAATACACGTACCGTTGTTTAAAGTGATCCTAATATTTATATAATTCAAATTAATTACTATAATCCCTTTGGGAAAATTATAAAAATTTGATTCATCAAAATTGATATAATTGGTAACTAAATAATTTTATCTAAATGGAAAATTATTTTTAATTTTGTCCAAAAGTTAATAAACATTAATTTTCCTTTCCTAAAATTAGCTAAGAATATATATTACTAATTTTGTCTTTTTTTGTTTGATTGTTTTTGAAAATATGTACCAATCCCATTATTTCTCTTTTCTTCTTATTCTTTTCATTTGCTAACACTTCTACATTTGGATAGTCTATTATATGTCCTGTAGTCTGTAGGTGTTGAGAAACACCGCAATCGTTGGGTTTAACTCACTTTTATGTTGATCTTTTCTAAGCTTTAGAATTTGCGGTGTCTGACCAATGTAAGTTTTATGGCAAGTTGCACATTTTAATTTGTATAGTACGTCACTCCATTGGGTTGCTTGCTTTGTTATTATTGTTTTTGAAAAAAGTTACAGGGTGTGAAAACATTTTATTTTCCTCGGTTTTATGGCGATATTTTGCGAACAAATTTGAATATGGTCCTATAATTTGGAGCACGGGGGTTTTTGCGGTCGAGAAACTTAAATATTTTATCGATTTTGATGCTGCCTGCAGAGGGCGCCATCTACAGTGGTATGCTAAAAGTTAATTGCCCTTAACTTTTTTACCAGCCGGTATATTGACGTTCCGTTTGAATTGGTTTGTTCACTTTTCAGTTCTAAGCAAAAAAGGTATACTTGGTCGATGCCTCTCAGATCAACCGTTTTCGATATATTGGTTGATGAACAGTTCAATTTAATTCCCTATAATCCTTAGCTAATTGGAATTAAAAATCAAAGTAAAGTATGTTTGCATTTTTATTTTAATTTTGAATTTAAGAACGAAAAAAATAAATGTTACAAAAGGTGTTCCACATGATGACCATTTGTTTTGATACATAATCTCACTCGTTTTGATAATAAAACAAATTATCACCAAGAACACCTATCCATACATTAATGCTAAACTTTTCCTGATGTTTACTTTCCCTTATTGTATGAGGGTTTTCATCAACATGGGAGTAATAGTGTGCATTGTGCATATTAAAAATTCTATCTTTTGTAAAAGCGGCTTCATTACAAAACAAAATAATAGAAAAAAAATCTTGGTCTTGATTTTCTTTATTTTGCATCCAATTGGAAAAATCAACACGAGCAGGAAAATCACCTGCTTGCAAGGCCTGGACTTTTTTGAAATGAAAAGGATACAAGATTTTGACACATTGGGGTACATTGCAGCCAACCTTCTTACAATATCTTAAAATATCATCCTAATATTCTTCCATTACATCAGCGTGTCTTCCTGCACGCGCGCACGCACACGCACACGCACACGCACACGCACACGCACACGCACACGCACACGCACACGCACACGCACACGCACACGCCACACGCACACGCACACGGACACGCACACGCACACGCACACGCACACGCACACGCACACGCACACGCACACACACACACACACACACACCCGCGCGGAGATGTTTCACAGAATCGTGGCAACCAAATCTTGCATTTTTCTAATAGCGGTTATCGTGTTATCCTTTTTCTTAACTGTAATTATGCCGCCAGATGTCCAAACATTCTGAACTTGTCAAATGCTCAATTTAATAATAATTCACTATTCACTAACAAAATTAAAGAGACTTTAGCACTAGAGTGCAAAACACATACAGGGTGGACCAAAGGACTGGAAGCGCCAATTATCTCGTAAATTGCTTGAATTGTACAAAATTTAGGATAAGCCTATTTTGGGATACAGAGATTCCAGATTTGCAATGTTGGCAGATTTGCCGTTTCTCTGATATTGTTAGTTGCTTTGGTTTTTTAAGTCCATTACCCTGTATATCTAGCCATTATTGGTATCTCCTCTTGAATGCAAGTTCAACCATATTTAACACTTATGATTTCATGTAGTCTAGAAGGTCTTAAATACATAAAACAGATTTCTGGCAACGCTTAATTGTCTCAATAAATTTTTTAATACAAACTATTTTCAACTACATTAAAACGTAACAATTGAAAGGTTACATCATTTTTAACATAATGATTACTTAATTAAGTGTTCAAAATGTGCTCTATTTGTGAGTTGACAGTGTCCTAATCGATGATAGAATGCGTCTACCACATTTCTCTATGATTGTCTAGAAATGAATAGAGATTCATCGATAATTCGTTGCCTTAGCTCTGCAAGGCTTGCTGGTTTAGTTTCGTAAACTGAATTTTTGAAGTATTCCCAATAGAAATAATCTTTAGGATTAAAACCAGGTGAACGTGGAGGCATTCAATACTACCTCGTCTACTAATCCATCGTCTTGGAAATATCTCATCTAAATAACGCCGAACATTTAAAAATTTAAAGTGAGCTGGAGCTCCGTCTTGCTGAAACCATATTTGATTAAGATTGACTCCAAGCAAGTTTTTCAGTGTAGGTACAATTTCATTTATAAGTAGCAATTCGTACTTATCTGATGTTAAATTTCCTTCGATAAAGAACTATCCAATTAACTGAACACCTACTATACCTGACCATACATTTCATTTTTGTCTTTGAGTATGGTTTTCGTACATCCAGTGTGGATTTACGTTACTCCAGTACATTAAATTATGTCGATTTACACTCCCACACAGTGTAAAGGTTGCTTCGTTGGAAAAACGTATGTTGTTAACGAAATTTCCGTCATTTTCAATTTTATCCATTATTAGCTTAGTAAACTCTAATCTACGGTGGAAGTCATCTTCGCTTAATTCTTGCAATAAATGAATTTTGTCGCATCATTCCATATTTAAACATTTAAGTTTCTTCATGTCTACATATTTTGCACTGTTTTATGCTTAGAATATATTATATTTTAAGGTTTTATGTATTTAAGACCTTCTAGACTTGTAATGAAGAAGAGATTCCAATAATGGCTGCATATACAGAGTGATGTATTTAAAAACCAAACTGACTAATAAAATCAGAGAAACGCCAAATCTGGCAACGTTGCAAATGTCAAATCTGGATTCTCCGTATCCCAAAATAGGCTTATCCCAAATTTTGTACAATTGGGACTAGCAATTTACGAGATAATTTGGCGTTTCCAGATGTTTGGTTCACTCTGTATAAGCCTCATATTGATATAACAGTTTGATAAACGTTTATATAACTGTTATATTAATAGCAAGCTTTTAGAGATTTTTGTGGCGGTTGGTAATATCTTAATTTTAGAAGTGAAAATTTGATCTAGTCGCCTTTTGTTTTATCCAAATTCTGTCACAAAACACGAAAATGGAACATAATCAAGATAATCTTGCATGTACGCCCCTGGAATACGTGAAATTGCCAAAAATACGGTCGCGAATTTGCTCACACCAAAGTTTTCCACTGGGCGCATCCTGTTTTTGACACATATTGTATGAGTGACATGTACGACATAATTCCGGATCAAGCTTTGCCAACCTAAAATTGTCGTAAAATGTTCCGAGAATTAATAGCTATAATGACATCGGGATGATGATATCGCGTTTCTTAATATGTCTACTAAAGAATCAAAATGGAAGAAAATTACAAAAATTTGTTTTAACATCTCGATTATTTTTTAAAGCTATTACTATTTATTGAGAACGATAACTGTAGTTATTTCGAAACGTATAAATCCATATAAAACATAAATAAACAAAATACACCATTTAATTACTCAAAAGATACGTATTTTAGTTTTAATGTTGAGATTTAACCTTAAACGAAATTCTAAAGCTAAAAGCACTAGATCTTCATATAAACTCATAAATCTAATAATTTCCTTATTTTTTCGTCTGTACTGCATAAGTTTTTCAACGTTATTAACATAAACGCGGTTTCTTTGATGTTAACATTATTATAACAACACATAACCTTTATGTAGTTTACTTAATTAAACTTGATCCTAAATTCAAACAGTGTTTAAGAAATATACTCTGAAGGTGATCAAGTGAATTGCTTAACGTTTAAAAATAGTACGCGTGAAAACGTAAAATTGCATACGGTTTAAAAGTTATATATATATATATATATATATATATATATATATATATATATATATATATATATATATACAGGGTGTCCAGAAACTCTACGGACAAACTTTGCGTAATGATTCTAGACCCAAAATAAGAAAAAGTTCATATAAACCCAGGTCCGGAAAGGCTTCGTTTAGGACCTACAGGGTGTGAAAAAATGTTATTTTCCTCGGCTTTACGTTAATTTGAAATTTGGGACGCTGTATCAACAAGAGTAACAACAAATGTCATAAATACATTTGTGCATCATTTTCTTTAGTCAAAGCATGCTAAAATGGCAAGAGATTCAATAGCTGGTTAAATAAATTAAACTGTTCATCAACCAATATCTCGAAAACGGTTGATCTGAGAGGCATCGACCAAGTATACCTTTTTTGCTTAGAACTGAAAAGAGGACAAACTAATTCAAACGGAACGTCAATATACCGGGTGGTAAAAAAGTTAAGGGCAATTAACTTTTAGCATACCACTGTAGATGGCGCCCTCTGCAGGCAGCATCAAAATCGATAAAATATTTAAGTTTCTCGACCACAAAAACAAATTTTTTCGCAAAACATCGCCATAAAACCGAGGAAAATAAAATGTTTTCACACCCTGTAGCTCCTAAACGAAGCGTTTCCGGACCTGGGTTTATATAAACTATTTTTCTTATTTTTGGGTCTAGAATCACTACGCAAAGTTTGTCCGTAGAGTTTCTGGACACCCCGTATATATATTACAATGATTATATTCTATTGAATATAATCATATATTTCCTAAACTAAAAGCATTATTAGGTAGAGATGAGCCTGTCACATTAATATCAAAAAATTTTATAGAAAACTTTTTTCAAAAACAATAATAACAAAGCAAGCAACCCAATGGAGTGACGTACTATACAAATTAAAATGTGCAACTTGCCATAAAACTTACATTGGTCAGACACCGAAAATTCTAAAGCTTAGAATGGATCAACATAAAAGTGAGTTAAACCCAACGATTGCGGTGTTTCTCAACACTTACACTACAGGACATATAATAGACTATCCAAATGTAGAAGTGTTAGCAAATGAAAATAATAAGATGAAAAGAGAAATACTGGGATTGGTACATATTTTCAAAAACAATCAAACAAAAAAAGACAAAATTAGTAATATATATTCTTGGCTAATTTTAGGAAAGCAAAATTAATGTTTATTAACTTTTGGACAAAATTAAAAATAATTTTCCATTAAATAAAATTATCTAGTTATCAATTATATCAACTTTGATTAATCAAAATTTTATAATTTTCCCAAAGCGATTATAGTACTTAATTTCAAATATATAAATATTAGGATCACTTTAAACAACGGTACGTGTATTTTTATATTATGTAACCCATTTTCATTATGTTTTTATTCTTGTTCCCAGTTTTCACTGATGACAGAATTTCTGTCAAAACATTTGAATGCAACGTTAGTGTTGTGATTACTTTATTATTGTGCCACTATTGCCTAAAAATCCTGCATTATAAATTAAGGCATGAAATTTCACAATACCTGAATTTAAATCATATCAGTTTTTACTCAGGATAATCCCCCATTTTTGATCTGCCATTTTGAATTTTTTAATTTTGATAAATGATTTATCCTTAGCGATTTTTTTTTGTTTTTTTTTTGTTAGTATGGTCTTGCTTATGGTTAGTATTTACTTTATAGCTTTATAGCATATATATATATATATATATATATATATATATATATATATATATATATATATATATATATATATAGGGTCCGCCAATAGTGCGTGGACGAAGCTTTATGAGTTTATACAATATCGTTTTCAAAATTATTTATTGCAGGATGGTGCGGGATCTTTCGGGTTACAATTAGAAAATATTTTCGCAAAAATTACTACTCGCATACAGGGTATTTAGGCGCTGCATTCAATTTTTTGAAAATTTAGAGGTTGAAAAGAAAAATTGTAACAACCGTATTGAGAAATGTGTAACACTAACATTTTAATGGTTGATTAGTCATAGACTGTGCTACATAAAATCGTAAAAATAGTAATATTATCTTTTTTAATTTTCGAGATATCGTAATGCAAAGTTTAATATTTTCAATCATAGAGAAATTGATTTTTTTAAATGGAAAGGTATACATTGTTTTACATTGTTAGATAGGAAATTTAATTACATTTTTTTTTTATGTAACATTGTTGGTATTTATGTTTTGCCGTTTTTTGATAATCCAGCTTTTTTACTGAATTTGCAAAGTTTAAGATTTTTAATCATAGATAACTTGATTTATTTAAATGGAAAGGTATACATTGTGTTACATTGATAGATAGGAAATTTAATTACAATTTTTTTGATATAACATTATTGGTATTTATTTTTTGCGGTTTTTTGATAATCCAGCTTTTTTACTGAATTTGTCGTAGGTTTACATATGTATGTATAATTGTTTAAATCACATCAAGCTATGAAAACAAAAGAATATTAGAAACAAAGTTCAGCAATAGTATCTGTTTTGTCATTTCGCGTGTATGTTCCAACGTAACTGAGTTAATTACTTTATTGCAGTGTGAATGTTTGATGCTTAACTTTACGAACATCATATACGTAATACGTTTATTTAAGAATTATAATAAGTAATTTTTTGCAAAATGAATTAGTTGACATGATATTTGTGCTTGGAGAATCAAACAAAAATTGTTTATTGGCCCGTCGAATCTACGGGCAGCGTTATCCTGATCGAAGACAACCAAGAGAAGAATCGTTTCGCAATCTTTTAGAAAGATTTGAAAGTACTGGGAAGTGTTGGATATCCTAAAAACGAAAGAGCTAAAGTTGTTACAAATGAAGAAAATGAATTTCGTGTACTTGTAGCTACAGTTGAAAACCCCCAGGTTAGTATTCCGAAATTAAGTGACAATTTAGAAATCAGTCAAACTTCCGTGAGACGAATGTTAAAGAAAAATAGATTTCATCCCTATCATGTACAATTACATCAAGAGCTGCAAGAACAAGATTTTCAAAATCGAATTAATTTTTCCCAGTGGGTTCAACAACAGTTAAATGCGAACGAAAATTTTATATCGGGGATATTATTTACCGACGAATGTACATTCCATCGAAATGGATTTGTGAACAGACATAATTTTCATTTTTATTCAAATGAAAATCTCAAAATAAATGCTCAGTGAATGTTTGGGCAGGTATATTCGGCGGAATTATTGTTGGTCCTTTTTTTTTTCAATGGCACACTCACTGGGGTAGAATATCATAATTTTCTAGAAAACGAATTATATCATTTATTGGAGAATGTACCTTTGGCTCAAAGAAGAGGTATGTATTTCCAACAAGACGGGACACCTCCTCATCATGCCAGAATTGTAACCCAGTGGTTAAATTCGACGTTTCACGAAAATTGGATAGGAAGACAAGGACCGATACCTTGGCCAGCTAGATCTTCCGATATAACTCCATTGGATTTTTTTCTTTGAGGCTTTGTGAAGAATAAAGTATATGAGGAAGAACCAACAACTGCTGAGAATATGAAATTGTAAATTAGAAATGTTTTTGCTACAATTACTCCTAATATGTTAGATCGGGTTGAAGCTTCTTTTATTAAAAGAATTCAGTATTGTCTAAATCAGCGTGGTCGACAATTTGAACATTTAATTTAATATTATTTTCTTCCAAAATCGATAAATTCAGTAAAAAAGCTGGATTATCAAAAAACGGCAAAAAAGAAATACCAACAATGTTATATCAAAAAAATTGTAATTAAATTTCCTATCTATCAATGAACACAATGTATACCTTTCCATTTAAATAAATCAAGTTATCTATGATTAAAAATCTTAAACTTTGCAAATTCAGTAAAAAAGCTGGATTATCAAAAACGGCAAAACATAAATACCAACAATGTTATATCATTAAAAAAATGTAATTAAATGTCCTATCTAACAATGTAAAACAATGTATACCTTTCCATTTAAAAAAATCAAGTTATCTATGATTGAAAATCTTATACTTTGCATTACGATATCTCGAAACTTAATTAAGATAATATTACTATTTTTACGATTTTATGTAGCACAGTCTATGACTAATCAACTACTAAAATTTTTGTGTTACACATTTCTCTATACGGTTGTTACAATTTTTCTTTTCAACCTCTAAATTTTCAAAAAATGGAATGCAGCGCCTAAATTGCGCGTTTAAGATACCTCATATAGTGAATAAAGTGCCTTTAAAATTAACCAGGGAATCCAAATTTATAATAATATACGGTATGTTCCAATTAAAAAAATATAACTTTGTGTTGTAATATCCTGTATACGAGTAGTAATTTTTGCGAAAATATTTTCTAATTGTAACCCGAAAGATCCCACACAATCGTGCAATAAATAATTTTGAAAACGATATTGTATACACTCATAAAGCTTCGTCCACGCACTATTGGCGGACCCTGTGTATATATATATATATATATATATATATATATATATATATATATATACTTATTCGTGGGCTGTTCAGGAGTCCTTTTCTTCAGTTCTGGTTAATCCATATTTGTTGGTGTTGCGATGTTTTGTGTTATTGTATAGTTTATAATCATGAGATGTGCTTATTTTTGGTGCAAAAAAAAAGAAAAAAGAATTGTTTATTTAATATTTAATAATGGCTTGTGTTAGTGGGGTGTAGCGTGCTTAGTGTGATTATTAGATTCGTCGTCCGGTTGCTTGTTATCGATTAGACGGGGAGATGCGGAGGGCATATGGGATGCTGTCTAGGGTTTCTTCTATCTTCTCGGGTAGGTCGTCAAGGAGTTGTGTAAGGATCGCGTGGAAATGCTTGAATTTTATTTTAGGTCTTCTTCGTGGGAATTGGGGAAAACGGTAGTTGTAGGGTGTGGTAAGGGTCCATTTGGTAGGGATAGTGTCGCCGAAGATTCCATGTGCAAAGTTTTTCTGTAGTGTTTGGATTCTGTTAGTGATGGTTGGTATGTTTGCGTATTGTGTTCTGAGCTCGCTAGGGTACCTGAGGGTTAACCTGTATATGCGTCTGAGTATTCGGCGTTCACAGGAAGCAATAGAGGAAAGGTGATTACGGTTTATGTTCGTGTATATGGGTTCTCGGAAATCCATAACAGGGCGAATATATGTTTTGTAAGTGTGTTGTAGTGTTTTGGCAACCTCTGATTCTACCCCGGAGGGTGCCCAGTAGGTTTGCGCGCTTTCTTATCCTGTTAAGTGTTCTTTGTACATCTGGGAGCCAACTGAGGGTTCTAGTAAAGGGGGGGACGCAAGGTTTGGGAAGTTATCTTCGGTGTAATTAGGATGTCGTAAGAGGATTGTTTGGGTTTTGGTGGGATTGATGGAGACTCTCCACCGGTTCGGCGGGAAGCCGTTTCGCTGTTCCGATTAACCGTCCAGAAGTCGGTGTCATCCGCAAACTGCGGAACGACTACTCCGGGTTGTGTGACTTCGGGAATGTCGGATGCGAAGATAATATAGAGAATCGGGCTAAGGCAGAACCTTGCGGTACGCCTGCTGTAGGTTGGAAAGGAAAGGTTTTCCCTACTTTGACCCGAACTGACCGATTGGTCAGGTACGAGAGTAGGAGTTTGGAGAAGGGGTCGGGAATGTTGAGATTACGGATCTTTTGCATGAGACTGGCGTGCCAGACCCTACCAAATGCTTGCTTAATGCCCAGAAACACAGCCAGATTGCATTGATTTTGATTGAATGCTCTGGTGGTCTCTGTAAGCAGCTTCAACAATGGATCGTGACACATTCGGTTGGGACGGAAACCGAATTCGCTGTTGGGAAGGAGGTCGCCTGGCTGGAATCTGCTCAAAGTATTTTCTAAGGCAACTCAGGAGGGTGATTGGTCTATAGGAGGAGGGTCTTAGCGATCTTAAAAACCCCTAATACCTGAATTTACAAGAAATCGGTTGATAAATTAAATAAACACTATAATCCCCCATTTTTGATCCGCTATTTTTAAATTTTTTAATTTTAACAAATGATTTATACCTAGCGATCTTAAAAACTCCCAATACCCGACTTTCAAAACAATCGGTTGATAAATTAAGAAATACTCAATTTTATATCCTAAAAACGGTGAGCCACTGGTTATTATATATATTTTTTTGAAATTATATAAAAAACGTATTAGTTTGTTCTTTAATTATGTAACTTTTTAAAACGTGAAACTTAGAATTTTTTAATTTTCTAATTCCCTAAAAGTACTCCGCCACTGGTTGGATATTGTTCATTAACGAACTTGACCTAAATTTTATGGCATAATTTTTGCTACTTAATCACAATTTCGATGAAGATTTTGCTCTCCACTACAGTTTGAACGTCCAAATCATTATTTGTTTATTTTCTCTGTATTCCAGCCAATGTTTTAAAAATGTTGTACCTGGTTATGGATCTACAAGTCATGCAGAGATTTTCATCAAGAATATATTTTTTTGTGAAATGTAAGATAAACTTTTTCTCCATTTGTATAAAACTTCTGAGGACACTATATATATATATATATATATATATATATATATATATATATATATATATATATATATATTTTGATGTTAACATTATTATAACACATAACCTTTATGTAGTTTACTTAATTAAACTTGATCCTAAATTCAAACAGTGTTTAAGAAATATACTCTGAAGGTGATCAAGTGAATTTCTTAATGTTTAAAAATAGTACGCGTGAAAACGTAAAATTCGCATACGGTTTAAAAGTTATATATATATATATATATATATATTGAAGCATTTCACTGTTGGCCATTAAACAATCAAATTATTGAGTAGGTATTTCTACAATATTGAATTTGTGCTCATTGGCACTGGTCTATTGCGCTTTTTAGTGACGATTTCATTTCATTGAATATTACAAACTATTAAATTTTACGTTGATGTGCGCAAATGCAAACGGAACAGCTTAATTCATTTCCTTTCCTTTTCTTCTGCCGTACAGTTCGTTACGTTAGGTTTTAAGTTTTGCTTCCCTTGTATAGGGTATGTAAGGCTTCTAATTACATTTTTGTAAATATTACATTTAATAGGGAATGAAGAAAGGGAACAAGGATAAGCCCCTACATTAAGGAAGGCCGCTTATGTAAGAAAGGGCTCTTATCTAATTAATTTTCGTATCTTTGCAAAAGCGTGGTGAATGACGTCACGAAAAATGCATAGCCTTCAAGAAGTATAAATGAAGACACCTTTGTTTTGCATTATACCGCATACTGTCAATGTATATCTGCTTTCGTCGTCGAATACCTGCTAGCTTCTGTCGTTTTTTTGGATTCCGCTTTTGTAGTTGACCTACATTTCCGTTTTGGTATGTGGAAGACTTTATGGAAATTATCTTACCTTATGGTACGTTTATATTATAAAAATTACCTTACCTATATGGTCTACGGTTTGTGTATTTGTACGTTATAGAGAAATGGAAATTACCTTTACGTTTACGATATGCTTATCTTATTAATAAGGAATGAAATTCTCATGCTACAGTTTGTTTTAAGACGAAGTTAATGTAATTATTTTGAGTACATGCAAGTAGTATCCTTTTATTGCAATATACTTTTAAGTAAATAACAAATCAGTGTAGTGGTTTGATACGGTTATAGAGGAACAACTGATTTCTGTTCCTAAGATAAACTCATTTGAGCTAATAACCTATAGTACTGTAATATTTGTTGACGTAGGTCAAGAATACGTTTCATTATTATTGAATACAGTCTTAATCATATTACGTCTTGAATTCTATGTAAATATAGATTATAAGCTTGTATAGTTGTGTTGAATTTAGTAATTTTAAAATCGTGAAGTTTTACGAGAAATATCGTTTTAGTTATTTTATGTTGGAATTAACCAGACATGTTTGTTTACTTAAATATACATATAAATACAGTTGTTTAGCATTATTCAGATTACCTATGCTATTAATGTACAACTCTTTTAATTTTTGTTGCATTTTAATTATTAAATCTATACATTGAGTGGCGTCCAACAAACAAATATTTTACTATTATAACTATGGATATATCTCTGCCTCCCTCACGACCTGTTCAAAATGAGTTCTCAAACTACAGGAAGTTTCGTAAGTAATGAACCTTACTGAGCTAGACCGTGGTGCCAGTGACCTTTTTAATATACTGATCAATCCCACCAAATTTTTCATTTGTTATATGTTAAAGGAAGGTTAACTTAACTCTTTAATGCTTTAATTATAATTTTACAAAGCAAAATAACTAGTGCTGGATCAAAAATTGCCAACAAACAACATTTCTGTTACAGATTAAAAACCGCTGCCAAATTATCTGCCATAATGCTTCCTGATATATGTAAACACATTTTGACCAAAAATTTATAATAAGCAACTTGAAAGTCCACAATACCTGAATTTGAGTCATATTTTCATTCGTTGTCGAGTGGTCAAAGCGATAGGACGTGTTTGGGGTGGCTCCAGCCTCTAGCTTCGATTAGTGAAACAAATCCGGATTAAAATGACATTTTATAAATCAATAGTTGTTCAACATATTTATACTCAGCGGTTTGAATATTAATAGTGGATAAAGACAATAATAAACTAACCAGTAGAACTTTTGTAACGTGTAAAAGAGGCGCGTAAATAACATTTGGGACTGCTATAGGATTGAATTTCTACGAAAATACGGTTCTATTAAACCCATACCAGATGTGATTGTTAAAACTCGTAGGATTGTAAAGTAAACTTTAAGCGCAAATATCACCCTTTTGTAATGAACTCAAGCAAGTAAACATTTTTGCAATAACAATGAATTATAGAGAACCGATAAAATAACTCATTTTATCCCACACCAGCATGGAAAAGTAGACCAGATGTGATTCATAAAAATGTACAGCTTTGTATTTAATAAACCCATTTCTATAAGAAACCCAAGCGTAACCATTGTCATAAAAATCATTTTATTAGCTTAAATCATAAAAATAAATAACTGAATCGAATCCGTAATCCAACGTATAAAAAAAGTATATTAACAATTAAAACAAACAAATAACTACCCCTAATTTGTAATCGGATTTCTAAATTAAATACTTTTTCTTTTCTCAAACAAAGGAAAGCAAGTCGCGTAGGGAACAATCTAATTTAAGTACAAAGTACGATGTTTTTTAAAGATTTTTGTCGGTTTGAATATTAATAATAAACGAAATAATAATAATCAAAACTGTAGAATTTTTGTAATGTATAAAATGGTTCTTTAAATAAATAAAAAAGGCGCGTAAATAATACCTAAGATTCCTAAGCATTGAATTTTTACGGAAAATACGGTTCCTTTAAACCTACGCCAGACGACCGTTGAAGCTCATAAAATCTAATACCTGGGAGTGTTTTCAAATTTAAAAGTTTATCCAATTTTATTTCATATTATTTTATATTATATTTTTTTGACAGAAAATTTAAAATTTCATCTAACTTTTACCATTGTTACTATATTTAATTTTAATTGTAATTGACCGTAAAAGTAGGTAATTAAAGTCGGGAGGGCAAACAGGGCCATTATAGTTATTTATTAATAATAAATAAAAGGGAAGTTAAAAAAAAATAGAAAAGTTAGGATTCACGACAAAAATAAAAAGATTTGACTAGTTTAAAATGGCAATAATATGCAAGTTGGAATCTAAATAATAATCCAAAGTAAACAATTTTTCAATCTTAATACCTTCAACACCTACGAAACTAACCATAAACATATTGGGGTACTATACAACTTATGCACGATCTTTTAATTAGGTTAATGAATATCCTGCTTTGTTTTCAGTACAATTACTTTATTCAGCAATCGTACAAAAAAAATTTCTTGTATGATGCAATGTAAAATAATTATTTCCTTTTCAGCTCTAGTATTCTACAGCTTCATAGGTGGAAGGCATGTATACCTCATGCGCCCGGTGCAATCCCACCACCTTTACCATGGGCTCCTTAATATTGGTGCTCCAATTTTCTGAACTCGGTAAGGGCTGCTAGTCACTTTCTCCTTTATTCCTTATGTACTCGCCAACATGCACTAGCCAAGCGTGGCGTTTTAACGGCTAAACCCTTAAAATGACGAGTTCTAAAACAGACGCTATACCCCAGGTGAGTAGGGTGAGACGCCCACACTCTCACATCGATTCGTCGATTCGTCCCAAGGATTCTGGGGAGGACAAAAATTCGTCAATGCCAAACTCAAGACTAAGAACAGCAAGATCTGTCAGGAATAAAATTCTGCCTCATTCGGATGCCCGGGAGGGATTATCAACATCCGAATTCCTTCCTGCAACATACGTGGTATCAGGTCGAATCTTAATGCTGTTCACCAACACCTTGAACAAGTGCAACCGGACATTTTGTTTCTATCAGAAACAGAAGTCTCACCTGGAAGCACTGATTCGCCTGACCTGCAAATTCCCAGATACATCCTCTACGCTAACTTTCGCCTTAAAGGCGGAGTATGTGCGTATACCAAGGACCACGTAGGTTGTAAGAGGATGCCCACTTTGGAAAACAACAAATTTGACGCGATTTAGTTCAAACATTCTGGGCCCCAATTTGTGAAATATGTATAGGTCTCCCAATGATAACAATTTCTAAGATCTTTTCGATTACCTTAGTCTGAAAATAGAGCACCTCTTATCACACAGTTTCCATCTTGCGATATTTCAATTTTGGGAGATTTTACTGCCAACAACTCTAATTGACTTCAATTTTCGTCTACTACTAATTTTACAGGTCATAGTGCAGAAGCATTTGCTGTATCCTGTGATCTCACACAAATCATTTCCGAACCAACCAGAATCCCTGACAACCCTAACCATACTCCACATCTCCTAGACCTATTCTTTATAACTAACCCACTTGTCTATAAAACAAGAGTCCTTTCCCCACTTGGTCAATCACACCACTGCCTAATCGAAATAACTTCCTTTGTACCTAATCCCACTGTTACTCGAAAAGCAAATAGAACTATGTGGTGTTTTAAATCAGCTAACTGGGTCGAACTGCGAGATTTTTTTTCAACCTTCGAGTATTGCTTTAAACGGTTCTCCTCTTCAAACATTGCTTTTTTAATAACTAAAGTTATCTTGATGGATATGGAGTTATACATTCCCAAAAACATAGTCGTGTAGGTCATGCCCGTTCCCAACCCTGGTTTAATAGGGCGTTGTTGCAAAAGTATAAACTCTATACCAAATTGAAATCAAATAAATCTATCGAAAATCACGCCAACTATACTGCAGCAAGGAATAGTTGCAAAAGCATCACCACCAAGGCTGAAAGGATATTTGAAGAACGTAGATACAAAAAATTAGTTTCATGTCCTTTGGGCGGTCGTAAATTTTGGTCATTAGCTAAAGCCATCAGTAAAAACTTTAGTACATATTGGTTTCTTCCCATGAAGTCTCGCGACGTAGCTGTAGTAGCTGATCTTGCTGAAAATGCTAACTTCTTTGTCGATTACTTTGTATCAAATCCATGTCTCAATGATTCTGGTAGAACTGTGCCGTCGCCCAAATCTACCCCATATGCTATTAAACCAATCCACTTTCGTTACATGCTCCTAGAATCAGTTATCAATAGACTTGACTCAAAAACACGTCTACTGGCCCTGACGGTATTCCAGCTATCGTCCTTAAAAATGCTACCACGAGCAGACAGAGTCGTTCAACGGGTGATCTTTTTTTATATGTCACCCAACTTTGAAATAACACGTTAGAGAGGTCCGGTGAAACAGTCAACACCAATTAAATCTCCAGCTTTCTTGACAAAAGACGTATACGCGTTGTCGTCGATGGCTTCTTTTTGAAAGAGACTACTATTAACGCGGGAGTACCCCAAGGATCAGTGATAGCTCCCAAACTTTTCCGGCTATACATAAATGACCTCGCTTCCTCAACAACTAACCCGATCCATTGCTTTGCAGACGACAGCACTCTACATTGTAGTTCTCAGTTTTCCCAACCATAAGGCATTTGAAAAATTATTTCTCGTATCCATATCATTTTCGAAATAATGGCTAAGGAATTAAAATTTTCCGTTTTTTGGAAATAACTAGAACAGCTTGATTTAGGTAACAACATGTCATATCCATTTAAAAAATTGATTTTTTTACATTTTTTATTTTCGCTGAAAAGTATAAATTTAGGCGTTCTTCTCAGGCAAAGATTTTTATTTTAAAAAATTCATACGATAAAGGCAACGTTAAACTACAAAGTACAAACTTTAATTGGGTCAACCGGTGGAGATTAACAATCAATCCCACCAAAGCTCAAATAATACTCTTTCGGCAGCCTAAACTATCTAAATACAGACAACAAACGTCTGACAACAGCAACTTAACTCTACGTGGGCAAAGAGTACAATTATAAAATACAATCATATACATAGACATGGCGTTCTCCAGTACCTTACACTGTCAACTCCATGCTCGCAACGCTCTCAATAAAATGCGCAACCGTGCACCATTAGTGAAAGCGCTGCGTGAAAACGGCAAAGATTGTCATTCTAAAATTCTAGAATACACGTACAAACCAGCCTATACTCGACTTATGCAACCCTGAAAAAGAACTAACTCCAACCCCTCTCCCCCTGCGAAAGGATAATACTACGCACACTAACCAACTAACCATACAAAACGCCAACGTTCAATCAATGAGTGACAGGTTAGTAACACTACAAACCAAATTGACAAACGCAGGGTAAACGGCGACACAACCCTAACCAAACAAATATTACAAATCCCATTCTCCACCAAACCATGACAACCCAAAACCAAACTTAAACGTCTTTGAGCTCTTCTAATACAACGACTAGACGACCATCCAGATGAGTTCGAGGAGCTGCTCGATAAGATAATCCCACTTCACACCAACAAACCTATCGAGGTACTAGAGTAGTGGTAACACTACCTGCTTAGTATTCGGGAGGTAATGGGTTCGATTCCCGTTACCGAGGTATTTCCCCCTCAGAGCCCTAACTCCGTTCCTTCCGAGCCTATCCTTACCACACCCATCTTTAATCTCACCATGCATATATACGTAATGTCTGTATGTATGCTGGAAATCCAAATTGTGGCTTAAGGAGCTTGGGAAGCTCAAGCAACCCACTCTCCCCCTTGAGAAGGGAATGAAACACGTGGCCTTTTCTATTTTGCAACGAAAAAGGTCAACTCTACCTACCTATTCAATACTACACCTTATTAGAGTCCAGCTTAATATATCGCTATCATTTTAAATAATTTTTTCCTACAAAACGAACGTATAATAATTGTTATCACAACAAAAACACTTAAATCCCCGGATAAAGAGGATAAAAATAGATAACAGTTTAAAAAAAACAATAAATTTTGAAAACAGTTTGTTTACACGACCACTTCCCGGATTAAAATCAAAGGGGTGATTATTTGTCAAAATAATTGTGTTTGCACGACCACTTTATTGTTGTAAAGAACTTACGTTAAAACTAACAGAAAAAAAAGAAAAGCACGTTAGTGTTTTTAATTTTTTACTAAAACGAAAACGATAATATATTTATGACCACAACGGTTTACAATTATCATCTGTACAATTCAATAAAGCGTCTCACCCGGTAAAAATAAGAAATATTACGTCCTGGAAATATTCCGCCTCTTTTTATATTTTCCCTTAAAAGTAGTATTCACTCCTCCGTAGCAAACCCTATAGGTCTCGAATGTTAGTGTACGAAACAGAGCCGTCTTTTCATTGTATATTTCTATTGAAATCGGCGATATTTTACCCAATTTCGTGCGTATAAAATTCTAAGCGATGGGTGACGGTGTTATCGTATAACGCAACGCACATGGGAGAACACCTGTTTTTTTCCTTTTTCATTTCAATCCTTTATTACATTTTTTACATTACTTTAAATCTTAGTTACATACAATACTTAAAACATACCCCGAAAAACATTATCAAATTACGGCTTATTAGTAAGATATTAAAACCCTTTAATTATCTTTTCTTTTGGGTAACAATTGCGATTTACTGTTGCTATCACAGTAACAAATATCCTCGGTCCGCTACCTACAATTTAAAGCCTGAAAAGGGGGAACACGTGTACTTAAACCATTTGCGTGTATCTTTACTAATCACAACAACAAAGTTACGTATTTAATGACATCGAATTTGGACCACATTGTATAAAATAACACAATGTGGTAAGTTTTAGCATCGAATATCCGTTTATTGCTAACGCACATGATCGTTTAACAATATTTCGACCTTTATATAAAGATAACATTTTCAGTAACAGACTATGTTATTCTTAACTCCGAGTGAAAAATTTGTAGGCCACTAGTTACAAAATTACGAGTTGAATACGTTCCATTATGTTTAGAAAAGATAGTGGTTATCAAATACATTCTAATGCAACTTGCAGGAACCGAAATGATTTATAAGAACCCTACTTGTTCATACAAATTAAGTAACGTTGCAATGATTTATGCTAACTTCAGTGGGCTAAATAATAAAAATAAACTATTAAGATAATTCAAAGGCGTTCTTTTATTACTTCCTTGTTGGTAAAAAAAAATTGTGACCAACATCGGAATTTTTGGTCCTCTCGTGATTTAAGCAAGAAAGAAGTTACGTAATTCTAATTTGGGAAGTAAAATAAACCAGATTTCTTACTTTTAAGGGCTACTATTTATAATTTTTCTTATTAGTGTTAATGTTGGTTGTCTTTAAGTACCAACATCCTTACTTCATACATAATTACTACGTGTATAATCTGTTCTTGGTACAACTATACTCTACCTTTCCTTTTTCTTAATTATTATAACTAGTGTTTTGTAACAAACGCAAACAATTAAAATTTAGTCGTAAAAAAATCTCGTTATATCCAAAAGCAATTGATTCAAGTTTTGTTTTTGTTGGAAGTTGCACAATTGTTGTGAAACAAATGATATATGAACGCTACAAGTTACAGATTTAATTAGAAGTTCATTGAAATAAATCATTATTATGTGTAAACTTTTTCAAATAACTATCAATTATTGTTGTTATGGATGTACATTTATTTATTTTATAACATTTATTGCAGTACCGTTACCTTCAATAATTCATAATTTATTTATAACCTCATCCATCAATTGCAACTACGCTGGGAAGTAATCTGCACGTATTTATGTTTATGTATTGAAATTTAGTTTAAAAAAAATTACAATCTGACTAATGTCAAAATAGTTGGTTCTGTAGGATGATTATGCCAAATTATTTAGAATGAACTCAAACAATAACTGGAGAACCATTAATCAACATCATTACACTGTAATGAAACGTCGCGCGAAACTGCACTTTTTGTTGACGACAAAGCACCTGTCCACAAGGCTTTGATTGAAATGCAAAAAATCAGCAAAAGATTTCAACAAATTACGAATTATTTTACAAACATTTACGAGGATTTCCTTTAATATTGTTACAAATGGCAGATGACGTGTAATCACATATTTGAAAATTTCAACTTTGTTATTGTTAAATCAGCGACGACTTAGAAATTGACAAAGTAGTTTAACAGCAGTGAGTGTCTGGAGAAACTAATTTTGTGAAAAAATGGAAATTGATCGTGAACCTTTTTGTTGGATGATTCTTTACAGTCTTCATTAAAGATTAACTCAACAACAATGCATATAATTGCTTCGCTCAACTTTTGTTAATGAAGCAATATCAGAAAAAAATTTATTATTGCTAAAGTTCAAAAACCATTTTACAATGATTGACATTATTTTGCAAATATCGCCCATGATTGGCATGCACGTGTGTGTGAGTGGGAATGCGCGTAGGAGAGCGGCCGTGCATGTGTGCGAGTGCGTGTGCCTGTGTCTGTGCGTGTGCCTGTGCCTGTGTCTGTGCCTGCTCCTGTGCCGGTGTGTGTGCGTGTGCATGTGCGTGTGCGTGTGCGAGTGCGTGTGCGTGTGCGTGTGAGTGTGCGTGTGCGTGTTCATGTGCGTGTGCATGTGAGTGTGCGTGTACGTGTACGTGTGCGTGTGCGTGTGCGTGTGGGTGTGCGTGCGCGTGCGCTTGTGGGTGCGTATGCGTGTGGGTGTGCGTGATTGCGCGCGTGCCTGCGTATTGATGTGTGTGTGGTGCGTGGTGTTTGCAATGTTCTGATGACTGAAATACTGTGTGGCCTATGCACTGCATGTCCTGTGATGAACTGTGTCGGACTGTCTGTGTCTGTTGCGAAAAGTCTTGTCACAAGTCTGTCTGGTCTGAATGCAAAATCGCGATTTCACGAATCTGCGATTGTCTCAAACATTTACGTCTGCGATTTGCCTTGTAATATTGTTACATGGCAGATGACGGTACATGCACATATTTGAAAATTTCAACTTTGTTATTGTTAATCAGACGACTTAGAAATTGACAAAGTAGTTTAACAGCAGTGAGTGTCTGGAGAAACTAATTTTGTGAAAAATGGAAATTGATCGTGAACCTTTTGTTGGATGATTCTTTACAGTCTTCATTAAAGATTAACTCAACAACAATGCATATAATTGCTTCGCTCAACTTTTGTTAATGAAGCAATATCAGAAAAATTTATTATTGCTAAAGTTCAAAACCATTTTACAATGATTGACATTATTTTGCAAATATCGCCCATGATTGGCATGCACGTGTGTGTGAGTGGGAATGCGCGTAGGTGAGCGGCCGTGCATGTGTGCGAGTGCGTGTGCCTGTGTCTGTGCGTGTGCCTGTGCCTGTGTCTGTGCCTGCTCCTGTGCCGGTGTGTGTGCGTGTGCATGTGCGTGTGCGTGTGCGAGTGCGTGTGCGTGTGCGTGTGAGTGTGCGTGTGCGTGTGCATGTGAGTGTGCGTGTACGTGTACGTGTGCGTGTGCGTGTGCGTGTGGGTGTGCGTGCGCGTGCGCTTGTGGGTGCGTATGCGTGTGGGTGTGCGTGATTGCGCGCGTGCCTGCGTTTGTGTGTGTGTGGGTGCGTGCGTGTCTGTGTCTGTGTCTGTGTCTGTCTGTGCCTGTGCCTGTACCTGTGCATGTGCCTGTGCATGTGTCTGTGTCTGTGTCTGTCTGTGTCTGTGTCTGTGTCTGTGTCTGCGTCTGCGTCTGCGTCTGCGTCTGCGTCTGCGTCTGCGTCTGCGTCTGCGTCTGCGTCTGCGTCTGCGTCTGCGTTGCGCTGTGCGGTGCGAGTGCGCGCGTGCGAGCGCGCGTGCGAGTGCGCGTGCGAGTGCGCGTGCGAGTACGAGAGCGAGTGCGTGTTCGAGTGCGTGTGCGTGTGCATGTGAGTGTGCGTGTACGTGTACGTGTGCGTGTGCGTGTGCGTGTGGGTGTGCGTGCGCGTGCGCTTGTGCGTGCGTATGCGTGTGGGTGTGCGTGATTGCGCGCGTGCCTGCGTTTGTGTGTGTGTGAGTGCGTGCGTGCGTGTCTGTGTCTGTGTCTGTGTCTGTCTGTGCCTGTGCCTGTGCCTGTGCATGTGTCTGTGCATGTGTCTGTGTCTGTGTCTGCGTCTGCGTCTGCGTCTGCGTCTGCGTCTGCGTCTGCGTCTGCGTCTGCGTCTGCGTCTGCGTCTGCGTCTGCGTGTGCGTGTGCGAGTGCGGGTGCGCGTGCGCGTGCGAGCGCGCGTGCGAGTGCGCGTGCGAGTGCGCGTGCGAGTACGAGAGCGAGTGCGTGTTCGAGTGCGTGTGCGTGTGCGTGTGCGCGTGCGCGTGCTGGGTGTGTGTGGGTGGGTGGGTGGCTGGGTGCGTGCGTGCGTGCTGGCGTGTCGCGCGTGCGCTGTGCTGTGTGGTGTGCTGCGTGTGTCTGCGTGTGTCTGCGTGTGCCTGCGTGTGTCTGCGTGTGTCTGTGTGTGTCTGCGTGTGTCCATGTGTTCGTTTGTGTGTGTGTGTGTGTGTGTGTTGTGTGTGTGTGTGTGTGTGTGTGTGTGTGTGTTTGTGTGTGTGTGTGTGTGTGCGTGTGTGCGTGTTCGCGTGTGCGTGTGTGCGTGTGTGCGCGGGTGCATGTGTGCGTGTGTACGTATGTACGTGTTTGCATGCGTGTGTGGGTGCGTGGGTGCGTGCGTGCGTACGTGCGTGCGTGCGTGCGTGCGTGTGTGTGTGGGTGTGGTCGAGGGCATCAGTGTGTGTGTCTGTGGGTGTGGGTGCGTATGGGTGTGGGTGTGGTTGAGTGTGTTAGTGTGTGCATACGTGGGAGTTCGTGTGCGAGCGCACGAATTTGTGTGTGTTTGTGTGTGTGTGTGTGTGTGTGTATGTGTTTACGTGCGCGCGTGCTCGTGGCTCATAAGAACCATTAGGTTGTCGACGTCGTTATCAAGGTTTTTTTTGATCTGCCTCTTGTAACTCGTCTTAAGCTAATTTCCGCTGCTTTCTCCCTCTCCACAGTGTGATTGGTCTACCTGTTTGCACTTCACTTTCTTTCACTTCGATTTTTTTTATTGTTCATTTTGTATACGTTTTACTGTTTTTGGCCTTGCCACTATTTTATTCTTTAATACAGGCTTCCATGTTTTTGGAAATATTTACTCGTCGTGGTGCGATATACCTAAACTAAGCTGAATCATCTAAATTAAATTTAGACTCTTGTTGGGTATGTTCTAAGATTTCAATCTTACTGGCTCGTTTGACGTATTTTTTGTGATTTTCTCATCTAATGATTTAATCGAACTATCTATGCCAACTATGGCTTTATCCAACGGAGATATCCTAAAAGTAAGATTGTATTTCAAACCTTTATTTAATAAATCTATCAGGTAACCAAAAAATTTCGTGAGGTTGTTGTATACAGCACAATGCCATTAATATTTTTTAGTTGCTGATCGATAATACTTGTTTGTTATCTGTCATTCGATTTAGCACGAATCCTTTTTGTCAGGTACATATATATATATATATATATATATATATATATATATATATATATATATATATATATATATGTATGATTTGACGACAATTGATTAGTTCCGAATTTGAATCGTTGAAAAGGAAACGAATAAAACATTAATTCGCGATTGTTTACTCTATGAGTACTAACTTGGTACTAAAGCCACAGAGGTGGCGAGAAAAATATGTACTGCATTCGGGGAAGATACCGTAAGTGATGAAGGTTCAAACGAATGGCTTCATCACTCACATTGAACGTTTCTGCAAGCTCTAGGTACGTTTTACTGGAATTTGTCGCCACAACCTGTTGAAGATCCTCATTGTTTACGATCTTCGGTCTTCCAGAGCGTGCTTCATCGGTCAATCTGATACCACCCGAAGAATATTTCTTCCACTCACTTACGAGTAAAGATAGAATACCCTGCTACTTTTTTGTGAGAAGAGTGCTGGTATAAACAAAACTTTCATAAAATGCAATATTTTCAATTTCGCCCTGTATCACAGAAATGTAGCGAGCTATGGAAGTTTTGTTTATACCAGCGTTCTTCTCACAAAAAGTAGCACGGTATTGTGAAAACCGCAGCTCTGTATCTTTACTCGTAAGTGAGATATCCTGAAATATCACCGAAAATGGGACACACTGTACATTGCGAGTAACAATTCTTTTCGAGTTATGGTGGACTGATCTTTGTGATATCCGATCTTTAAGTAATCACAATAATAGATACAGCTACATGCTAGTGGTTATCGGGATGTTCAGCAAGCGGACTTGGATATGAGTTCTTAAAGCGAAGACAGTCGCATCAGAAAGCATTCACCGTTGGTTTTAAGAAAAGGGATAAACTTCTTCATATAGGTAAAATTTTTCGACGCGAGGCTTTCGGCGAAGGTTGTTTTGGTGACCCCCCACTCCAACCCTCCCCGAACATAACTGAGATTGTAAGACAGATTATCGGATCTTAGCCCCTTGTCGTGGTCGGAATTTGTTCGTGGGCCTCGTGTATTGTCGTGGTACCCTTGGTTGAAAATTTGAATTTGTATTATAATAAGGGGCCTAATGCTAACTTCTAAGACAGGTGAATCAGTTGCTCTCTGTCTGATTGCCATATTGGCGGAAAATTTGAATTTGTATTATAATAAGGGGCCTAATGCTAACTTCTAAGACAGGTGAAGGGTTACGCAGCTTGCTCTCTGGGCTCTGCCCCTTATTGCCATATTGGCGGAAAATTAGAATTTGTATTTATGTCTCTGCAGGTTATGGCTGGAAATATGAATTTGTATTGTAATAAGGGGCATAATGCTAACTTGATGTAGGGCTTAGCAACTTACTCTCAGGACTTGACCAAAATTTGAATTTGTTTGTGGCGCCATCTATGAGGGAGAATTTCAACTTGTATTGTAATAAGGGGGCCTAACGCTAACTTATAAGACTGGTATAGGGCTCCGTAACTTGCTTTCGGGGCTTCGCACCTTCGGTGGGAAATTTAAATTTTGTATTTAAGTGTTTACATTCTGATTGCTTATTGCGAGAAATTTGAACTTGTATTCTAATAAGGGAACTTATAAGACAGACAACTTGCTTCCGGATCTTAGCCCCCTGGTCCCTTGGTGGGAAATTTGAATTTGCATTTAAGTCTATGTTCTGATTGTTTATTACGAGAAATCTAAAATTGTATTCTAATAAGGGGGTCTAATACTAACTTATGGGATAGGTGTAAGGCCTCGCAACTTGCTCTAGGGGCTTAGTTCCCTAGTCACACTGGCGGGCAATTTTAACTTGTATTCTAATAAGCGGGCCTAATTCTAACTTGTAAGACAGGTGTATGGCTTCGCAACTTGCTGTCCGGGTTTCACACCCTTGGCTGTAAATTTGAATTTGTATTCGAATAAGGGGTCCTAATGGTAACTTGTAAAACACGTATAGGGTTTCGCAACCTGCTCTCGGACATTCGCCCCTTGTGCCCCACGAGCTCAAATTTTGAATTTGTGAACAACGCCATCTACTTGTGTATAGACTAACGAATGTTTTCTGTAATATAGCTGTCGCCACCTAGTGGTATATTTTAAAAGTGCATACAGGTCTCTGTAATGGTTATGGTGAGATATTTCAAAGAAGGGATCTAACACTAGCTTTTAAGGTAAGACGTATGCATCTGGGCCTTAACCAACTGATCAACCTCAGTCAAATCAACAGGGGGCTTCGCCCCTTGTTCTAGCCCCGTGGCGCGGTAAATTTGAATTTGTATTCTAATACGGGGTTCTAATGCTAACTTGTAACACAATATAAATAAAGTTTGGCGCGAGCAGGATTTGAACGTACTTGTTCTCGCGAGAGCAAGTTGTGGAGCCCTATAACTGTTAGCGTTGGGCTCCCTTATTAGAATAGTCGTAGGTTCACATTCTACTCGCGGCAAACTTTATTTATATTGTGTTACAAGTTAGCATTACATCCCCTTATTAGAATACAAATTCAAGTTTACCGCCAAGTGGCTAGGACAAGGAGGTCACAAGCTGTAGATAGGAATGTAATAATAATTATGCAATCTCCTTTGATAATACCAACCCTAATAAATATTAATAACAGAT
Organism: Vesta saturnalis; assembly: GCA_036346205.1. Lineage (NCBI taxonomy): Eukaryota > Metazoa > Arthropoda > Insecta > Coleoptera > Lampyridae > Vesta > Vesta saturnalis. The sequence goes on along the minus strand of JARFJB010002342.1, from coordinate 1,649,187 downwards.
TAAACAACATTTTTTTATTCTCAGGTGAAAAAATTCGATCCCCATGTGGGCATATATAAAAAATAGTGAGAAAGGTGTCCCAGATGGCGGGGCTTGTGACGTAAAAAAGTGGAGAGGATGGTGTACTACTCACACCACACACCACACACATCACACAGACCAACACACCACCCACACCACACACACTACACACACACCAAGTTATGCCAAAAATGAAATTATAAATAATATACTTATGAAAAAGACAAATTAGATGTTCTAGTTATTATTTTAGTTATATTTTTTTTTGATAATGGTACATGTTGTATTGTAACGCATTGAAAAATAAATATATATGCAATAAAATAAATTGTGGAATTGTATTGTATTTAAAACATTAGTGGTATTAAATATAGAATTCCATGAAGTAAAGTTAATAGTATATTATTCAACGAGCGTATTCTGATGGCTATTAATCACGAGGTGAAGCTTACTAAATCACCGAGAGAATAATAGCCATTATACGCGAGTAGAATACTATACTTTATCCACGACTACTAAATATTTTTGTTGAAGTTTTTTTTTGTTGGAAAATTTTGTTACATACATACTTTTAGAAACACTATTTTATTCTAACAAATATTTCATACAATACATTATTGTTCATTTATACACAGTACATAGATATCGAAAATTATAATAATCGTATAATATCTCATAATAATTAACACAAAAATCTATGTATTTAGCTTAACAAATATCACGTATCTAATCTTACAAGATGATGCTATTTATTTATAGTTATTAACAGTGTTGGGTAAGATCCATTTATTTAGGATCTAGATACAGATCCAAACACATTTTTAAAAACTGATCTAGATAAAGATCCAAGATCCGTACGTAAAAATGGATCTAGGTAAAGATAAAAGATCCTTGAAATGGGATCTAGATCTTTTATAAAGATCCGACATTCCTAAAATTGTTTCGAGATTTTTCTAATTATTAATAATATCTTTAATTGCTAGTATTGCTACTGATGAGTAGTACTCCCATTCCCATGATCATTTTTCATGTAATACAAATATTAGTCCGTAAGGTTAAATTATTAAGAAAAATAATATACAAATATAATTTTTATAGGTTTTTATTGAAAACTGACATTAATTATTTAACGCACTACAAATTACAAAATTAGTATTAGGTACACATTTACACTTGCAAGTTGCAATGTTAATTGTTAATTTAACTTAACACATAGTTGTTATACAATTATAAGGACATTTATCTAAATTATTATAAGTATACATTACATAATTACATTTTATTTTCTAATTTTATTTTATTTTGTTTTAAAATTAATAGCATCTCAAATATATCGTCACCTAATCTATTCCTACGAGGAGTTAAAATTAGTCCACCCATACTAAATACCCTTTCAACGGGGGCAGATGAAGGAAGTATAGAATTATATTTTAAAAAGATTTCTTTTATAGCAGGGTACATATTTAATTGCTCATAGTTAGTGCTTGTGTCTTTAAAATAATTTGTGAATTCTGAATCAAATGTTGTTTGCGATTGAGTATTTATTTTTAAAAAATCAAAGAATTCGTCCGTGGCAGAGGATTTTTTTTCAGTAAGTGTGAACTGAATTTCTGATTCTGAATTATTAAGATTTTCTTGAAATCCGGAATTGTTAAGTTCACACAATAATTGCGTTTGACAGAATGCTGTTTCATTTTTAAAGGGGGTAATTTTTAACCACCATAATTTAAATTTTGGGTTAGAAATTGTGGATAACAGGTATGGTCGACTACTAGAATTTTTAATATCCATTATATTAGAGAAACGTCTTGTAAAGCCGTTCAATAAACATTCTCTTAATTTAGAACAAAATGTCAGTTTTGTCATTGCTTCTAAGCTAGCTTTAATTTTGCAAAGTGTTGGCAAAACAGTACCTAACTGACAAGTTTTTTCATCTTGTAAAATATCTATTGCAACGGCTATAGGTTTTGTAACAGAAATATATTCGTTTAAAAACACAAAATCTGACAGTTGGAACACGTCTAATTTTAATAACTTACAAACATCACTTAATTTTGCTGCAATATTAATTAGTTTAACACATGCGTCATACATGGAATTCCAACGAGTAGGACAAGGAACTTTCAATTTGACACAGCAAACATTTTCTAACTGATCCAACGCCTTAGTTGACCTACTCACTAAATTCCATAAATAATAAGATTTCCAAAAAACAGTATCGTACATTTTTTTATACCTTATGGCTAAGTGTATGCGAACAACACTTAAAATGTTCGGGCAAAAGCACGTAAGTACTGTCAGTATCAAAAGCAGGTAATGATTCCACATCTACATCATTTTGATTTTGCAACTCTGTTAATTCGCTATCGCTGCTCTTATTACATATAGAAGCAGTAAATACGTTAAAAGCTTTATTAAAGTTGCTTGCGTTATCTGTTACCGTTCCTGAAATTTTACCGAGATTTAATTTGTATTCGTTATGAATTTCACTTATTGATTCCGCAATTCTGTCAAATGTGTGTGCAAATTTAAATCGCCTACAGCTTAATGCAAAAGATTTACGTTGGAAGCTATTACTATCGATAAAGTGTGCAGTCATACCAAGATAACTTTTGTTATTGGTGCTCCAAACATCTGCACTTGTACAGACGTATTTGGTTTTATTTAATTCTTCTATTACAGCACCAATAACTGCTGATTTCTCTTCTTCTAATTTACTCTTGAGCGTTTTTCGGTCACAAGGTTTTTGCCAGAAAGTCCTTCTACTAACCTAATAAATGCGGGTTTTCGACTGTACAAATAGGCCTAATCTCTTCAATTATGTAATCTAAGACGAGTTTGTTAACCGAGTTCTTTGTGGCAGAACTGGTAGATCGTTGAAAAATGTTAGTCTTGTTGAAATTCTTCATTGATAAAATTTCGGTTTTACTTTTGTCTTTTCTGCATCGAATTTGCTAAATGTTACTGGATGCTCAGAAGAAAAGGAGAAAGTGTATGTTAATTTATAAAATTCAGATTGAAGTCACTTCAAGTTTCAGTCAAAATTTAGATAACACCAATTTTGAAAGCGACTGAATCCCATCTTTTATGAATACAGGTATCATAAACATTTAAAAAGTTTTTGATACATTAGGGACTTTAAGAAATAAATCTCAACCTTTTGTAAACGTTCTTTGACACACAAGAAACTAAGTATTTTGCAACAAAAAATACTTTACGTAATTCATATAGAATTTAATAAGAAAAATTAAGTCTACAAATCACGTTTTGATATATCAGATGATGTATTTCGTAAGAATCCAATAAATGATACTAAAATTCTGCCAAAAACTATATTAATACATACCTTCATATGCCGAATAAAATTTTCTCTTGAAGTCACATGACCTTGTATTTGTGCGGGACAATTTAGACACTGGGTCACTATCTTGTTGTCACATTTTGATAAAATTTTATAAAATTTACCGCTTAAGATTGGCGGAATCTCCATTAATTCAGCTTCGTCACTCATTGTTGATCTAACTAACTATTAACAAATGTGCTTTACTTAAAGTCGTATTCTTAAGAACTGAAGACAAGATTGTTATTTTTCTATACCTCCTTTTGTTCGATTAAATTAGCAACAGGGAATTCCAGTTCCACTTAACTTAAGCACCTACTTTAATGGATGGATGACCCCATTGTCATTACTCATTAAGTCATTAGATTAGCACTTAGCTGTCATTACCTGCCTTTGTAGCTTTGGGAAACAAAAACAACGGAGGGAAATATTAACAAAGGAAATGAATAGTTCTGTTATTGGTTATTTCGGAATTTAACATGCCTCAGGCAGTAGGTAATGTGTAAATGTGTATGTATCTCTGTGGGGTACGGATGTAACGGTCGTAACGGAGCATAATGCATTTTTTAAATATAAAGCTCTGTTGCCTCAAGCCAGTTAAAAATTTCACAAAATACCCTTAAAATACATTTTAAAATATTCTAATGGATCTTTGGATTCAAGTACTAAAGATCTGTTAAAATGTGATCTAGATCCAGACACTAGATCCTAGCAGAGCAAAGTATCTAGATCCAGATCATAGATCCGTTTAGTGGATCTAGATCACTTTGATTTAGATCCTACCCAACACTGGTTATTAATAATTGTAATATTTGAACAATTGGTCAAGTTAATCGCAGGAATAGAATTAACATCAAACCTAATGTTTGGTGACTTAAAACATTTGAATTATATGTACATTGATTCGTTTGGTTTACTTTTGGCTGAATTGAAGATGATATTTTGTTGGACGTATCGGTTTTATTTTTGACGGATTCGTCTATGCAGCCTTCTGCTACGACGGTGGACTTCCATCTACCGTGTCTTTTGAGAGCAGTAATATCCCCGCCTGCGTCAACCAGTATTGGTGCAGAAACTGTGCACAAAATATTGTTCTGGATTCGGTAATTTGAGGAAAGCAGTGATATCCTTTCCCATTTTTGTATATTTGTTTATCCCAATTCTCTGAGATGTACATTTACCATTTTGGTAATTTAAAAAGAATGTGTCACTGGTTACATGACTTGGTGGAAGGCTTATATATGTCGCATATTTTGTAAAATTTAACCGTCTTGGTATTTGACACATTAACCAAAATAGCTGATCCAAGATCTTGTAAATGCGTTAATTTCATTTCATACAACTCATTACTTCAGCATGCACCCATTATTCCCATTATTAAAGCAACCTTAAATTACAGAATGTAATGAAATAACTATGTGAAAGATTTACTTAATATTTTACCTTTGTCGCTAGGTATTTATCATCAGATACTTTAGTTAAAAAGTTATTGATATCTTCGCTAGAAAAAATTTTCGCTTTTTTAGGCTGAAAATTTTCTGATTTTCTTTTTAGTAATTAATGCTCGTAATTTTTTATAATCTTCTAAATTTATACCTTGATGTAAGGTGATCGTACTTTTAAGCATTGAGTAGTAGGTCCATAGTGTTGAAGATTTATATTTTGCGGATAATTCAGTAAAGTATACTAATAAAGTCGATTCAGAAAATGAAGTGGTTTTCTTTTCCTTTTGCCAGTTCAAAAAATATTCATAGGCCATATTATATACTTTCCTTGACTTTTCCGGCAATAAATTTAATGAAGCAACTTCAGCAGCTTCTCTAATTTCTGGTGGTGTTAAAGAAAAGTCATTTTCATTTTCTATATCCATTTTTAGTTCGTTTTTTAACACAATTGTGTATATTTGTGAAACTCCGAACAATTATAGTTATATTGCTGATTATTTGTCAGAAATAATTAATTGTGTTTAGAGTAGTATATGTGTTTTAAAATTAGTAGCAATTTTAATAAAAATAAAATAAAATATATAAATAGTAAATGTGTCTAGAACTGTAGTTAGTAGTGGAAAAGTGTTAAATATGGATATCTCAAAATTAAAATGTGATGAGCTCAGAATGGAACTAAGACAACTCGGACTGAGTCCAAATGGTAAGAAAATGGAATTGATTAATCGATTGTATTCACATCTCAATATTCGAAATAAAGCCCTAGATTTGTCTGTATCGCAAAAACGTGCACGTAATAAGACTAGTTTCAAACTGATAAATGAAATTAATCTTTGAAAGTGGCAGTAGGTAAATTACAATTTCAGCTTGCAAGATTGCGTAAATATGTTACTATTAAGGTCAAAGTAAATAAGTTGTCAAATCATTTAAATAAGACTACGTTGAATGTTAATAGTGATAACGATATAAATATAAATAAAATTCGAGCATTCCGAAAGTTGTTAAAGAAACAAATACTTATCAAAGTGTAAATGGTAAGAGCACCTCTTATGAGAATAGAACGGACGATGTGATAGTCCGGGAAAGTCCGAAAATACTAATACTGGCTGATAGTCATGGGAGGAATTTAGCAACAACACTGAATGACACACTTTGCAACAAATATCAAATACAATCTATATTCAAACCGAATGCATGCTTAAAAGATATTGTTTATGATATTGACAACTTAACCAAATGTTTTACAAAGCAGGATTATGTTATAATATTAGGTGGAGTTAATGATTTTTTACTCAATAAAAAAAAAACATTTAGCATCAACATTGTGAAAGAATTATGTTCAAGAATTGACAATACAAATATACTTTTCTGCACAATACCTTATTGCTACAACGATGCTTCTAAGGGAGGTATAAATAATGATATTTACTCTGCCAACTGCAAACTTAGTGAAACTATATTCAAGTTTAAAAGATTTTGTAATAACTTTGCATATGTGGACATTAATAATGTCTTAAGTATCAGCTTATACTCCAAAAGGGTATGCACTTAAACGCTCGCGGGAAAAAAGTTCTCGGTGAATTAATAAGAAAAGCTATATGCGATAAAAAGCTGTTCTTTGAAAATAACTGTACAGTGATTGATATTGGACACAAGTTTGCGTCGCCGGAAGGACACACAGCAGTACCTTCATTAATGACGGATAACCCCTGTAATAGAAAAATTAGTACAAACGTCTCAAGTAATATTAGTATAGGCATAAAGAGTTTTCTATATAAAGAAACTACTGTGAGTAATGAAAGCCTTAATTATTCTGAAAACAATCTCCCGTTACCCTTAACTACATATATGGACCCGCAAATGGAACCTGATCAAATCCAGCACTTAAATAAGATGAATGCATCACTAGAAGGTCAATCATCTGTCCCCAAATTAGATAATTTTTTAGGGCAAACAAATTTAGCATAATGAACTTTAACGTGCAAAGTATAACTAATAAGTGTTATGATCTGGAGGTTTTGTTACATAGTCATCCAATTGATATATTATGCCTTCATGAACATTGGTTAGATTCACATACTATTACTATTTTTAAACTACCTAACTATCACACTGCTAATGCATTCTGTCGTACTTCAAGTAACCATGGAGGAACAATGATACTTGTGTCGAATCGCCTAAAATGGATTGCTTTGGAGGATATTAACAAATTAGCCGTTGAAAAGCATTTGCAGTGTTGTGGTGTACAAGTTCAAGATCTTAATACTGTAATCATTTCTCTATATAGACCGCCTTGTGGAAATATAGATTTATTTTTTGATAGTCTAGAAATTTTACTTGATTTTTTTATTAACCACAGTAACGTAGTCATATGTGGCGATTTTAATATTGATCTGACTAAGGATTCTCGACCGAGTAAACGTTTCATTAACCTATTACAATCATATAACTTCATACCGGCTATTGACACTACGAGGGTATGTAGATTGACTGAAACCTGTATTGATAATATTTTAACGAACTGTAATACTAGCAATCTTACAACTTTTAATTTTGACTTGGGTTTCTCTGATCACAATGCCCAGATCATTCAATTCAAAATTTATTTAAACCTGAGGCTTACCATTATCTAAAAATGAGTAGACAATTTAATGCACTGAACTCGCATCGCTTTTGTCAGTTGTTAATAAGCGATAATAATTTCTTGCATAACACATCAGATTTTGATTCCTTTTTTGATACGTTTTTGACTTACTTTCATTTATCTTTCCCACTTATAAAAGAAAACACAGGGTAAAAAGCCTTGGATAACTAAAGGTATCATTAAATCTTGTAACACCAAACGCCAGCTCCATATTTTAATAAAACGTTTCTCCTCGGAGACTTTAATTACTTACTACAAAAAATATTTGTTGTGTATTGAGGCAAATTATAATTAATGCCAAAAAAATGAATAATGACAGATCTATTATTAACTCTAAAAATAAAGCCAAAACAGCATGGAATATCATAAAAAACCTTAATAATAAAGATGATAAACAAAATGTCGATGATATTATATTAATGATCAATAATGTGGAAGTAAATTGTCCACTGGAGGTGGTTAATGAATTTAATCGCTATTTTTGTGATACTACTACTAGCGAACTAAATAATTCCAATAAGTTTCCTCATAAGTCTGCTATTTTTCCAAAAGTCAATGGTAATTCGTTGTTTTGGAACCCTGTAACTAAAGAAGAGGTCGTTACTTTGATAAAACAATTACGTAACACCAATTCAGTTGGATATGATGATATACCGGTAAAAGCTATTAAACTTGTATCCCACATTATTGCCCAACCCCTGTCAGGACTGATTAATAATGCCTTCAGTAGTGGGATCTTTCCTGATAGATTAAAAATCTCCAAAATTGTCCCTATATTTAAAGCAAAAGAAAAGGTTCACTAATAATTATAGACCCATCTCTCTCCTGCCCGCATTCTCGAAAATATTTGAGATGTCGATAAAAGAACGATTGGTCGACTTCTTCGTGAAAATGGCTATTTTGCACGGAGCAACATGGCTTTAGAGCAAAACGGTCTACGAGTACTGCAATTCATGAAATATTAAGCGCTATTTACACTAACATTCAGAATAAAAACATTGTAGCCAGTATAAACTGTGACCAGTCAAAGGCTTTCGACTCCGTCAATCATAGTCTATTATTAAGTAAATTGCAGTACTATGGAATACGTGGTAGTGCGTTAAAATTATTTGCCTCTTTGAGCGAACGTTATCAATTTGTTCAAATAAGTGGTATCTCTAGTAATCATTATGTGTCCACCCATAAGTCCGATTTATTAATGATCAAAACGGAGTACCCAAGGATCCATACTAGGACCCTCTTGTATTTAATTTATGTTAATGATCTGCCTTCTAACATTAATGGACATGTTGTTATGTATGCAGACGATGTTAGTATAGTTGTTGCGGCTGAGAACGTCTCTCTACTCCAGTATCGTATTCTTGAAGTTCTCAAACAAACTAAACAATGGTTCACTAACAACTACCTCACGTTAAACACCGATAAAACAAACCTGTTAATATTTAATCTTGCTGGGCGGGATTATACGGACACCAGCATAAATATTGTTAATAACTCCAACATTTTAGGATTACATGTAGATAATAGCTTAAATTGGTTACGTCACCTCGAACATCTACAAATTAGTCTAGCAAAAGCAAATTACTTACTGAAAAGGTTAAAACAAGTATCCTCTTTTTTGCCACTTAGAAATTTATATTTTGCGTATTTTGAATGTCATATTCGATATGGTATTCTCTTTTGGGGAAATACACCCTATGTAAAAGTTACATTGAAAACACAAAAACGTGCAATTCGTACATTGGTGGGTTTAGGAAGGCGAGATTCATCCAGGCATGCTTTTAAATCCTGCCAAATAATGACGGTCATCAACTTGTACATATATGAATGTCTGGTATTTGTGTTTAGAGTTTAGAAACCTCAATCAGTTTAGTTTTAACTCGCAATTGCATTCTTACAATACAAGGTCCAATGCGAATATTCACATATCAACAGCAAAAAATAATAAAATTTTTAAATCTTATATCTACACATCACCTCTTTTTTACAATAAACTTCAAGCTGAGTATAAAGGTATAACAGATGAAAAGCTGTTCAAATCTAAAATAAAATGTCTGTTGACAAACAATCCATTTTACTCGGTAGAGGAATTCTTTGAATTTTTAAATCGCCCAATATATTAAGGAAAATTTTACTTGTATTATAAAATATTTATAACTATCTAGGCGGTATTGTTTGTAAATTGTATTTGTGTGTTTGTTATATTATGATTATACCGAAAGGTCCAATAAACCACTACTACTACTACTACTACTACAATTTAACACAAAATATCAAAACACTGAGAAATCTACGCACACAAATAATAATGTCAACAGGTTTGAGTCAAATTTGTTTTGTTTTAAAAGCTAGTTCGATTTATAAAATGTTTCGAAAAACATGGTATGTTAAGAAACAAATATACGATACGCACATTCGAAGTCGTTGATGTTTCAGTGTAGATGCTCCTTGCCTTCCAACCGCGGGTCCCGCGTTCGAATCTGGTCTAAGAAAATTCACTTTTTAATTTTTTTTTTATGTACAGAACTGAATTGAAAATATTTAGTGGTTTACACGATAAAATTTTAAAAACCGATTGTTCGTAGCAAAACAATATATTAATGTAGCTAAATCAAGGAAGCATCTGGCAGCTGTGATTAATGACTCATTAATCACTGCCGTGATTAATGGGTATTATTAAGGTCGAGCAAACAGACGTATAATGGATACATTATACAATAGTTGTGGATAAAAAATATTAATTTAATTTTTACCGATTTAATGTTCTTTATATCGGAAATAACTTTGGCTTGAAACGTTTAACGTGTAATTTATTCCAAGTGAAAGAAATTATATATTTTTATAAGCATATAATACATATTTTGTGAATATGACTAAGTAAATATGGATGTGTAAAATGTTTCATAATAAAATAAATAACACGTCAGAATTAAAGTGCACAAATACCCTGGAATTTAAATTGCATCAGTGATGCACTAATGAAAGCATAAGAAACCATCAGCATTTACTAACTCGGTGATCTAATTTACGTCCGTTTCAAAATGTCAAAATCGTCATAAATCTCGATTAGTTGAGCCTTTCAGAACCATTCACTAACGTCGTTTGACATTAGAATTATTTGGCTTGTCAAATTAACACTGATGTTAAACACTTGAAACATTGTCCTACTAATCAAATTTAAACGATTCCCGTCAGTAAAAATCGACGAGACGACTTAATTACGTATAGTATATATTGTGGAGGTGTTTGCTTGAAAACAAGTTTTAGGGACAGAAAGAGAAAGATGTATGAAATAATCAACATGCCTTATAAATCTCACGAGTTTAAGGGGAACAAATTTTAAATTTCTTAATTTAGATATACTAGAGGGCTTTTAAAGACTTGATCGTTGGATGAAAAAAAAAAGAGTTAATAGGCCAGAAAGTTAATGTAAGATGTTTTCAATGAACACGTTTAGAATTTCTAATAATGATGAAATTTTAAATATGCTAAAATTTGCATTTTTGATTACACTCAATTTGGCATTCTGTAGCAAGTGCTTTCGCATTAAATGCTAAAATTTTACCAGCGCAACGTAAGGACCATTGAAGAATAGACATAAAACACATTTAATTGTTAAACATGTGATAAAACACACTTAGGCCTTCTGTTTACACACAATTTTTTTTGTTCCGTAGTGTAAGGTAATAAAACGTTATTGAAAACTATAAACCTCTATTTTTACTATCCAATTTCATTAAAATACTGGAACCTATTCTAATTGATTACATAAATTTCCTTATTTGACAGATCAACAATGCTGTCTTCGTTATGATAAAATCTAGTGCTTGTGTAGCTCATGCATACTTTTATGAAAATTCCAAATATCTTTGTGGTAATGTCACATTGATGATATTACGTTGCATCTTTTCTAGTTTTTATGTAAATAAAAGTAATTTGAACAATTTATTTTAATAGAAGATAAAGTGATACGATTTTTGGAATTACATTTTTTAGTTTTTATTTTCTAAATTGAGAACTATTTCATTTTTAATATTTATGTTTCTAAACTCAAGAGTGTGTGTGCCACGCCATTGCAAGGGGATAAAAATAAATTGCGAGTAGGTTGAAACATTTTATGTAAATATGGCTTGATTCTATACAAGGTGTCCCAGGAGTTCGTACCAAAAACTTGGGAGATGATAGACTAAAAATAATTATAGTACTTTATACAAAATTTTTGCATTCGTTAACAAACTATAGGGCTCTAAAGTTAGAAATTAAAAATGTTTTTTTATTTATAATTATTAAATGACTTATTGGAAAAAATAAACGTTTATAAACACCATAAATGCACACTTGGTGGGTCATAAACAAGTCTGCACTGCACTTGTGAACTCAGGTACGGACTAAGCTCAATGGTTGATGCGTCAATTTTTTTTAAATATAACTTTTTTCGCTTATAAATGCCATAATTAAATTTCTTAAACATTTCTAAAGAAAAAACATCCTCTTGTGATATCTCGATAAAATTAACGGTTTAAGAGATAAGGGCAATTTTACATCGCACTGCACACCCATCGGCGCATTGACCATTTTTTAAAATGTACAGCGTGTTCTATTATATTTGTACACTCACCTACATGGTGGATTCTCGTTATATTATTTTTTAGGATTATCAAACTTTCAAATATCTCATAAACTGATCAAAAAATGAACCCAACTTACATTTTTTTTAAACGGAACACTGTATTTTATTTAATAATTATACAGATGTGTTTTAGCTGATTTCAAAAATATAAATATGTTAACATTTCGTCCAGCCAATTTTTAAATAATCGGGTTGTGTTAACATTTTGGTTTCACTTATTGTGTTCGGGTCATTATGACCTGGGAGCCTATAGTTGTCTTTTTATTGTCGTTAAATTGATATAACAGTAAATAATAATAAGAAATAAGATGTAGCACTTATTATTTATTTACATTTTATTGCATTATTTTTTTTTATTACATATTATTATAAATGTTATGAAAAGAACATCTGAAAAACGTATACATATATACATTTATTTGTTACAGTCTTGACAGTAGTAATATACATGAGCTTCACATAGGCATTTTGAGCAATTACAACATACCATATTAGTTTTGTCATTTGAAGAGGGACATCTTTTGCGCTTGGTTGTGGTTGATTGTTCCCCTACTTCGGATTTACTGGTTGAAGAACGTGACTTTATAACCATTTCAGCAGCAGTAATACTTCGAGGGAGACGTTTTCTTTCCTGCAGTAATGGAGTGATCAAGGAATTGCCCAGTTCTTCAAGAAATAGTCGCCGTTTTGTAAGTTTACCAGCATTCCAGGTTGGAGTTATTTCACACCACAGAACATAAACGTATTTTTATGATCTTGGTTGCACACTCCGTTATCGTGGTGCATGGTGCTCATGAGCGTAACATTTTTATTCCGTTTCGGAATATAGGAAACTATCGACGTGTCCTTGGTAAAGTAAAATTTTGAAGAAATAACTTCTTTCCTATTGCAGACCAATTCGGCTGGCAATTAAGGCTTATTTTTGCGAATAGTGCCAAGCATGGTTATTTTTCGTTTCAATAGCATCTGCCCCAGATCGTACGAGGTAGAAAAATTATCACACGTTACGTTGTGACCTTTTAGACCATAAGTAAGATCTAGCACAACTCTTTTACCTTGCCCTCTCTGGAGGTTCACCTTCTTTTTTCCCGAGGTACACTCGCATGCTATATGCATAAGCAGTCACTGAATCGCATAAAGTCCAAATCTTGCCTCCGTATTTAGTAGGTATATTCGCAATGTACTGTCTAAAAGACAACGGCCCCTAAAAGGTACCAGTTGCTCATCTACTGTTACATTTTCGAGAACATAATAGTGCTTAGGTAGAATTGCAACCCATTCATCCCACAAGTCCCGTAATTTATCAGTTTGGTGTCGTTGTGGTCGAGTTTTTTTATCGTCAAAGCGAATTATTCGTACAATTACATTAAATCGTTGTAGGGACATTGTTGCTCTGAATATTGGACGACGTACATTTCCATCCCACAGACTGGCTGTTGCCTCTCCATGAGATTTATACATTCCAGCTAGAAACAGCATGGCCAAAATATGCTTCTAGTTGAACAAATGTTAGTTCTTGAAACCTGTCGCCACAAAGTCTTTTGTCTTCTAAATTTGACATTTTCAAAATTAAGTTTACAATTTTGGGTGTGAAATATAAGAAGTACGCGGATTTTATTCAATTATTCGCGACGTAGCATACCTTGGCCCAGGAATCAAGGAAATAATATTTACTGCTAACCTTTCCGATTGATGTGTCTTTTCATTCCATACTATATTGCCATTTTTTGAAGTTACGTGATTATCCGTATCAGCTTCATCTGAAATCGTAGCTTCCGCTTCATCATCCGATTCGCTATTATATATCTCGGTTTCGGACAAATAGTCTTCTTCTTCAGAGGCATTAGAATTACTATCAGAAACACACAAAAGTTTCTCACTATCCGTAAGCCCTCTCTCACTACACATTTTCAATAATAAATTTTAATTGTTAGGTATTCCTTATTAGAGTATAGCATCAAGTTGGATATTTACTACGAAACTAACACACAGATGCTCACTGGCTGCATTTATACTCGGAGCCACAGACAAGTCACAATAGGAATAAACTTGTTTACCGGTACACAAATAATGCATGCAATATGCGCAATAATGTGGCAATATTATATAAGTTATTTACATTTATGAAAATAAAACAAAACTAATAAAATATATTCGTTTATGATAATAATCTGCTTCTCGTTCTTCTAATTTGAACCACACAAATCACCTGGTAATATAGACCTAAACACAGTGAACGTAACAAATGCGTTAAAAAAAAACTAATTATACTTTTCTAATATCAATCTAAGTACACCGTTATTAGAGTAATGAAATAAAAATCATGCAGTGGCAACGAAATATTTAAATAAAGTAACGAATTATGCACATTAGAAGAATGCGATTGGTACATATTGACTTGAACACGATAGGAAGGTTAAAATTTAAAGAATACTGTAGACTTAAATTATTTGCATCCATGGAAAAATGAATGTTTGACGTTATGATATTGTTAATGACTGTCACAGAATTAGTAATTAAATTGAACGATTAATTTTTAATCAAAGTTAAAACTTTAAAACCTTAAAAGGAATTATTCGGAAGAAGTGATCCGTTTCGAATTGGGTCTCTGATTTCCAAGCCTTTTTTCCTCGGGTGTGAGGGTGCACCTCGGCAGAGACCCGGCCTTTCTATAAACAAATCTTCAATTCCTTTAATTCCAAATTTCACAACCCTATTACTAACAACATAGCCGAGATGGTTAAGCAAGGTCGCCACCGAGCTACTGTCAAAGTTGTGTCCCCTAACCCGTCGACACCCGTCCACCTACACCACCAACCACTTCCTGTTTACAAATCCTAATCTCACCACCACCATCCTCACGCACAGGTTCCCATCCAAACGCATCTTCCTTATCCACCACATCCACACACTCCTACATTTCCACACGTTCCACCTCTTCCACACGTTCCACCTCTTCCACAAAACCATTCAAACCCGCTCACACACCTGCTCTGTTACCTACACCCGCTCACACACATACACCAGCTCTACTACCTACACCCACACACGCACACATACCCTCTCTCCTAGCCACACCTTCCCAGCCACCTATACCTGCCTTGAGTCCTAAACCCGCTTCACCCAATCCTATACCTACCCGCCCCCAATCCTCGAGATATTACATCCGCAATATCCCGAAATCCATAACCACACAGAAATCTTGATTCAACTCCTTTAAATCCCTTAACCTTCAGTGGTTAAACTTGACGTTCAACCACAACCACACCAGCCTCTTAGAGACATCCTCTCCCTTACCGGATGGTACGCAGCTTAGGCTGCGACACTATTTCGGCGATCCCACCGTTTTCCTTGCACAACTCTCCGGCCCTCGTACACCTAACACCACACCCAGAGCTCCTTCCTTTTCCTGCGTGATTCGTCACGTAGATAAGGACATCCTAGCCCAAGAGATCCTCGATGCGATCGATCTTCCACAAGTGAAGAAGGCCGTTCGCATCGTCTCGAAAGCCACTAACACCCCTACCTCCCTCGTCCGAATCATTACTCCTTCCCAAACCACCCTTTAGTACCTTTAGCACAAGGTGTCGTCATGATCGGGCGACACTACAAGTGCGAACCCTCCCTAATCCCTCAACCGCTCCCGAAGTATTGCTCCACCTACACGCAGGTGGGGCATACCGCGGAGGAATGTCCAACCCTACCCATCCGATGCCCTAACTGTGGTACTCTCTGTAAATCCTCGGCGAACCCAAAGTCTAACAACTGCAGGGGAGCCCATCCTACCTACTCCTTCCAGTGCCGGAAACGGCGGGAACCTCCCAGTTCCCCGTCGAAGATGGCTCCCCTCGATCCTATCCTGTCTGAAGAGTCCGACTCGGAAGACACCGCACACCTTAAACCCGCTCTCGACACACAATCCTTATCTATCAAGGACTTCTTGCAAGTACTTACACACACCCTTTTCACCATGACCGACAGTCTAGGGTTTTTCGAACTCTAGACTCGCTCTCCCAGAACTTCTTCCAACGGCGTATCAACGTCTGCGTATCCGCTACGCGGATGAAGGTCGCCGTAATCCGCCAACCCAAACCTTAATCCTTTCCAATGGATATCCTAGCAGGGACCATTAATGCCTGGGGGGGATGCGTCGGAAGTGCCCCCTAATTAAACACCTACACACTCACAATATACACATCCTCCCAATAACATAAACTAAGCTCACACCCAAGTGATCCTTACACTTTAATTCCTATCACTCCTTCCTAAATAATAGCCAACATGGAATCGCCCTCCTAGTTAAAAATTGCTTCCCATCCACTCCTTTTCAACTTCCTGCACATTTGCAGCATCTCGAATGCGTTGCTGCAACGGTGCACTTCCCCACCTCAATAATTTTTATATCTTATTACAACCAACCCGGCCATAATACCTTATCAGATGAGCTACTAATTTACGCCTCCAGCCTCAATAATGCCTTGGTGATTTTAATGCCCGCCATACCCAACTGGGTGACACCGCAACTAATGACAACGGTAACAGGCTGTCATCTGCTCTGTTGCAGTTGCCATTGTTGCGAGTCGCCAACAAACAACCCATATTCTTTGGCCATTTAGGTGCCTCAATAATAGACCGATCGATCGTGAGTGCTTTCTAGGCACCACGATCACATCTGATCACATACCCCTACTGGTCAAGACTTCATTTTGTCCAGCTCCTCCTACACCTCAATATACAGTTATCAAAGATTTTTCTATAGCAGACTGGAATGTGTTCTCCGATCACATCTCCAATAACCTTCCACATCCAATCTTCAAACGATCCAAGATCTCGAGAGAGCCATTTGAGACCTAACTTCCGTAATTGCGGAAGCAGTCGATACCTCTGTGCCACTAAAAAACATCGACATTTCCCACAAACCGTTCCCAGAGTACATTGTGAACTGGATCAAAGAGAAAAAACCAATTTATCGTCAATTCCTGCGATCCAGGGATCCGGCTCTCAAGACCGAATATAATCGCCTAAACGCCTTGATCATGCGAGAAACTAACGAACACTCCGAAGACTCCAGGTCCAAAGTCACCTCCCAGCTAGATTATAGAAATGGCAAACTCTTCTGGCAACAGTTTGATAGACTGACCAGAAGGAAAGTTAACCCTAAATCACACCTAACCGACCTTCTGGGCAACCTAATCTTCTCCGACCAAGGAAAGGCCGATTTCTTTGGTCACCACCTTCAAACCGTTTTCCAATCCCCAGATAATCCCCAGTTTGATAACCACGTCAACGCACTCCTCGAGGGTCGCCTTGAAGAATTCCGCAACCTTAACCTTCCTGAACCCCAACTCGATAACGAGAGTCCTTTTTATGCCCCCATTACGCCCGACCAGGTCCCCACATATTTCAAAAAAGGGAAAAATTCAGCCCCAAGTCGTGATGGCCTAAATAGAAAGATCCTCAGGCACCTACCCGACCCAACCCTCCGCTTACTTTCCGAAATCTATAACAAATGTCTAACCCTATCGTATTTCCCGACGGACTGGAAATCGGCTTCCACCATCATGATACCAAAACCCCACGCTGACCTAACCTCACCCTCCTCCTATAGACCTATCTCCCTCCTGAGTTGCCTCGGAAAATGCTTCGAGCAGATTCTAGCCAGGCGACTCAGTGAACACCTAGAATTTAATGACTTTCTTCGCAACAGCCAATTCGGCTCCCGTCCCAACCGAACTTGTCACGATCCCTTGTTGAAGCTGCTTACAGGGACCCCCAGAGCATTCAACCACCAACAATGCAATCTGGCTGTGTTTCTGGACATTAAGCAGATATTTGACAGGGTCTGGCACGCCAGTCTCCTGCACAAGATCCGAAATCTAAACATTCCCGACCCTTTCACCAAATTCCTACTTTCGTACCTGACTGATCGATCAGTTCGGGTCAAAGTGGGGAAAACCTACTCAGATTCTTTCCAACCCACAGCAGGCGTACTGCAAGGTTCTGCCTTAGCCCCGATCCTATACACTATTTTCGCTTCCGATATTCCCCACTCAACCCGGAGTAGTCGTAGCATAGTTCGCAGATGACACCGCCTTCTGGACGGTTAATCCTCATATCCAAAACCCTACGGAACTTCTCCAACTGGGCTAACCGGTGGAGAGTCTCCGTCAATCCTACCAAGACCCAAACAATCCTATTCCGCCATCCTCATTACACCGAAGATAAGTTCCCCAAGCTTGCCTCCAAAAATGTGTCCCTCACTTTGAATCAAGAAAGACTCCCTCACCAAGATAAAATCACCTACCTTGGAATCCTTTTCACGAGAACCCTAAATTGTCTCCCTGATGTTCAGAAAACCCTCAATAAGATTAGAAACCGCTGAAACCTACTGGGTGCCCTCCGGAGTAGAATCAGAGGTTGCCACCCCAAAACACTCATACACACTTATAAAACCTACATCCGCCCTGTTATGGATTTCCGAGCTCCCATATACACTAACATAAACTCCAAAAACCTTTCCTCTACAGCTTCCTGTAAACGCCGAATTTTCCGACGTATACACCGGTTACCCTTCAGGTACCCTAATGACCTCACCATCCATGACGCCAATATACCACCAATCACCCATAGAATCCAAACCCTTCAGAGAAATTTCACGCACAAAAGAATTTTCGGCGACACCGTCCCAACCAAAGAGATCCTGACCACTCCTTATAACTACCGATTTCCCCAATTCCCACGAAGGAAACCCAAATTAAAATTTATACATCCTCCCGCTATCCTTACTCAACTCCTCGACGACCTTCCCGAGGAGATAGAAGAATCCCTTGATAACATCCCTTATGCCCTCCGCATCCCCACGTTTATTGGATGACGACCCTAGCAAGATACCGGCCAACGCAGATAAGCACACCAACCACGCCACACACACCACATATAACACGCACACTTAACCCAGTAACACTCATTACTCAATTAAAACCAAATCCTTTTTTTTTCTTTTTTTTAACTCAAAAATAACCACACCTCATGATTGTACACTATACAATAACACCAAACAACGCAACACAACAACAAGGAATGACCAGGGCTGAAGAGGACTCCTGAACAGTCCACAATAGGATATATATATATATATATATATATATATATATATATATATATATATATATAAGCAAATAATAAGCAATTACTAACACACAAGCATGAGCATACTAACAAAAAAAAAGGAAGAAGTGACTGGTGTGGTATGCTACGGAATAAAATCATTGAACCGATTTTTTATGTTGGAAGTTTGAACGGCCAAAGATATTTAAATTTTCTTCGAAATGAAAAAAAACATTGTTTAGAAGGTATTCCCGTTATTGAATATACAAACCTTATATGGCAGCAGGATGGAGCACCGGCTCATAATATTTTACCTGTTACTGAAATGTTAAACGATAAATATAGCTTCTGGATATGCAGATAAGGATTTCTTAGATGTAGAGCTAATAGCCCCGATTTAAGTCCTTTGGGCGTATTTTTGTGGGGATACCTTAAAAATAAAATATATAATAGACCCGAACATTTAGAAATTATAAGAGAAAAATTTTAAAACGAATATTTATATTTGAATTCATGTTCAATGTTATGAATAGCAAATTAAGAACTAATATCCGTAAATGCATATTCAATAATGGAGGCTACATAGAGAATCGATAAATTTTAGTTAATATTCGTTTTGTATTTTTTGTTATGTTGTTATTTTTTTTAGTTATTAATTAATATTAGTCAAGACACTATTTTTGGCTTTGTAATCCAACTGTTCTCTCAAATATTCAGCACATTAGCATATCCATTTATTTGGTTATCTATCTATTATAGGTGTTTCACGTCCGTAATATTTAAATTTAAATTAACATATTATGTATTTAGCTTAAAAACATCTATTTAATTATTGAATAAAATACAGGGCGTTCCGTTTAAAAAAATGTAAGTTGGGTTCATTTTACCCTCAGTTTATGAGATATTTGAAAGTCACTAAAAGATAATATAATTAGTATCCTACAACTTTTGTATTTAAAGTTTTGTTCTGTCTCAAATAATAAACCCTGTAAGTAGGTATCAAAATATAATAGACAATAGTACATTTATAAAAATAAACTTTCAAATTTGTTTACTAGTTTTATTATTTGCAAAGGTGATGTTAAAAACACTTTAATGTAAAACGAACATCTTAATTTAAAAAAATAAAAACAGGAGAATAACAACAAAAACCTTAAAAATGAATAACTGCAATCCATTACAACAGATTAAAGTAACGAGTAAACAAAAAATTAACGATAATGAAAAAGTCAAACCGGTGTAATAAAATTACAACAAATGCTCAATATGGGTTTCCCTTAGTTCCACACATTTCCTCAGCCTTCTAATATTAGATCTTTGTACTTGGAACATCATCCAAGTACATCCTATCCTATCAGTTAATACATTTCTTATATTTACATGTGTACTGTAAACTAAATTTTTTAGATAGCCCCAAAAATGATATCTGGCGAACAACCTATCCACCTACCTAGAAAAATATAGTTTAAATGGGCACGTACCTCATGATAGAAGTGAGGGGGTGCCCCATCGTGCATAAAACACATACGTTGGCGCCTTTGTAAATGTACATCCTCTAATGAAATTGGCAGAATATCCTGCAAAAATAAGACTGTCCATTGAAACGATCATTGAGGATATACGGGACAATTAAGTGGTTACCTATAATACCTGCCCAGACGTTGACTATAAACCTTTGTTGGTGTTTAATCTCAATTATTCCGTGGGGATTTTCATCATCCCAGAGATGTAAGTTATGGGAATTGATTATACCATCCCTGGTAAAACCTGCTTCATCTGTAAATAGTACATTTTCAATGAAATACTGGTCTACCCGTTGTTTACCCAACAACCAGTTCGCATAATTAATCCTAGGAGGATAGTCATCTGATGACATAACATGAAACGTATGTAATAGTTGCTTGTGAAGAATTCTAAGTACACTTGATGGTGAAATATTAAATTGTGCCGAAAGTTTCATCACACTGGGTGTAGGTTCACTATCAACAGCATCTAGTATGTTTTCTTCAATTATTGGAGTACGTTTGTTATACTTCTTTCGCCACCTTTCTTCGGTAAAAACGAACCTAAAACATAATTATCCATTGCAAAAACCAGTTTGTAAAATTACTACATTAAGCTAAACGTACCTTCTTCTCTTAACTCCGATCTATGGGGTCAAACGTTTTCCTATTTGGTAATCCTCGATTTGGATAACGTTCCTAATAAAGTCTTCCAGCTAGACTAGAATTACCGTCTGCCATTCCAATCATTAGGTGCATATGCGCACACTCATTAAAGGTAAATTCTTCCATTTTTGAATTTAAAATAATGTGAAAATTTCTCTCCCTCAGAAGTGTAAACAAATGACAAATATTCAGAAAGATGACAGCCGCCTATTTAGAATAATGCATTTTTTTATTAAAATAGTACAAAAACGATTCACATGAAATTATTTTTATGCTGATTCGCTGTTTTTATTAATTTTTATTATTATTTTCGTATTTTTACTTTTGTTAAATTAAGAATAGGTATAAAAGTAGTATAAAAGAAAGAAAATAAAAGTTTATTTTTATAAATGAGGAGTTGACATTCAAAAAGGCATTTGTCCATTTCGATAAATTTTCAGAAAATGTAAAAAACCCAACCTTTTAGCGACTATTGATTATTTAAAATTTTTATTTTTGGTATTGTTTACAGCATTAATAGGGTAGGTAGGGAGCATAGTTTTCAAAAATATTTCAATATTAATAATCCAAAAATAAGCGCTAAACTTCAATTAAAATTGGACAAAAAGCGTTTTGTTTGGCAAATTAGCCTATTTTTAAGACTTAAAAAATGATGCAACTTGAAATTAAAGAAAGTCTTTATTTCAAAAAAACATTAACGACCATCTTAGTAACATATCAAAGTACTATACTATAATTTTTAACCTTCTTCTTCTTCCTCACAGTTGCAGTTATTTGCAGTTTTCTCAAGCAATCCCTCGTTTTCGTCTCTCTGTTGTACCAGTAAAGAGTTTAGCCATTGTAGATCAGAATCTTTCCTCCAATCTTGGCCGGATAAACTTTCAGCTAATTTTATGACACTTTGTATCTTTTTTTCTTTAATAGTATGCAGAAGGGGTAACTGGGACAATTGAATTTGATCGATGCTCTTTCCAGGCTTCAGTAACGTCTGAAACGTTTTTGTGGGATCATCATTCCGGTAAAATATTTTGGCTTTATCAATATGCGATTTTCGTCCCGTGTAGATCTTTTAATACGAATTCGTTTAGCCTCGCTAATGCCAGTTAATTTTTTGAATATAGAAGATGTGCTTTTGAAGTCGTAAATTGACCAGTCATGGCCCAATTTTCGAACGTTTCCAACTTGTGAATATAACTCCCAGTACTTTTCAGGACTCTTTATGGAGCTGTGCCGTTTAGTGATTTTTTTCAATTCTTCCGAAAATTCAATGAGCAGGCAAGAAAGAATGGCCTCTTACAGGAAATGTAATGTTAATGGATTTTAAAGTTCTAGGGGCATTTTTATGTAACCAAATCATAAGTCCATGTATCAAAAAGCTGTTCTTATTTTGTCCAGCACAACCATCACAAAAAAGTCGCAGTTCTTCTGTGTTTGCTGGAAACTCTGTCTTTGACAAGAAATCTGTTAATGCGGAACAAATTTCTTTGGCCCCCCTTCCTGCCTGGTTTTCTAACCACGTATAAAATACCGGTTTTTTTGTAGCAATATCGGTAATGCAGAAAAAATACAGAGAAATTTGTTGAGCATAAAAAGCCTCTTGTATCGGTACTTTAGGTACTACCTGTACCTGTTGTAAATCAAAACAGTATGTCTGCGTATTCGGCTGTTGTTCCTTCATTAAAGCATAGAACTGCTTTGATTTAACTTTATGTACTCGCAGATCTGTGGTAATTTTTGCCCTTTTACTTGAATTCGTGCAAAAAGCTATTTCTGTGTTGCTCCTAACACAAAAGGAACAAACATCAGTTGCTGGGGAGCCAAAACCGGTATTAAAAAACTTGTTAAATGCTCGGTAAAAGTATCTGTATGACACATGCATGTTTTAGTCTACATTGTCATTGTAAAGTTTCCAAAGAACAGTTACATTGTATTCTGACGACAAATAAATGCGTTTTGATTTACTTCTGCTGTAGTGACTTTCGCGAGCTTTTAATTGGCTTATAAACATTTTAACTTTCTTGGGCTTGTTGGCATTTTTCACAGTTTTGCGGTTACCCCCACGACGTTCCTTAAATCCCGAACCAGTTTGTATACGTTTTGCTATTGTATGTAATCTTCTCTGAGAAACAGTAATCGCAGCAATAAAAAACTTCTGGCATACCGTTTTTAGTTGATCATTATTCCTAATCCATAACTAAAAATCATAAAAATAAGTCTATAAAAAGGTAACAGTAAATAAATCCGATTTACCTGATACTTTATAGTAGAATTGTGAGATTTTCCATTTTCCTGCCTAGATCTCTTTCTTTTTGGGGTTATCACAGATAGCAACCCAGCAATTTTAGTGTCTTGCGATTCTTTATTCTTCTCTTTAAATATTTTTAATCTACAAGCCTTTATGTCATCTTGATTAATTTCACTGCATTGGAAACTACCGCGTTTATGATTACATGGCACAAGAAAATTTAACAGTTCCAGGTCGAGGTCGTAATACCTAGTATAGAAAGATGAAGATGAGCAAGTTAACCTAAAATTTTTATAATATGAAATTAAATTAACAGTTCTTACCTTATTTGTTTCTTCCTTTCTCTTGATGTCACGGATCGTTGTCTAATCTTGGTTCCTTGATTGATGTCACCAACAATATGCTCTCCCTCACTGACCTCCATTTGCATAACAAATACACGCACACTTCGCTGCACTGTCCTACACACAAATAACAGATGCTCGCACAGAGCGACGCGGTGCTGTGACAAACTGCAGTTTGTTTGTCAAATGCTACTGGACAAAATGCGTTTTGAATGTCAAGGCAATATTCAGTCACATATTGTACTGGACAAAATGCTATATGAATTGAAAATATGATGTCAGAAGGTGTATTGGTTTGTTAAGAATGCAACGCCACCTAAATCTCAAAAGTGAAAATTTTGGACAAAATGCGTTTTGAATGTCAACTCCTCAAATGTGGATGTACCGATTTATTAATAATTTACTAATAATACAGGATGCTTACTGTGATGGTATTTTAATAAAAAAAATGGTTGTGCAGTGCGACATAAAATTTCCCGTATTTTTAACCATTAATTATGTCGAGACGTCACAAGAGGATGTTTTTTCTTTAAAAATGTTTAAGAAATTTAATTGTGACATTTATAAGTGAAAAAAGTTATATTTAAAAAAAAATTCTGTATAAACCATTAAATCGTACCTGAGTTCACAAGTGTAGTGCACACTGGTTTGTTTTGCCATCAGGTGTACATTTACGGTGTTTACGAACGGATCAAATTTTACCAATTTCCAATATGTCATTTAATTATTATAAATAAAAAGCAATTATTAATTCCCAACTTTAGAGCTGTATAGTGCGACGAAGGGCTTAAGGCAAAAATTTTATAAGAAGTACTATAATTATTTTTAGTTCCTTATTATCTCCCAAGTTTTTAGTTTTTGGTACGAACTACTGGGACACCCTATATATATATATATATATATATATATATATATATATATATATATATATATATACAGGGTGACATAGAAAAAAGTGCCATGTATAGTGCCACGCGATAGAGGACACTAAAATAAGATATAGGGTGTTGAAGTTATTTTTTAGTTTTTTTTTTAAATGTCATCTACAATGATGTAATAAGCGAACGAAATTTTGTATACAGGGGCTTTCTATCACGCAGAATTCAAATATGACCTTAGTTCTTTTATTACTGATAGAGGGCGCCACATACAGGTTTCCATCTTGTTTGAATCGGTCCTAACTTTTTTACCTTACACTGTATGTCATATTCGACTGGAAACATTTGTTTTTCCATCTTTTCTGCTTCAGAAAAGTATACATTATTCAAATCGCTAGGACCAAAGGTTTACGAAAAAAATGCATCCGATGCATGCAAATTATCCAAAAGCGCCAAAGTAACTTATTTGCAAAAACAATGACATAACACTTCAACAATTAAATTTTAATAGCAACAATGAAGGGCAGTGATTAAAAAAAAACATTAAATTTTTAGAAGATGTTCAAATTGTTGTCCTTGTACTTGAATACATTTTTCAATTATTCTTCCTAAGGATTGACGGCATCTTTGAAATATTCCTGGGTTATTACGGAATCTATCTGCGTATTCCATCATTCTTATCCATAGTTGCTCTTCATTATGTATTTCTACAGAATAAACATCATTTTTCATGAATCCCCAAAATGAAAAATCGAGGGGATTAAGGCCGGGACTACGAGCTGGCCAGGGTACAGGTCCCCCTCGACCAATCCACGTATTTCAAAATCCAAAAATTCCCTTACCAATCGAGAAAAGTGAGCTGGCTCGCCATCATGCAGTAACGCATTCTACCAATAATAGCCAATGGAACATCCTCTAATAACGTATTCAGTTCATTCTCCAAGAAATTTCGATACAGTTCACCTGTCAATCGATTGGGCAATTGAAATGGGCCAATTAAGTAATTGAAAATTATACCTGCCCACACATTAATAGAAACCCCATATTGGTGACTTCTAATTACGGTTTTCAAATAAGTTCCTTTGGCGCTTTTGGATAATTTGCATGCATCGAGTCCATTTTTCTCGTAAACCGTTGGTCCTAGCGACTTCAATAAGGTATACCTTTCTGAAGCAGAAAAGATGGGAAAACAAATGTTTCCAGTCGAAAATGACATACAGTGTAAGGCAAAAAAGTTAGGACCGATTCAAACAACATGGAAACCTGTATGTGGCGCCCTATATCATTAATAAAAGAACTAAGGTCATATTTGAATTTTGAGTGATAAAAAACCCCTGTATACAAAATTTCTTCCGCTTATTAGATCATTGTCAAAAGACATTAAAAAAAAACAAAATAGTAATTAAACTTCAACACCCTATATCTCTTAAACGAGGCGTTGCGGACCTAAGTTCATAGGAACTTTTTTTCTTATTTTAGTGTCCTCTATCGCGTGCGAATGGTACTTATATTTTGGACTTGGAAATTCCGCTGAATTCCCAAAACGCCGAAAACGTGACCAGAACGCCGACTGAACCCATTCGGCTGAATTTCAATAATGGATCATTATGTCAAATGTGATCAAATTCCGAATTCCCAAAATCCCGACACGATATTTTACAGGTCCAAAACGCCAAAACTTAATAACGTAACTTTCATTTACAAGTGCTAACTCCGCTTTTGACACTTTAATTCATTTTTATATCAATGTTGGACCATTACGCCAAATTTGACCACAAGGCCGAAGACTATACCGCCGAATGCGCCCATTCTTCTGAATTTTAATGTTCAGCCATTACGCCGACAATAGGGCAAAGTAAGGGAAGTTGGTGTTTTTTTTAATTAAACATGAGCAATTTCAATCTCTGAAGATATATACTTACTATCTAACCGAAAGGTCAATATTTTACACAATCGCTCATTTACAGAAAACGCTAAAATTATGTCAATTTTGACAGAAAAAATATACTTAAAAAAATACCAATCGGTTAGGTTAAGGTAAGTTTAATTGGTGACAGTAGAGAGGTATTTCGGTGATATAGGGGATTAGGAGCAGTTAAAAAGAAAACGATTGAAAACGTGTAAGTATATTACAAAACAAAACTTTGAGTTATTGGAAACTATAATAATAATTATTTTTAGTCGTTTGAAGAATGCTCATCACAACCGTCCCATATAAAGATGTCTTTATCGTCAGATCTCGTTGACAGTTTGTGTGATATGGAATGCAGCAAAAAAAGCACTGAACCCATAACGCACCACTTTTGGATTTCTCATCTTCTCGGTAGCTGATTCCGCAAACACCACAATGCCAATCGTTATCGACGTTTTTTTTTCTTGCCCTTTGTTTTGGACTTTCCTTCCGAAGCACATTTTTTCGTGTTAGATGCTCTAGAGCTTACTACTACTGGTTGTGGCTGTGTTGGTGAGTTAGGATAAGTTAGCCGTTTTGCACTGGAGGCTCTGGTTTTAGTCCGTGGTTTTACCTTGCTCACTGCAGTTGCAGAAGGCAGTAAAAATAAACCGACAATGCTGGAGTATTCCAAAGGGGGACCAGAAGGAACAATATCATTACTTCTAGTGACTGATTAATTATCTAACAGAGTCTCGGTTAGCTTTGATGGGGCTATAGATAGATAGATAGACAGTTTTCTTTCATTTTGTTAACCAATGCTGTACTTTGGTACCATCTCTTAGCTTTACTTTAATTAAGTTTTCTTGTTTAATGCGTGCAAGATGTATACAAAAACATGCTTTTATATTTGAAAATACGTTAATGGCTCATACTGCTTTAGGGAAATACCACTTATCTCAGAGAAATTCCAAGGAAAACCTGTAACCTATACTTACTATATAATTATCAAAAAAATGGAAAGGCCAAATTGGAAACGCATCTCTGTTTGGATAGCGTCTTTTGTGTTGTGTATATTAGCTTGCTTCTGGGTGTTGACCGACGATTAACATTTGCATGTTTAGTTTATTTTTTTTGGTTTGCGTGTTTGGTGTATTTATTTGCTTATTAGCAAGCTTGCTTGTTTCTTGGATGTTTGATGCATGCCTATATTTTTGTTTGCATGTAAACTACCTTGCTTAGCTTCCTTAATCTGGAGGTTGGGTTGTTTGGGTTCTTTGAGGATGGTTGTTGGATGGTTTGCTGGTTGGTTTGTATTTCCTAGCTTCTTGTTTTTTTGTTATTTTGGATAGTTTGTTCATGTTTGAGTGTTTGTATATTTACAGGTGTTTGCTTGATTCTTAGTCTTTTCTGGTGTTGACTGACGTTTTTAATTTGTTTACTTTAGGGCTGTTTTCTAGCTATCCACAAAAAATACTACTGATCCAACACATAGAATCTCGCAACATTGGCCTATATTTTGAAGTAAATACGAAAGTACGGCAGAACACAACTCCATCTTGTGCTATAATTTAAGAGGTAGCGTAATCTTGTTGTGATATAATTTAAAAGTTAACCTAAACACTTCAACGATCGAAGAAACTAAACAAATTAGTAAACACTCGTATATAACCAACATGCGTTCGAACAACCAACATGCAAACATGCATACAAGTAAACATCTAAACAAACAAACAAGAAACTTAGCAAACAACCCTTAAGCAACCAAGTTAAAAACGTTAGCCAACACCACAAAAAACAAAGATAGAGGCAAACAAGTGAAAACCATCAAACATACAAACACTCAACGTCAACTAACCAGCAAACACATCCACCAACTTTTAAACATTAAGAAACTAGTGAACAAACACACAAACGCACAAATAACGTCTAACTACAACATTCTGAAAATATAAGAATGTGGGGACCTTTGGTCTTAGTGACTTCTGTTCTAAGATACTACCAGAAAAGTTTTATTTCCGGATTTTGGCGAAAAATATTAGATTTTAGGACATTTTCAACAATTTTTTATTTCGAAAATTTTGGGCGAGTATCTTGTCAAAAGGTCTTTGGATGTTGGGACATTTTGAAGCATCATCACCACTAAGGGACCATATTTCTAGGTATTGGAGTAAGAATTTGTCAAAAACATCTTAGCTACTTTTATGAATATGTCCCTTATCTCAAGATGCTGGGTCAGTCTACTGTCAAAAGGACCTTAAGTGTTAGAAAAATTTCAATAATCACCCCTCCAAAAAAGGTGAGACACAAATTTATATTTGTATTTGGGGTCATATTTTACCGAAAGACTTTAGAGGCTGAGGCAATTTCAAGAATCATTCTTAGGGGATTAGGTTTCAAAAATTTGTCAAAAGGGTCCTACTAGACATTTGGACAAGAATCTATCAAAAGGGTCACAGATGTTGGCCCAACTTCAAAAAACCTTAGATTTTAGGGCTCACGTCCTATCTAAAGGATCTTCAGTTAAAGTTTCATTTCTCCGAGAGTGTCTGTCCACTCGTTAACATTAACATCTTCTAAAACCGCTTCATCATGCATTAATGCTCATTGTTATCTATAATTACCATATCCATCTTCACTAATAGGGGTCTCTATAATTAGAGTTCATAGTGGATAATCACTTGTTCAGAACCCAACTTATTGGGTTATAAAAAATTACATTTCTTTTATAACCCAATAACAAACAACCATTAAATAACGTCAAAATAATAAATATGTACGTGATCTGTTAACACACGGAAAATAACTACACAATACCAGGAATTGTATGCAACATAAGTCAATGAAATACACCTGCATTACGCATAAATCTCAGTTTTTGCTTTCAGTCGTTTTATTTCTAACTCTATCGACTTTTATGAGTTACCTAATTGCAATCTATAAAAAAGCGGTGACGGTATCTAGTCCTACATTATAGGTTTCGGCGAGCTATAAAATAAACGTGTCGTGGTTTTGGGTATTTGGCGTTTTGGGAATTTGGCGCTTTGGTCATTCGGCGTTTTGGTCATTGTCGATGTAATGGCCGAACATTAAGATTCGGCAGAATGGGTGCATTCGGCGGAATTTTCTACGGTGTTTTGGTCACATTCAGCGTAATGGTTCAATATTGAAATTCGGTGAAATTGGCACTGTGGTGGAAATGGTCGTCGGCCATTTTGGCACGTTCAGCGTTTTGGACTACTAAAATATATATAATTTTATGTTTGAAGAAAATTCAAAGGTAAAATAATCAAAATTATATTAAATTTTATAATCTAATTTACCTCATAAATTTAAAACTACACCTGACTTAAGTACGCTAACCACCAGTTGATTAAACATAGAAAATTTAATCGATTGGGGTTGAACTTGTAATAAAATTTTAAGGAATTAAAACCTCCTTGGACAGACTTATTATGTATAAAAAAATTAATAACAATAATTACTAAAAAACGATTCGCGTTTGAAGCATTCGCTATAATCAACAGCACTACATGAATTAAATTTTTAAATTCATTTCATAAATCTGTAAAAGAACACTTAGTTATGCTGAAATTTGAGTATAAAGATGAAAATATTGTCGAATTTAATAAAATTAAGATTAACAGACCCTTTGGACAGTAATTACTTATAAACAAAATTTACATTAAGGCACATAAATTAGAAAAACAAGGTTTAAGCTACGATAAAGGTTAGATTCATGTACTTATTTTACATGCTTAAGCATGTTAATGCGATCAATTTGGTAAAGGACTAAGGTATGCCGAAGATAAACGTTGCTGTACCAACCTTCAAAAACCATAAACATTTAATTGAGGCATATTGTCAGAAATGGTGATTTAAGAACATGTAATAAAGTTTATTGTGGAGATTATTTTGCTTAAATGAAATGCCAATAATGTGAAAGTCTCAGAACTGTTGACCAATAAAAACAGTGTATAAACGTATCTTGTAAAGCTCAGGATGTGATGTAGACATGTAATTAAAGTGTAAATAATGTATTTTTAAATAAATCAAGAATTAAAGTTTCATACTAGATTTAAATAATTATGCACTGGATTGTACAATACATGTAAGGGCGGTTTTAAAATTTTAATAGTATTAATTCGAATAAAAGTGTAGTTCATATGTATTCAGGAGTGTAAATAATATATAAATTATCAGATTAAAGTTTCATACTAGATTTAAATAATTATTCATGGATTTACAATACATTAGGGCAGAGAGATACAATAGAGAAATGCAAAACTTTCCAAGATGGACATGAAGTTTTTTATGGAAGGTCGTTTTATCATTTTGGATTTTCTTTTTGGATATTTTGAAAATAATAATTATGCAAGTATTACCTAAATTTCGCGAAATTCTATTGCCCATATATGTAAACTATTTTTTGTAAATAAATCTTATTATGGAATGTAAAATAATTTTGATTAACATAGAACTCAAATAATTGATATTGTAACTATTTCAACATTATTAGTACATAAAAAATTGTTTAATAAATCCTTGTAACACCAAAACTTAGAGTTAAGTTTATTATGTAATGGTTATTTTATGTATTGTAGTGTATTAATTAGTTCTAAAAAGTTGTTAATAGGATGTTTGATTTTTACTTTAAATTGATAGTTATTGTATGGTTCAGTTTATTTTTTAAAACATGATTAGGCACTGGTCTAATGGGCATATTTTATTTGTGTACCTGTAAGAGACCGTACAGTATTTTTAACAGCAGTAAGTTGTAAATGGATTTTTGCATTAAATGTTATCAACACTGTTGAATTGTAAGGGTGTTTAGGTGATGGCGAGTGAAGCCTGCCCTAAACGCACACCAACACAAAAATCAAGACTCGTTTGGAAAAAAAATTATTCAAACTAAATTATAAATTGCGGTATTTATTTTTATTTTACAGTACCACTTTTGGGCGGATTGCAGATACTGGGTTCTTCGTTCCAGGAGCAGAAACGGATTTAAATGTTTCGGGCACCACCCAAAGGTAAGCTGTGGTCCTGGTGGTCTTTGGGATCAATCCTGAACTTGTACGGTTTCCAAACGGCTGCTCGGGTCTCTCTACGGAGGATAATTAGGGTGTTTTCCGGCGGTGGAAGATATTCCTAAAACAGAATTAATTCCGGCGGACGGCGGATACGGTAGCAGACAAAGGTCACCGGTCTCCCTGTACAAACAAGGATTCTCCATCAATGACTGATGATCGATGTAATGATTGTTAATAAATATGAGCTCTCTCAGTCTAATTAAATTTCAGCGGTTAAAATTTAAATATGTGGTATTAAAACAAATTAAATACTTTTAAATTTAATTCTGGAGCGAGTATCTACTAAGTTAAATTTACCTAAGCAATTTAAAACTACCGTTTTACCTCATATTCTCAATTGAATGCGGCTTCCTTGCTTTGCAATAACGCAGAGAGAACGAAAAGATAACGGGACGCCCGCGCGACCTACCTATATAACGTCGGTGCGATCGCAGTGGGGTCTTGTGAAAATTTCAAGTATTCCTGTGAAGAGGCGGGAGTTTCGGAAGTTACTTTAATTAAAATTAAATTAATTATTGATTTGAAGCTTATTTCGATATTCTGAAATTATTGTTTATTAAATAACGGAGCGATTGATATAAAAATTTACCACTTCCTACCTAAAAAAATACTTATTCTATATAATGGCTTAATTAATAATCTCTTGTTAATTCACAATTAAAAATTATAGAAGTTAGGAGCTTCCTTTTACATGTGTTGCCGTTTGAACACACTATTTAAAAGGCATAATATTTTATACAATAACAGGTAGATTATTACATTCCATTGTGTTATCTTAGAGTTATTTGGTTAACGTTATAGAAATTATTTCATATTTAAATTTGATTATTAATATCGGAAGTGATCTAATAAAACTTATTTTCTCTGTAATTACATAATTATCACATTTATTCCTAAACGGTAGTCGTGGATGGCAAAATTATGTTAGTATATTTGGTACTGTCAATATTTTACTCATTACAAACGTAATGATTTCACGGTCAAATTGCTATTTTATAAAATCCAATTTTAAGAGATAATTAATTAATTTACAGGAACGGGGTTAGTTTTAATTGTTTTGCTAATTTAGTATCTATTAATTAAATTTGTCGGGTTTCAAATATTATGTTTGAATGCTACGTTGTACTTATTTTAACTGGCATTAATATAAAAAGGTTTTGATTGTAATTTTCCATTCAAGATGTACATTCTAGCATAGAATAAATTAGTATTCGTCAACTATAAAAGAGAAACAATATAAGGAAATCAATCCTTGCACTCAAAGGTGTAATCTTTTAGATCTTTAAACTTGTTTATCGTGAAAAATTTTATTTTGAATACACAAGCTTTAACATTATTTTTCTTAATCATTACGATTTGCGGTTTAACTATTTATAATCCCTAATTCAAACATCTTATTAATATTTGACGGTTAATATGTTAATTAGTTTACGGACTTGATTTCAGATTGACTATTTTTAAATCAATAATTTTATGTCTATATCCTGGTTTTACTGTTAAATTCGGAAGGTTTCGTACTCTAATTTTCATTTGTGAAGTTGTCCTTATCCGCATTTTTAGGACCAAATATAATCAAGGATCATTTTGACGAATCAATTATTGGGCCATGGTTACGTTACACACACAACTCAATGTCTTTATTGATCTTTTAATTAGCGTCTGATGGATGAAATGAGAAATACAGCTGAGTGTCGGCTGCATAACAATAGGGAATAAAGTTTGCTAATCCGTCACTAAATGATCAAGTATACACAGCAAAAAGAAGAAGAGAAAGTATGGAGCCTTGTGGAACTCTACTGACAACTTCTTTGATTGTGGTTATGACATTATTATGTATAACAGCTTGACACCAGAAGGATAAAATTTTTCGATTAGCAGATGCGCAGTCATTAAATTCAGCATAAGATAGTATAGAGTGTATAACATAAAAGTACAACGTTTGCAATCCCTATTGGGACAAAACTTTTTTTTTGCATTTTTAAAGTAGTGCCAAGTTGTGCTAGTCAATCCTAATGGAAAGTTATGTCAAACCATGGTAGTCCACAGTACAACAATTTGATCTTGATTTTCATTTATTTGTGATGGTTCAAAAATTATGGTAATATGAAGGTTAAATCATATTAAATCATAGAAAAAGCGATAACCAAATTTTTGGGTGCGAAGTTGACTACGATGGTCTGACGTAATTTTTGCTATTAGAGAAAATTATTCGGAGTGACTAGCACAACTTTCACAATTTGGAAAATACAAAAAAAGTCTGCATTTTTTTGTAAATTGTACAATAATCACATCGTTCTGGCCCCTGTCTGTATTTAAACAGGGTACCTTAAACCGTTAAATGTTTGTGTCACCGAACAACGGATTATATTTCAGTCTAAGTAGGTACTTAAATGTAGATCATAGGTTCCAACAAGCAATGCAATAATCTAACCTTTCGAGAAATCGGTGGTTTATTACTAGAAGATATTCAAATCGTACATAATTGTCTCTTAATAACATAGGGTAGTCAAGTGGTAGTAATTTAATTGCCAATACACCATCACGCTAGTACGGTTGGCAAGTTGAAATCTGTTTAAATAACCGCATCAGTACAGTACGATGTTCCGATCATCGCAGGGATGACTGCGTTGTTTTACTAACATTTTCGTTCGTGTAGATGGCTTAATCCGTGGACAAGCGTGGCATGATAAATCTCAGTGTAATTGTTTTTATTAATTTAATGATACCGGGGTTTAACAGAAACGTATTCAGATGTCATAGAGAAAGTCTCGATTACATCTTTAGGTTTGATTTCGAAATTAGGAATTGCTACCGGCGACTTTAGGTGTTATAACTAAATCCTTCTTATTGATTTTAAATGTAGAGAGGTCTATAGATGTATGCGTATTTACTCAGACTTCGCGTCATTGCTTCTAGGTCGGTTAGCGGTCACTTTGTTATCTTAATTGTCTTCTATTTACCTTACTTTTGCAAGGCATTGTTTTAATGATCGTAAGGTGTATTTTATTCAGCCAGCTTATTTAGAATTGTTTGCCTAGTAACTGATTTCTTTATACTGAGTGGTCGGTCCTTAAGTATGTTCCGAAACTGAAGGGTGTCATTCTAATTCTAAGAAAAAAGTGTATACGAACAAAGCCTGCAAACGCTTCGTTTGTAAGGTACAAGGTGTTCGCAAAATAATCATTTTTTTTCATGTACCAGAAACATCTTAACCAAATTTATTCACATTTGATGCATAATAATAGTCCTTCATGCGCTATATTTCCTAGGTATTGAAATGTTATGGGACTCATCATTGGTGTAGGTAATAGAAGTCGGCCGAGGTATTTTAATGATTCGATGGTACGTCACTGACTTTCAAATTGTGTCGATTTTTTTAATGATATAACTCAAAATACACGTCTCTCAATTTTGTTGTATAAGGAGCCTTTTTTGAGTAAAGAAATAAAATACATAAAATACTGTTACAAAGTACGTTTATTTATTTTTCCTTTTTTTTTAACAAAGTTGATGTTGCCCTATTCGCATAGTGATCTTGCTGTAAAATTTCAGAAATAATCATTTCCATTTGATTGGTTTTGTATTCTCAGTCATCCTAAATAAGGGCGCCTTTATAAGAGTAACTACATTAACAATTGGTAAAATGCCTATTCTAAAAAATTATAATGCGTGCAATGAATGCATTAACTTCGATAAAGACGTGATTTGCGTCATTTTGTTTATTAAAGTGTATGATCCGGACTTTCCCGCACTGGTTCTTTACTACAGTTAGCGATAAGCAAAGACCTCCTTTCCACTGTGATAAGTATACAAATGAAGAAGCGCATATATCCAGATTACTTAGTATTGTTTGTACACTACAAATAGAAGTTCGTGAATTAAAAGACAAGGTTGCCGCGCAGAAAATTGAAAGTCCATCACCATCTGTTATGGAAGGATTGGTAAACGAAAAAAAGAGCATGCAATACTATTAAGTTTAACGTTGGTGAACCCACCCAATCTGCCAGTGATTCTGATAAGAATATCGGAGTTGCAAATGTAGATATTTCTACAGTACAATTATTTCGTAGGTTTGGTAAATATTTACCGAACAAAACTCGCCCTATCAAGGATAATGGTGGGTCAAATATTACAATTAAATATGTAAGAGGAATTCCCCAGATTATTTCCATCAACAGCTCAAAAATCTAGGTAACACTAATGCTGGTTGCAACACTGATATAACTTTAAAATGCTACTTCCAGAACGTTCGAGGATTGAGATTTAAAATTATCTCTACGTACGCATTTGGATTTGGCGTGTTGAATATATTTTGTTATTTATATTCCACTTACTACTACAATTAATGATTTTCAATTATTATTTTGATCTTTTAGAACAACAAAAATTTTGTTTAAATAAAATAACTGTTGTCGGCGATTTTAATATACCTAATTATAATAGCATCCATGTTAAGAATAAGCGTACATTAATTATAAACCATTTTACTGATTTTCTTAATCTTACACAATATAATAGCATGGTTAATGTGAAAGATAGATTACTTGATCTAACATAAATTTCATTGTGAAACATGATAATACTCCTATTGTTATCGATGCCGTTTATCGTCCTGCGTTGAATATTGAATAATGCTTTGATATTTCATGTGCTAATCAATTTTCTATCAATAATGAAAATAAGAAATATAATTTTAAAAAGACTGATTATAACAACCTTTACAACTCAGTCATGCTGTACGATTTTGGCTTCAATCATTTACAGGTGCCAGCACTGTGTGTGACAAGTTCTACAATATTTTATACAATCTTTTCGATCTATTTCTTCCTACTTACTGTTTACACTCCGTCCACTAATAGGAATGTTTCAAACGTTACCCAATTTAACAATTTACTCAATATTTCTATGACCAATATAACTATAGGCGGAACAATTTCTGCCATACGCCAATTAAAAAATAACAACGCAACCGGTCCTGCAAGTTCCTGCTTTCGTAGTTGTGTGCTGTGCTGCTGTGTTGGCTTCGCCGTTATGCTACATTTTTAATGCATGCTTAACTTCTAACATATTCGCCAAACTTTGGAAAATTGCTAATATATGGCCCATACTGAAAAGTGGAAATTCCAGCGAGTTAACTAACTACCGACCGATTAGCACGATGAACAATTTTGCTGAAGTATTTAATCGAAATATCCTTGAAAAGGTTAATTTCAGACCATCAACATGGTTTTATGCAAAAGCGGTCCATGGCTACTAATTTAGCATGTCTGTCAGAAGTCCTACCACCTCACTTGACGATTATGCAGTGAGGTACTTGAGAATCGGAGTCAAGTAGATGTTATCTATACGGATTTTAGCAAGACATGTGATACCATCCCGCATGACATTATCAATTTTGGTTTTCATTATTCTTTAATCAGGGTTTTTGAATCATATGTAAGTAACATAGTGCAACCTGTTGTTGTAATCATATTCAATTTGAAGGGCCTACTGTAACCGACCCGTTTCCTTTTTACTTGTTAAATTTATCTTTTTGATACATTTATGATAACAATAAAACTTAAATCATTTATTCAAAACAACAGAAAAAACAATTCTAAATCGTTTTTACAAAGAAAACGCCGGTTTAAAGCTACTGCAAAACACGCAAACGAAAGCTGATGTAATAATCCTTCAGATATCAATTCAATTCAATAATGGAGACACGGTTAATGAATTATTATGTCACCCTTTTAATTATTAAGCGTTACACAAAATACGTGCAAAAACTTGTCCAAACTCGCGATTTTCCTTGTTCGATTAAGCAGATCTGTCGTGTAAACGGTGGCAGTTACCTGTACCGTTGTTTGGATGCGACGCTTACCACAAACAAACAAAAGCCAATTAATACTACAAAATCTAGGCGTATTAACAACAAAAGCGTCTTGTAGCAAATATACATTGCTGTGTAGTTCTCCGGAGATATAAAACTCACTAACTTTGTATGTATTGCACATACTAATCTTTACAACTTTACGATTTACAAAGTTATTATTTACATGCGCACTCACACGTCCACGCACATCACATACGCACCCACGCACGCACGAACGCACGTACGCACGCATCCACACACATACACACACATACACACACACACACACACACACTGCATGCACCTGCACACCACCACACCACTACCACACACTAACTACACCACACACACACACACACACACACACACACACACACACACACCACACACACACACACACACACACACACACACACACACACACAACACACACACACACACACACACACACACACACACACACACACACACACACACACACACACAACCAAACACACACACACACACACACACACACACACACACACACACACACACACACACACACACACACACACACACACACACACACACACACACACACACACACACACACACACACACACACACACACGACACGACACACACGGAACACACACACACACACACACACACACACACACACACGACACACACGGACACGGATACACACGACACGACACGGACACACACACACACACACACACACACACACACACACACACACCACACACACACACACACACACACACACACTCACACACACACACACACACACACACACACACACACACACACACACGGACACACGGACACGGACACACACGGACGCGGACACACGGACACATGGACACACGAATGCACACACGCACACACACACGCACACACACACACACACACACACACACACTCACACACACACACACACACACACACACACACACACACACACCACACACACACACACACACCACACACACACACACACACACCCCCCCACACACACACACACACACACACACACACACACAACACACACACACACACACACACACACACACACACACACACACACACACACACACACACACACACACACACACACACAAACACACACACGCGCATACGCACACACGGACATACGGAAACACGGGCGCACGGATGCACGGACGCGCGGTCGCGCTTACACCTGTGCACGCGTGCACACGGACACAGTTCTACGAAAAATGCATACAAATGATGGTATCATATTACTATAGCCATTAGTACGCCTCTGTACATTTCTCAATTATTTTGCAAAGAACGAAATGTTTACTGTATTTTTGGCAACTGTGTTGTATAGTACAATTAGAAACTTCCACCAATTATCTGAATTCCTAAGGAAGCATGGTATGATGTGGGTGTAACATTTGGTACGCCACTGTACGTTTTTGCATAATTTGCGAGAAATTAAATTTTTTGTTTTATGTTTGTGGGACGACATCTAGACACATTCAGTAATGTTAGGCACCTCTATGCTAGTGGTTATTAGCACTACCCGAATATTGACCTACTACAGGAATTCCACTTTTAGTATGAGATCTTTAACGTGTTAATCATTGTATTTTCATGGGCCCTACAATTTTACTTCGTGTCCGAGAAGAAGGAGCGCTGGTTTTCGCCGTTTCAGCAAAACCGGCTACCTCGGCCAGGTTTGAACCAGCGCCGCTCAGGTGAAAGGCAAGCGCTCTAATTATTCCACCACCGAGACAGCTAATTTTCAAGTCTTATTGAAATTGTGTTCTATATTGTACTTATAGAAACGGTGCTAGGCCACCAGTTGCAGTGCTGGAAAAATCGCGTACTATGCTTGATACGATTGTCTCATAACGCTTGATACGCTGTTGAAAGTATTCGAATATTTTGCCAAAATTGAAATTTTCACATTATTGATGAAAACAGTGTTCTTCATTATAATTTAAAACTTAAATGCAACCTGATATTACTATTGATCTAACTGCTATTGTTACCTAAAATAAACGTGCATATTCAGATACGTATTATAAGTCAGTATAAAGACTCATCTTTAAGGGTGTTGTTGCTGATAAATTGTGACGTCACTATAGCAGTAAACTATTTAAACGTTTACGTCACTACAGCGCTATAACATTAACGCAATGATGACGACATTCTAGAATATCTTCGGTAAAATGGCTTGCTAGGTTTGGTTGCTGTTTTCATACCGGATTTAAGTACAGGGTATCCTGGGACACTACAATAAATATGTGACACGGTTTAAAATTACAAACACAAGTTTTGTTTTGAACGAATAAGTTCAAAAGTAAATATTGTAATTAAAAATTATTATTAATTTTATTAAAATATAAATAAAAAGTTTACCTCGAGTAGGATTTGAACCTACGACATGTACTTTGCTAGAGTGCCGGTCTAACCAACTGAGCTATCGAGATACAAACCTTAATCGATCCAAATTTTGTCTTTATTTATGTAGGACTGATGTAAATTCTAAATTTTATTTATGTATCTAATAAAATTAATTCCTAATAATTTTTAATTACATAACGCAGTAAATTACAGTAAATGTAAACTATGTGGTATTAAAACCAAAACCGAATGTGGTTTCTGCCCTGATGTTAAAAAAGGTAATCCAGATTCATGCCCCTAATGCAGTTCGATTCTATTCATCAGCCTGTAAATAGGAACACAATAAATCTTTTCGCTCGAGTGATTTTTGTGTGTGGGCCACATGTGTATATTTAGTTAGCATATGCGCAAAATTAGATTCCTTTCGTAATCATTTCCTAATCATTGCGTCTTTTCTAGGTTATAAAAAGTGTATTAAACATTCCGTCCAAATTTGAAAATTATGCTTGCTACAATATACAGTAAACATATTTTTAAATATTAAGCCACATACTTTGTTCATTATTAAAAAAATGTGATTAAGCACACTATTGAAATCGTTTCACTTGTTTTTAAAGTTATTTGATATTGTTTCCAAGCGCGTTACAGTAATGACCATTAAGTGCACCTTTAAATAAGTAATGCCGCATTAATAGACATTTTACATGCGGTGCTTTAAAGTTAACTAACATAGCAGCTTAGGTACTTTGGTTTAAAATATGGAAGTATAGATGTTGATTTATTTTCTACAAATATGTATTAATACGTCTTTGAGAAATAACAAAGTTAATTATATAATCAATAAATGTAATAATTGAAATTATAATTCAACATGCCTTTTTGTGTGCTGAAAAATAAACGCATACCATCAATGAGTACTCATATTGTTACTGCATTGCTGCACATAAACTTAATTCAAACATACATAAAAGACATTATCTTTATGATTCGATTGGACTTTAAACATAACAAATGTATAATAAATTGTATAATGGCATTTTTCTTGTTGATATATTTCTCTTTAACGGTTTTTATGTTACAATCTTGTTGTATTTGCAATTTTATAATATTAATTAAGATGCGAAATTTCAATTTTAAAACTATTAACCTTATTTCTGTTAAGATCTAAGGACGTTATGACGACATCGTTTTATGTATTTTGTACCTAAGGTCACAGTGTTATGTTCATAGAAATAAACATATCGTAGAGTATCAGAACTGTAAATTATTTTTGATAATGTTAAAATTAAGTGAAATTAAGTTTTTGAAATATACAGGGTGTTCTAAAAGTCCATCAGGAAACTCAGGGACGAGAATCTACGAGCTAAAATAATAGCAGTTTGTAAGGAAATTTTTTCTTCTGTAGTTCAAGGTCGATTAGTCTCTCATTTGACATACTTACTAATTAGATCAAGTTCTATTGGAACAGTAATAAAAAAGTTCCATTATGCTCCGTTAGAGGGCACTTTACCTAAAACTCAAAATTTGTTTTGTTGATAACTTTTTTCTCTTGCCAAACATCGCAAAAATATGAACATTATTATAAAGAGAAATAATATTAGAAAAAAATATGTGCTCTTTATTCAAGCCGATAAATGCAACCGTTTAGTCAGAAATCGCTATTAAAGTTTTATTAAAATATCAAATGTTAAGTTGGCATACTTCAAATAGCGGTTATTAATACTCTTCATACGAATTGTCACGAACATTGTTTAATCTTCGTATAAGTTTGATTTTTTACCATAATAATTTGGAAAATGTCTCAGCAATACTCAAGTACTGAATACCGTGACATGCATTCTTGTTATGGACAAGCAAATGGTAATGCAGAACAAGCGCGCCGGAATTACATAGATGCATATCCTGATGGAAGAATACCACATGCACAAACATTTGTTCACTTTCACAGACGTCTGGGGGAACAAGGTTCTTTTAGAAATGATATTTATGACTCAGGAAGACCAAGAACTACGAGAACTGACAAATAAAATGTATTATTATTACTATGATTAGGTATAAAATAGGAGAATCTGTCATGCTTTGTTCGTGTAATTCCACTATCTAACGCTATCTCTTTGTAAAACCAGAATCGTTAATAAATATAATGAAAAAATTGGTCTTTGACAAGCCGTAACTTGTAAATAAATGACAATCCTAAAAAAAAATTTCCTTACAAACTGCTATTATTTTAGCTCGTAGAATTTCCTCCCGAAGTTTCCTGATGGACTTTCAGAACACCCTGTATAAACATTCAAATAAGGAGAAAATCTCGGATAACAAATCGAAGGACCTATCAACGCCTTTCGATATAAACTTGTATTCAAAGTCAAGGGGTATTTTAAGAAAACTATTTTGCATTTTGCAACCGATTACTGGAATACTTAAATATTTAGGTTGCAAGTGGGACTTCCACCAATACACAAATAAAGACTCGCCTGGAATTTTTTTTATTTAAGTTAAATATAATTCAGTGCATTAATATGTATTTACTGTGCAGTATTTCAACTCCCGGGCGCGACACAGGTGACGGTCTTTTGGTTCCAGAGGTTGATACGGGTTAAGAGTGTCTCGGGCGCCACAGAAAGATGTACTACAGTCCATATTGCTTTGGGCCAACAATCAACTTTTATACGGTTTCCAAACGAAATGCTCCAGGTCTCTCAGTGGAGGATAACTTCTGGGTTTGAAGGGCCGTTGAAGATGACTCTAAAACAAAAGGGCGGTTTGGAAGTTAGGCAAAGATCACAGTTTATCTCTTTACAAATAAAGATCTTTCACAACTGCTTAATTATGAGCAATGAATGATTTTTAGAAAATGCAAACTCTTTTAAGTGCAATTACGCATATGTGGTTAAAATCTAAACGGACAGTTCTTCAGTAGCGATAAATCTTCAATATAAGTATTAATTTAAATTACCTTAAGAATTCATTTTTTACCAGTATTTATTAAGAAAAATTTAATAGAGCAATTAAAAACAGTATCGTACCTCATAATTTACCTAGTCAGTGGCTATACGTTTTAAGTAGGTATAAAACACAATAAAGATGGCAGAACACTTGGGCAGCCTACTCATAACCTCGGCCACAACAGTGGTGGGACATTTTGGAGGTTCCAGTTCTCCCTATGTTCAAGCGGTTGGAATCTATTTTAGTTAAAATTAAACTAATTATTGATTTTTTAATTATCTCAATATGCTAAAATTATTGCTTATCGCACGAAGGGATTGCCGTAAAAATTACCATTTCACACATAAAAAAATAATTATTTAGGTAACGGCATAGTTACTAATTACGGATAATTTTGTCAACCAGAATTCAAAATTACGTTAACGTTTGAATGTAATTTCTAAGTACATTGTATTGTACACAATAGTGAGTAGATTAATGACGGTCTTATAATTGTTTTGTTATACTTTATAGAAGTTATTTAACATTTTAATGGGATTGTTAATACCTATATTGACATGTGTTTGTTCTCGGTTATATAAAATCCATTTCAAAGGCGTATTATACGGCCAATCTTTATTAATATAGAATAGAACTTTTACAATATAAATAAATTGATTAGTGCGCATGGTGCTAGGTTTAATTATTTTGCTAATTGAGCGTTGACTCATTACATTTGTCGTAATCCAAATGCTGAGATTTGCCTATTTCTAAATAGCATTAATATGAGGGATATGAAAATGTAAACTTTCACCATTATTATACATATTAAAATACTTATCTTTTTTGGGTTTTTAATGCTGTATTTGTATTACATTAATATACCAACACACCATTAAAAACCCAAAAAAGATAAGCATTTTAAATATAAAAGGAACATCTGTAACTTTTCAATTAATGATGTACATAATAACACGAAATACGTTATCGCTCGGTGACATTTATTATACTAATTGAGAAATAATAAAGAAATCGTTATTCGCGCTTAACGATGCAACCTTTTAGGTATTTTAATTTTGTTTATCATGAAAATGACTTTATTTCAAATACAACAAATATTTGAAATTAGTTTGTTTTCGCAATTCATTACATAACATTTTACGGATTAATTATTTGTAATCCGTTATCCAATATTTAGCGGTTGTAGGTAGGGGATCGCGAAAATTTTATTATTGTAATAAACGTTTGTCAAATCGCCATTGTTACCACGATAGAAAAGATAATTAGTGGATTTTTAATTTCTTGATAATACGTCGTAATTTGCTAGTTTTCAAAATATTTTATTAAGATATTTTATGTAAGGAATGTGATATTGTAGCTGTCTAGGGTTGTAAAACAAATGTTGGGGGGTGAGTAACAGGTGCACGCTTAAAAATGCTTTACTGAAGGGGCGTAACGAATCATTGGAATTTATTATGCGCCGATTTTTAGTGAAAAAATGTTACTAGCTTAATAAGTAATTGTGTCGGTACAGACCGCGATCAAAAGATATCGTTGTTTGTTACTTGAATC
Organism: Vesta saturnalis; assembly: GCA_036346205.1. NCBI lineage: Eukaryota > Metazoa > Arthropoda > Insecta > Coleoptera > Lampyridae > Vesta > Vesta saturnalis. The sequence goes on along the minus strand of JARFJB010002342.1, from coordinate 1,604,648 downwards.
CCGAGAGAGAAATGTAGGGTTGTTACGAATGAATGCCTATTTTTAAAATTAAGATGTGCAATAATTAATATGAAACTGTTCCAACGGAAATTAATGTTTCTTGTTTTTATATTACTTTTGAAAAGATGGGGGTTGAGTGCGGAAGTGAAGTGGTTGGGTTTGAAATCCGGGGAAGAGTAGTTACAGTTAGAGTGTCAATCGAGCCAGATCGATTTTGGGGTTAATTAAATACCTTCATTGTAAACAGCTTGTCTTTAAAATAATTCTTGTGTGTACATTTTTCTTTTGAATTCGCCAACAATACCTTGTCTCTTCTTTCGGGGTTAAACCGAGTATGTTAACGCTTTGTGTCTGTGATCAATAAGTATGTATATTTATATAACTGAAAGCTCGCAGCCAATCATTTTATGTAACGTATTAAAAGAACCAAACATTGTCTTGCAAAGGTATCTTATTCGTACGCGGACTCATTAAGCTGAAATCTACTAAAATATAAAGATTGTACAGGGCCCTCTCATTCTGGTATTTGTACGAATTAGCATTGTTGGTTGTTGTTTATATTTATATTCGTGTAGAGGTGGCTGGTGAATGGGTATATGATACCGCTGGTTATTAATTGAAAAAGGCAATTGCCAGTAGGTACACACTCCCATTAAACACCTCGAAATTTATTTCTATTGTTTTTATTTGTTGTATAGATGAATGTGTAACCTGAGAGAGGAGCACTGTATTTTTCTAACGCACTCAAACTTATCTATCGGTCACGATGTTAGTGATCTATTTATAACTTTCCCTTGTAAGGCTTTGTTTTAATAAGTTTTTTTCAGTTTGTTTAAGTAGAATTATTTGCCTGCGAGCTGATTTCTGTTTGTATCTGCTTTATTGTAATTTGTTTTATGTATTATGTGCTTTAGTGGTCACTAAACAATTGGGTACGTGCAAATTCCTCGTCTGTTTTCTTTTGTCCTTGCCTTTACCTTATTATCACCTGTGCAATTTTACCGTTGTTGTATTTTATATGTACTGTAATCTGTGTTATTGTTTTATGTGTTTATTTACTTAAAGACCGGCCTGATTGGTTTTTAAAGGGCCACTTGTTTGGTGTTACGATTTCTATTATGATTTTCTATTTTGATTATTTATGACCCAATTGTACGTGTGACTGTGTAACTAAACTGCTTTTATTCATTTTCTCTTAATGTTATAATTTTGTACGCCCTTTAACCTGATTTAATGGTGTTTTGTTATATATTTAACCCTTTCATTGTTTTTTTTTGTGTTATTTGATTTATTAATGTACTTGTGGAATTACTTATTTATGAATAAAGCGGGGTTTATTGGTGGTTCTTTCCCACAATAGTATATTAACGAGCTGAACCGCCGCTGCGCAACGCTCGGAGATTTTAATTTGAGTAGTTTTTTTAACTTGCCCCTCATGATGCAACACTTAACTCATCCACCTTATCTAATTTAGATAGCACAACGTACCTAGCATTAGACGGCCACTTCGTTTTATCAGATTTGAGGTTTGCGAGTAATTAAATATCAGACTTGTAAATAAATTCTAATGTTTTAATTATTGCCCAGAAAGTCAAGATAAACCGCTTAGCGATTGTTTTGTTATTGAATTTTCATTATTGCAAATAAGTTCAAATTCCGCTTTTCAAGATAGGGTACCTGGGGGACTCTACACGGTTAATGTGTCTTAATGACTGATTTAGGATTAATTATTTTTATAAGGATAATTTTGTTTCTATATTTTTGTTTTAATACTAAATACCAGATTTTCAATAAGATACATTTTAACCAAAACACAATTTATACGGACGTTGGAAGGTGACTAAATAAACCAATCTTCACACTTTCCGGGTACTTTATCAAAAAAAAAAAAGTAAAAAAAAGTACAGTACTTTCGGTAATACTATAAGAAAAGTTCATATATACCTCTGCGGGATAACATAGCACTGTTACGGCTATTAACTAATTAGTCTTTACATAAATTTTTGTAATAGTAACGGTCGTAACTTCTAAAAAACAAATGAAACCAAAATTTAAAAAAAATATCTGGTGTGGAACAGCACACGCCGTTCCAACCTACAAAATGAAAATTTAAAAAAATGAAATAATTTTAATAATAATTTTTTTAGGATAATTATGCAACCTCTTTTATAATAAGTTCATTGCGAAAATAGGCAACATTGTAAAAACTTCATGTCAAACAGAGGTTAATAGACATCAAGATGCTAGTTTATAAACTGAAAAGAAGTGAAATAATTTTAAACATAATTTTTTTAGGATTTTTTATATGTTCATAACGAAAACAGGCAACATTGTAGAAACAAAAACAATAATCTATGACGCTTAAAGCTTCATGTTAGATAGACATAAATACATATTAACTTAAAAAAAATCCAAAGCCGCTTCTATAAGATATCAATAATACAATATAACCATTTTCAATCATATTTAATTAATTTTTAGACTTACCTTGCATTGTATTAAGAAACTTTATAAGGAAAAGTTACTACACTACACTAATACTTAAATTTTACCTTAGGAATTTTTTACCGCTAAATTATGCGTCGTATCAAAAAGTTGCCTAGAACATAATTAATCGGTATGTTTAAGGCATTTTTATATCTTTGAAATACATAGCTGTTTTATAAATATTTGATAAAACCATAAACTGTCCCTAATAAACCTCCCCTCTTCGCCGCTGGATTTATCCCAAAATCTAATCAGCTCCAAGCGAAATGAAAACAAGCTTAAATACATCATTTTTAAGTACGTAGGTGTTTTCATTCTGGAGTTATCGTGGATACTAGCATACATCCTCACACACAGACACAGATTCAGACATCATGGCTGATCTTGGCGAAACTTGGCCAAAAGTTGTAAAATGAGCTTATGAGTCGATTGCATAACCTTCTATACCTTAATATGTATACCCATGTAGGTAGGAAGGTGAAATCTCTATCTGACATGCAGTTTTAAACGTCATTCTGACATAGATAAATTTTTGTGTTAACAATGTTGCCTGTTTTTGTTATGAATGTGTAAAAGCAGATTGCATAGTTACCCTAAAAAAATTATAATTAAAATTATTTCATTTCTTTTAATTTTTTTTAATGAGAACCCATTCAAGGGATAGATGGCTTTACTCTTAACTCTCACGTATTGTTTTCTTTTGAGGTCATCTTGTATACGTTCAGAGTCGAGATATTCCATGACAGATCTACCCGCTTCGGTTGAGTTACAATAATAACGGAACCGGTCGGGCGGTGGTCTGTCCTGGCATTCTCGTCTTCTGAACACTAAGACTAAGAATACTAAGTCTTACTGGTGGGATTACGTAACAATTTGTTAATAACCAAATTATTTTTTTTAATATGAGTATGTTTGTAACTTTTCAATTAACGATGTACATTATATTACGAAATACGTTATCGCTCGCTGACATTTATCACAATTTTAACTGAAAAATAAAGAAAATCGGTATTCACGCTCAATGGTGTAATCTTTTAAATCTTGTAAATTTACTACTTTATCTCAAACACAAGAAATATTTGAAACTACTGTTGTCTCCTAATCATTACATGACGTTTTACAGGTTAATTATTTGTAATCTCTTATCAATATTTAGCGGTTAATGTGTTAATTAATGATAACGGATTAATTATTAAGAGAGTAATTTTATTTCTATATTTTGATTTTAATACTAAATACGAAGCGTTTGGAAATTTCCCATACGGTGCGTTAATGTTAATTACTGGTTTCTCTAGTGACGAAAAAGACTGGTTTCCACATATTTCATGAGCCAATTAGATAATTCAACCCCAACGGTGTATTTTTAAGAAAAAAAAAGAAAGTGGATTGTAGGTAGCGAACAGAGAAAATTCTATTATTGTAATAAGAAATCGCAGTAGGAAAAGATAATTAAGGGATTTTAATATCTTGTCAATAAGTCGTAATATTTAATGATATAGTTTTTCAGCGTTTGTTTTGTTTTGTGTAATCAAGATTTAAATGTGTATAATTACTAGGTGAAAAAAAAATAAACAGGGCAAGGATGGCGTGTAAGCTTTATAGGTGTTTGGGTGGAAATACAAGTGTTCTCTCACGTGGTCGGTTGTTCGTATAAATTGTGACGAATCGCTCGGAAGGACTATGCTTACGTAATTTTTGGATAAAACGTCAGCGATTTGGATGAGTGGTTATTAATTTCACTGGAGCGCACGACGAAATCAAAGATTTTATGCGGTTTACTATGGACGAGTGAATATTTTTTTGGTATAATTTAGTATTTTTTGAAAACGATCCTTGAACGTTGGTTGAAATTAGCGTATCCATTCGGTCATACCATGTTGCGAGAGCTTTAGTTGAAACTTTATGAAACGCTCAATTGTTTTGTTACACGTAATAATTATTAACCGCCGTTGCCACAAATCTATTATTGTTTCTGTGTTAGTAAAAATCAAACGGGCGAGATTAGCCCCGTTTTTGTTGGTTTTTTTTCATAATAATAAAATGGTCCTGTGAACAAACTTGCATCGATAAATAATCAGCACCGCCTTAGTTTAAATCGCGTACGTTACGAGTTTGTGCCAGTAACCAAATTGAAGCATTACTATATTCAAGCGTAAGTAGGTATTCATATGTAGGTTAAAAGTCAGTTCGTGTGGCCTTTAGAAAAGTCTAAGAATTTATTACTTAACTATACGATATCCAAATCGCACGGAATTGTTTCTTGATAACATAAGGTAATAATTTGGGTATTTAATTGTCAATACACTCTCTTGAAAACAATGTTACTACTTGGGAACGTGTTTAAACAATTGCGCTTGTACTTGTACGGTGCTTCTGTCATCCCTGGTATAATTTAGCATCGTTGAATGTCCTCCATGTAGAGGACTTAATACGTGGACAAATGTTGTACGATACATCTCTGATTAACTATTTTTTCATTAATAATACCGGAGTTTAGGTGTGTCTAGGTGTCATTGAGAAAAGTCTTGATTTACAACTCAGGGCTTTGATTCCACAATTAGGAATAGCGGTCTACATTTTTAGCTGTTCTTATTCGTTTTTGATGTAGAGCGATGTACAGATGAATGTATAAGCTTTGAAAAAGAGATGCGATAGGGCCTACCTCAGCCATTCAAGGTTTTGCTTCAATGACGGGTATTAGTCATTTAATTGTGGAAGCAGAGGAGTTCTCCGATTAACAAATTGTTGGTGTACTCTAAATCAATTAAAAATTAACATATCAAACAGTTAATTCTTTCCTTGAGACCTCATGATATACCAACTCCTTCATGTGTAAAATTTCTGGGTTTATATCACTTTGAACATGTTCATTAAAAAGTTAGGCTCTATCTTGTTTGACTTGCTCAGATTGTCTGCTTTTCCAATCATGTTTTAATTAACGTCATAGCTTGTTGTACGTCATTATTGCTTGAGGTAGTTCAATTTGTTGTGTAGCCGTCTTTTGAAATTCCAACGTTACGCAAAATGTGGTTTCTGTAATTACACGCAACAGTTAGGAATTCATTAAGACGATACTCGGAATAAAAATAATTTTCGCCCTCTATTAAAACTAAACAAAACCCAAAAAGGTCCTGCCTGTATGTCATTAAAATTTTATGTTTGTTTTCTCGATTGGATAAAATTGTTAGAATAAGCTAAATGTAAATTTCTTTCGACGACACATATATATATATATATATATATATATATATATATATATATATATATATATATATATGTATATGTGTATATATGTATGTGTAAATTCTTTGTCTTCTTTGCTCCTTACCGATTTTGGATTTTTGCTTTCCACCCACAGTATGAACGACCACGATAGACCAATAAGCGATATTTAACATACCAGAAGGTATCCCCGCCTACTTCGTGTTTGTATAAGACGACAGACGCGCCAACAGAAATTTGAACTAGTAGAGTTGTAGTAACATGACCTGCTTAGCCATCGGGAGGTAATGGGTTCGATTCCCGTTACCGTCTATCCTGTATGAGTTTTTTTGTCCTCATAAATTGTTTATTAGGGAATGTCTCCAATTAATTAACGTTCTAAATGTAAATCATATACCATAATAAAAATCCACTATTACACTAGCAAGCCCCTTTTTGTGTTATTGATCCATTAGTAGTGAATGGTAGCTAGTTAAATAAAGTAATCTGTACCAGTCTCTGACAATTGAGTAAACAGGCGCGAGATCCAAAAGTAATGAAACGTAGTAATAGTGATGTTCACACTACAGTACCTTAGCGAGAAGGCGGCTACAATGCAAATCGCACAGTCCAGACCTATCACATCTAAAGAGCCCGAATTGCTACTTTCATTGAAAAACATCTCAGATCATTCCCATGTTATAATTAAAAAAAAAACAACCAAACACTTAACTAGAGTTTACTTAAAACCACTAATAAACCACCCAGTGATATCTAAGCCCCAGACAAACAAGCAACAATAGATCTACTCGAGGTCACAAATAAACAAAAAACTAATACATGTAACAGAAACTTTGCTACATATTAGAACGGAACAGGGAACTTGGTTAATCAACTGCAGAGAGAAAGCAAACACGTTGAAAAGGTCTTCCAATGGTAAAGTCAAAAATGTTGCTTTTGGAAAGACTCCTCATCATACTCGCACAACCGCCACATTTTGGAAACTGAATGCATAGAGCTCTTACTACTTAAAGCGGGAGTTCCGATGAACAATGTCTCTGGGCCAATAATGTACTTGCTGGTCAATAAAGACCTGGCAATCATCCCAAAAATAATAACTTTTACGACACATATTGATCCACTTGTCATCTCTTACAAACTTCAAATCAGCCTTGATGCAATAGAGAACTGGTCACGTAAGTGGAGAATCAGGAGACATTAATCGAAATCTGCCAACTCCTAGGCAAACCTGTCTTTCGTTATAAATACATAATATAAAACTCCCGCAACCAGAAAGTATAAAAATATCCATTCTATACAGCAATTTGGACACAGATAACTTAACAATCAGACCCCAGAAACCTCTTACCAAACCATCTGCTCAACAGATAAAAGATCGAATCTATAGTTAGAGGGAGATGTTGAAGAGCACTTCTTTACATGTAATTAACATTTATTTCAAACGTTTCCTAAATATCTTTATTTGCAGGCTGTAAATAAAAAAGAATGTTAAAGTAAAATACGTAAGAATATATTACACATATTTTACTTTCGGATACCGATATAGTCTTAATGAAGAAGAAAGGATCTGACAGACAAATTACAATATATTTCATTCCCACATATTATATCTCGGAAACGGTCCACACTATCAAGTTAGAATTTTCACTATAATTTTCTCAATAATTCTAGTTTCAAAAACTAAAAGAATTTTCTCTCGCACTTCCGTCCAAAGGGTTGATAATACCTACACCTGCATTTTATCTCGGAAACGGTACATACTATCAAATTGAATTTATCAGGATAATTTTCCCAACAAATTTAGTTTTAAAGACTAAAATAATTTTCCCCCGCACTGACGTTTAAAGGATTGGTAATTTCAACCCCCATATTATATCTTTGAAACGGTACATACTGTCCAATTTGAATTTTCAAGATAATTTTCTACGTAATTCTAGTTTAAAGAACTAAAAGAATTTTCCCCCGCACTGCCGTCTGAAGGGTTGATAATAGCCACCCCCATATTACATCTCGGAAACGGTACACACTATCAAGTTGGAATTTTCTCAATAATTCGAGTTTCAAAAACTAAATGAATTTTCTCCCGCACTTCCACTCCCTGTATTTTATCAATAATTCTAGTTTAAAGCACTAACTGAATTTTCCCTCGTACTGCCGTTTTAAGGGTTAATAATACCCACCCCTATATTTTATCTGTAAACGACACATACCAGCACGTTGGAATTTTTGGAATAATTTCTCCAATAGTTCTAGTTTAAACTACTAAAGAATTTCCTCCGCATTGCTGTTAAAGAGTCGATAATATCTTTCCCAATAGTATGCTTTCATTAATTAGATTTTTATCGGTAATACAAAGTGAGTCAACTATCAAGATCACACCCTGTGACACCGGGGCTTACGAAGTATCTAAGTTGCACATGAATCTTCTTTACTTTTGACTTCTACTAGGGATTCTATTAAAGTTTAATAGTTACCAACTGTAGCGATTGAGACGTTAGTGAACCATACGGTCACGTACTAAGGTCGCAACAGAAATTAATCATCGCGATTTCTGGTTGGACAGTATAAATTGCCTCCAGACGTGAACGTTTGTTAGTGTATAGAGCATGGAGCGGAAATTAAAAAAGAGTTGGTAGTAACAATTATACTTTATTTCATAGATTTGCTAACTAGTGACATATAAATAACAAACTCACTATTTTCTGTTACTGATAGAAACTAAAATAAAATAAAATTAATCTGAATTTAAAGCTTACAAATAAAAGTTCTGATTCTGTTCAAGGTTTTTGAATGAAAATCAGCGTATCGACTTTTTGGTGGTTCTATTTCTATGTAGAAGTAAACTAAGTGAAATGTTTAATGGGTACTTCAGTACTGACGGCATAAATCACATAAGCGATTCGTAAACTCTGATGCTGTGTCGTCTATATTTATTAAGCATGCAGCGTATATTATGCGCTTACATGCGGTACATGTATATATTTTGGCCCCATATTACTTCTGTGGCAATATAAGTATAATTACATCGCTTGATTCAGGTAACAGATATCTTTGTATCATGTTTCTTAATTCATTTGCGTTAGTTTTCCTAGTTAAATTTTCTTCTTCTAACAGTTGCAAAAATAATTCATTATTAAAATACTACAATTAAAATTGTCTTCCTGGTACGCATGAGGAATATCCTGGATGGTCCATAATTTACTTGACATGGTACTGGCTGCGATTATACTTAAAAATTTGCTGAAATAATAATTTTGCTTTGTAAGAACGTTTTCTCTGTCCAGTGAATCTAAGTGTATAAATGTATTTTTCGATACATCAATTATAATTAATATGTAATGGGCGCTACTTTCATTTATAGGATAAACATATACATAACCGTTGTCAAAGGAAGGAGAATCCGCATTTCCACAAAACGCGTTTGTTGCTTGTTCAACAGATATAATTTGGTATTTGTCTTTATATTTGTTCTTTCTCTTCAATAACTCAAAATATATGTCAATTATAAAACTAGATACTAGGTGTTTTGGGTTCAAAGTTAAAAAATCTTCTATATAGAGTTCTTTAATAGGCCAAAAAATATTGGCATATTGGGCTATAATGCAATTTCTACTACCGAGTCCACGTTTATGTACAGAACCATCTTTAATATGCCATCGATCTAAAACGGGTTTATAATATGATGGATCATTTACTAATCCATTTTTGAAAAATCATTTAATGGTCTCCATTTCGTATCAGATGGGATATCGATACTATTTTCTGTAGAAATTTCAAAAACAAGATAAGTAATAAAAATAAAATTCCTTTAACTATGGCAACACAAAGTTGGACCAGAAAGTGACGTTTCTTTTAATGTTTATTATCTTTATTCCTAAAAAAGTAAATACTACTAACCATTCTCTGTTTGTGATTTCAAGCAACCCCTGAGTTTGAAAATAGTAGTCAGAGTTTATTATAAGTTTTGTTATGAACGAGTAAGTTCAAAAGTAAATATGTAATTAAAAATTATTATTAACTTTATTAAATACCTAAATAAAAAGTTTACCTCGAGTAGGATTTCAACCTACGACCTGTACTTTGCTAGAGTACCGCGCTAACCATCTGCGCCATGCAAATTTTGTCTTTATGTATGTAGAACTGATGTAAACTCTAAATATAATGAGATTATAATCAAATTACTTATATTAATGGAATGTGAGCCTGCAATATCGCAATTATAATATTATAATAAATTAATATTAGTCAAGTTGCTTTGGTATGTGTGAATCTTTGCAATATTGCAGGCTCATATTCCATTAATATAAGAAATTTGATCGTAATCTCATTATATTTAGAATTTACATCAGTTCTACATACATAAAGACAAAATTCTCATCGATTGGGGATTGAATCTCGATGGCGCAGATGATTAGGGCGGTACTGAATAATGAGACCAGTTTTACTAAACGTGTTTTTCTAAACAGTGTAAATTCCTTGCTCTATCTTCGTTTCCCAGTACTTGTAGAATATCTTCCGATTTCATTTGTTTCACAATATTAAATTTAGTAAATTCCCTACTTTTACAAATTTTACCAAACCAATATGCAGTGATTCTTTTTTTTCTTTCATTTCTCCAGGTTAGAGATTCCCTGTGTAAAACCGTATCTTCTTCAATTTTCTTTAAGTTGCTGGTAGATGCTGGTGCTACATGAGTTTATTTTTTTTATGGTGATATCATCGGTCATTCGGCTCTTTTTTATGCATGTCTTGTGGGTTTTCATCTTCGGTATTATCGATTTCTCCTGGTTCTTTATTAAGCCTCTTTTAAGTTACAGGATAAACATCGAGTTTTTTAGTTATGTCTGTCAAATGTTTGGCATTAAAGCGGCTGTAAGCCAGCCCTCAAATGAAGATTTTTCTTGTAAATCTTCGTTGCTTGGCACTACTTTCCTCTTGCGGTGAGTGAAACACGATTTACTAATCCCAAGGTTAATTTCCTTGCAAATGGCATCTACTTCTGATTTATGACGCCTTATAAATCTTGAACACTTAAAATTTCTACTGCCTTCCAAGGTTAAAGATTTCATATTCCCAAAGTAATTCTCAACGATGGCGTTGCTAAGCCGGTTCTCCCTTGTCTCGCCTATTCCGGAGCTTTTATTTATCATTTGAGTCCAGAGTGGAGCAAAAGGTAAATATTTCTTTAAAATTATGTCTAACAGGGCTATGTTTTGATAATCATTTTGTTTCCCTTTTAAATTGAAATCCATTCTCCGTTGTAATTGGGACAAAATGTTATGGTAGCATTTAAAAAAGGGACTTGAACTATAAAGTGTTATTTTAGCGTAGCTTGCATCAAATACGTGTAAATTATCTAAAGTACTATTTGTCCCTTTTTCGATACTCACTGGATTGCCACATGGGCGGAGCAAAATAATAGCACTGTGTTGAAACCACGTGTCTAGTTGTTGAAATAATTGAAAATTAATTTCTAAAACCAAAGATTCTTTTATGAACTTCTTTTGATTTGGGTTCTCACATAATATATCAATATCTCTACAGATTATCTTTGTCTGTAAACAACTCTTCATTCGGTTGACGTATATTTTCCAATGTATTCATGCATACGCCTAAATATTCGACCAAAGTTAAGTTACAAAAAGCTTTAACCGCAGCATAAGTGATAGCTAGACTAAAATCTAATACCACCCCACCAAAAACGGGCCATTTTTAGTTCTCTTCTGAAAAATATTTAAAATCATAAAACAACATATATAGCGTTAACGTTATGAGCTGAGGATAACATATCAAGTAATTTGAAAAATTCTATTATTTAATGAAATTACTCTTTTACACTCGTTTACGTTCTTTGCAAGGATGTCTCACTATAGAACCGGTGGCATCAAAGTGCATAAATATTTTGTTAGCTAAATTCCCCGTAACAGATTTTAAAGCGACAATTTGTTCTAAGCTAAAAAAGTCGCTTTGAATGGAAATGAAAGTTCTCTAAAAAAATTTTTATAATCAGAGTATAGTTTAATTAAATCCAGTATATCATTTTTGTCGCGGTCAAACTGTGCCAATTTTTATGATCGAGCTTTCCTGATGGTAGCATCTGATTTAATGTCGTTCAAATTTTTCATCACGGTGGAAAACATAACAGAGTTCTTTAAAATTATTTCTCTTTTGTACACTATAGGTTTCTTCCTTAACAATTATTCCATAACCACATGCCTTTTTAACCCTTTTAGATATTCTGTAAACATTTGTTGGTGATAATAATTAATGGAATTTCTGAAAACATCCACCTTTCTAGAGGTCACAAAAATTTTACAACTTGCCATTGAATACTTTGCGTATATTTGGGGAGTTTTTTTAAGATACTTTTTATACAGAAACACAAATACACAGATATTGTTTACGTAATGGGAAATTAATTTTTTTACTACATCTGGGTATGCAGATTGCAGCTTTCCATTTTTATATGCAGGGTGTGGCGCGAAGAGTTTTGATTAAAAGTAATGGTGGATACAGTTATGTTAAAAATCTGAAATTATGAAGCTGTAGGTTTTGGATGACGCTGAGTTCAAATATAATATTGTCCTGAATGTGGCACTTCCGATTATACCGGAAGTAGACCTAAACTTTGTTATTTTAAATGGAGCCTAATATTTTTTATTTTATTTTCGAATTCTACATGAAATTCTAGATAATATTTGTGCACAATATCCTATACCAAAAATGTATTTTCGAGATATTTCGATTTTTTTTTTAATTTTGAAAAAATCCTAGTGAATAACGATATCTCCATTAATAACGAAGTTAGTGACGTGATATTGCAACCAATAAACAACAAGCGCTTGCCCGTTAACTCCATATACCCATCTCATTGATATTTCATACAGGGTGTTTTAAACTTAGCCGCCAACATGCACAATTTAAATCATTTATAAGTTGCTGACTTTCAGTAGAACACCCTATATTTTATTACATTTTCCGCTGTATTTTGTTAAGCCAATTCGTTTGGTATCAGTATTCCCTATACCTAAATCCAACCACTTTTGAGATATTTCATTATCTTAGTTAAAACATAACAACACTTAATTATTTCAACATTAGTAAAGGGTAGGCCATGATTTACATTATTTGAGGTGATATTTTGTTATTTTTTCATAAGTTATTAATTCTGAAAAGTAACCAATAGCCTGAAAGGATTATTAAAAACGTTGACTAGGTATTTTGTATTAATTTAATTAGATAACTTACAAGCAAAAATAACTAAATGTAATATTAAACAAATAAAGTTTTATAATAAGTGTTCAAAATTAGCACCATCTACTTCTAAACATTTATGAATCCTTTTCATTAAGTTATGTCTTGTAATTCTGGAAATATGGTCGGGTGTTAGAGAATTAAAAGTAAGTAAGACTCTCTGCATCATATCTTCCTTTGTCGTAACCTGATTTTTAATGTAACCCCAAATACCAAAATCTAGAGGAGCCAAATCAGGAGAGCGAGCTGGCCAACAAAACGGACCCTGATTGGCAATTCATCTATCAACAAACATCTCGTAAAGATATTGAGCAACCGGCCCAAAGTTATGAGGAGGTGCTCCATCTTGCTGATACCAAGCTGAAGCCGCCTCTCCATTTCTTAAAGTATGTAACGCCGGTCGTATGGCTTCTTCTAAAATGTGAATTTTATCGTCTTTTATTGCACAAAAAACACTAAAACTCCAACTATCTTGGAAATAACGTTCTCTACTACATGTGGATTTTCATTATACCAAAAATGGGAATTATGTCGATTAAATAAACCATTTTTGCTAAACTTTGCTTCATCACACCATATAACTTTTTTTATGAAGTTTTCATCCTCTTGGGTCTTCATTAGAAACCATTCACAGAATTCTACCCTTGGAGGAAGATCACCTAATTGTAAGTGTTGTACCAAATGATATGAAAATGGCTTCCATTTGTGTTTTTTTAAAATGCGATGAATTGTTCTCGTCGACAAAATAAGCTCTCTCCCACAATCGCTAATGGAGGCATTTGTAGAGGCCGTAAAATAACCCAAAACATTAATTTCGTTTATGTCACTGTCCACTAGTGATTTATTTTTATTAATTTTTGTCTTAAATTGACCAAACTGACGACAGTTTTTAAGCAATCTTCTTACAATATCACCAGTTGTATTTGGTCGATTTGGATATCTTTCTGCAAAAACACGCCAAGTCCGTTCAACAATTCTATTACACTCGCCGTAAATAATAATAAGATTTAAAAAATCATCATTAGTAAATCCTACGAACTGGTAAAGAAAACTGTCAAAACAACATAAACAATTAACGTTCTAACTATCAAATCTTTGACAGCCATGGCCTACCCTTTACTAATGTTGAAATAATTAAGTGTTGTTATGTTTTAACTAAGATAATGAAATATCTCAAAAGTGGTTGGATTTAGGTATAGGGAATACTGATACCAAACGAATTGGATTAAAAAAATACAGCGGAAAATGTAATAAAATATAGGGGTTCTATTTAAAGTAAGCAACTTATAAATGATTTAAATTGTGCATGTTGGCTGCTAAGTTTAAAACACCCTGTATGAAATATCAATGAGATGGATATATGGAGTTAACGGGCAAGCGCTTCTTGTTTATTGGTTACAATTTCACGCCACTAGCTTCGTTATTAATGGAGATATCGTTATTCAATGTGGACTAGGATTTTTTCAAAATTTAAAAAAAAATCAAAATATCTCGAAAATACTTCATTTTTGGTATAGGACATTATGCACAAATTTTATCTAGAATTTCATGTAGAATTCGAAAATAAAATAAAAAATATTAGGTTCCATTTAAAATAACAAAGTTGACGTTTACTTCCGGTATAACAGGAAGTGCCACATTCAGGACAATATTATATTTGAACTCAGCGTCATCCAAAACCTACATCATCGTAATTTCAGATTTTTAACATAACTGTATCCGCCATTTTTTTTTATCAAAACTCTTCGCGCCACTCCCTGTATACATTGCCAGACTAACTTCTGAGTGACAAAACTGTCTTCTAGAATATTACAGTGGCGTAATCCATGTATAATTGGTTTGTTTTCGTTAGATGGGGAAGCTGGCATCGCTTTAATACTGTCCGTAGTTTTTCTTGAATTTGAAAGAATGACTGGGAATTTATTATCTATTTCTGATGACGTTATGAATTTTTTTGGTATCAGATGATAAGTCACCTATTACTTTGCCTTTGGAAAGATTAGTAGGTATGTCTATGTCTTCCGGGGTATTCTGAATGTGTTGTTGCAATTGGTATGTATTGACGATTTTGGAGTTGAGGTTATTAACTTTGCGCCATAATGATCTTTTGTGATCGTTTCATTTGATTCTTTATCGTTGTTCTGGAGGAAAGAATTTAAGTTGTTACAAAGTAAATGTTCAGAAGGCAATGGCCGTAGTAGTAGAAGTGGACTGCTTATCCATGGAACTAACGACATTTTCATTTTTTATGTATTTATTATAAGAATAATACGAATACATAGGATTACCTTTTTTTCTATAGCTTTTCATTATTTGTTGACTCGGTCCCAAATTATGGAAAATATTAGGTAAAATCTGTAGATCTTTTTCCCCTTCACGTGGTAATGCATTTTCCGGAAAATACGTTCTCGATCGTTGTTTTGTTTCGACGATGAATCTATATGCATCGTATGTACATTTAATCTTAAAGATCACTTTTTAGTTTAATAAACAATGGATCATTAGCACTTAGATGAAATAGGTCTATTGAAGTCCCCGTAAAACCTTTAGTTTTGATGCACTGAACAGTTTTCTCTATCAGAGAATCCTTTTTTTTATAAACCATTATTTTACGCGCTTGTGCACTATCCAATAAAAGTGTTTTCTACGAATGAAACCAATGTTAGTTGAGAACCACTATGTAATTAAGAACACTTTTACCGAACACTAAACAATTAAGAATAAATACGAAATCTATAGTTTATTTAAAATTTAATAAACCACACTAAAATATGATTTATCCGTAACATTGAGACTCTTGCATCAAAAATCAATGCACCCACAAAAATTATAAACTGAGTACATGTGGGACACCTAGAATAAAGTCAACATCGGAAGACACCAAGCTGCGTAAAAAAAGTGACGTCAGAGTGTAAAGCTCAACAAAAAAATATACGTTTGAAGAAATAAAAGTTTAGGTTATGTTACTTCGCGTTTGTTGTCCAAGAATATAATTTTAGATGTAACATTTTTGAAATAATCATAAAGTAAAGTCATATTTTATTGTCATAGTTACAAAATTTAGTTTTTTAAAAATACATTTGCCAATAACAATTTAACATTTTTTTAGTTACGAAGGCTGTCAAAGTTACTTTCACATCGTCTTACACTTTATTGACAATTAATTACTGAAAAGAAACAGTTTGTCAATTTAATCTTCTGAATAAGATTGCAAAGAAATATTACAAAATAAAAGGTTGTTATCCAACTGCTTTTTATCTGAATTGATACTTTTAAAGTATTTGTAATTGTTCCACACAATGTTGCGAGCATCTTCAGATAACACATGGCGTTTTCTCGCTTGAGGTGCTTGAGCGTTATGAGATGTACTTGTGTCATATATTATATAAGTTGGCAAACGATCAATTTATAGGTGGTAGGCATGTATACTCCATGCCAGCCGGGGAGGTACCACCACCCTTACCATGGGCTCCTTAATATTGGGTCTCCGATTTTCTGAGCTCGGTAAGGGCTGCCGGTTACCTTTTCCATCATCCTTAATCTATTCTCATCCTTATTCTTCCTTCTCGCCCTCACTGTCTTCCTATCGGATTAAAAGTCCCAAATTAAAAAATAAGATGGCTGTGGTTTCTAGGGTTATAAATTCCGGACGTAAAATCCTGCCCCACTCGGATGTCCGGGAGGGCAGGGCCCAAGCGACCTCGGTCATCGAAAGTATCAAATTTCTGATTCACTACTGCCACATCCGCGGTATCAGGTCTAATCTTAATGCTATTCACCAACATCTTGAACAATTACAACCTGATATTTTGTTTCTATCTGAAACACAAGTCTCCTCTGAAAGCTTCGAGTCACCCGACTTGCAATTTCCTCAATACCATCTTCACTCTAACTTTCGATATAAAGGAGGCGTATGTGCGTACATCAAGGACAGAATTGCTTGCAAGAGGGTTTCTTCCTTAGAAAATAAAAATTTTGACGTGATTTGGTTTAAACATTCTGGTCCTAATTTTGTGAAATTCTACTGTTGCGTTTATAGATCTCTTAATGACAGCAACTTTCAAGACTTCTTCGATTACCTTAGTATGAAAGTTGACTATCTCCTGTCTCAGTTTCCATCTTGCGATATCTCATTTGTAGGCGATTTCAATGTTCATAACTCTAATTGGCTTCAATTTTCATCTACTACAAATCCCGCTGGTCATAGTGCAGAAACATTTGCTATTTTATGTGATCTCACACAAATGATTTCTGAACCCACAAGAATCCCTGATAACCCTAACCATACTCCACATTTTCTAGATCTCTTTGTTACATCAAACCCTCTTGTTTATAAAACTTCCGTTCTTTCGCCTTTAGGTCTTTCCGACCATTGTCTAATAAAAATCATTTCTACTGTACCTAATTCCACTGTTGTTCGCAAAACCGATAGAACCTTGTGGTGTTTTAAGTCAGCTCGATGGAGTGATTTACGGGATTTCTTTGCAACCTTTCCATGGCGTGAATATTGTTTTAAGTCGTCCTCTTCTTCGGACATCGCTCTTTCAGTATCTGAAGTCATCCTCATGGGAATGGAGTTATACATTTCAGTACCGTGTAGGTCATTCACGTTCCCAACCCTGGTTCAATAAGGCTTGATCTGATGCAATATCTTTAAAAAATAAATGTTACATTAAATGGAAATCTAATAAATCGGTTGACAGTCATGTAGAATTCGTTGGTGCTAGAAATATCTGCAAAAGTGTCATCACTAAAACTAAAAAGTTGTTCGAACAACGAAAATGCAATGAACTAGCTACATCTCCTTTAGGCAGTCGTAAATTTTGGTCTTTAGCAAAAGCCATTAGTAAAAACTTTCGAACATCTTCATTCCCCCCCCTGACATCTATTGACGGATCGGTAGTTGCTGATTCTGTAGACAAAGCCAACGTTTTTGTGGATTTGTTTGCATCAAACTCGTGTCTCAATGATTCTGGAAAAGATGTGCCCCTAGCCAACTCTTCTTCATACGTTATGAAACCAATTCATTTTCGGTACAAGCTCTTGGAATCGATCATCAGTAGGCTTGATCTCAATAAGGTGACTGACCCAGACGGTATCCCAGTTATTGTCTTAAAGAAATGTTCCCCCGAACTAGTACCAGTTCTATCTAAACTCTATACGATTTCTATATCTTCTGGGGAATTCCCTTCATCATGGAAGTTAGCAAATGTTCAATCTATTCCCAAAAAGGTGATAAGACCGATCCCTCAAATTACAGATCAATTGCCATCACTTCCATTTTGTCTAAAATCATGGAAAAAGCCATCAATCAGCAACTGCTCACGTTCCTTGAAACTAACAAACTCCTTAGTGACCACCAATATGGGTTTAGGCAAAGTCGTTCAACAGGCGATCTTCTTTCATATGTGGCCCAAGTTTGGAACAATACAGTAGAGCAGTCCGGTGAAACAGTTGTAGTCGCTTTAGATATCTCAAAGGCATTTGACCAAGTTTGGAATAAGTGTTTACTTGCCAAACTCACCTCGTTTGGGTTAAATGATACGCTCATCAACTGGGTTTCTAGTTTCCTTGATAAAAGACGAATACGTGTCGTAGTTGATGGCTTTTCTTCAAAAGAAGTTAGCATTAACGCGGGCGTACCACAGGGATCCGTTATAGCACTTTTTCTGCTGTACATAAACGACCTTATTTCTTCAACAACTAACCCAATCCATTGCTTTGCTGACGATAGCACTCTTCACTGTAGTTCATCTCAGTCTACTCATAGTGATAAAGATCGATGATTTCCTGTTGTAAGTATGAAAGGCTCAGTTCTTAAGTTTTCAGACTCTATTACTCTGTTGGGTATGACTGTATCTTCAAATCTCTGATGGGTTGACCATCTTCTGCCAGCTACCAAGACAGCTGCTCGTAAAATAGGCTTTTTGTACAGATCTAAGCAGTACTTTACCTCTCGACAACTCCTTCTGCTGTATAAGGCCCAAATTCGGCCTCATCTGGAATATAATTCTGACCTTTGGGTTAGTGCTCCCCAATACGCTCTCGATATCGTTGATCGTATTCAAAAGAGAGCGATTAGGCTTATAAATGACCCGTCTTTAACTTCTCACATACAGTCCCTTGAGCATAGAAGGATGGTTTCAGTTCTTTCTTTGTATTATCGTTATTACAACGGCTATTGTGCTGGTGAATTACATTCTTTGATACCATCTCCGGCTATCTTTGTGAGAAACACTCGGTTGGCTCATTCACATCATCAGTATGCAGTACAAATCTCCACTTGTCGTACCAAACGGGCGCAATCCACATTTTTCTACACGGCTTCTAAACTCTGGAATGATCTCCCTAGTTCCTGTTTTCCTCCCACTTATGATGTGAGAAAATTTAAGGTAGCTGTTCATAGGCATCAATTGGCAATTCATTATCCCTCTATCCGCCCTCCTAAGTGTTCCTGAGTGCTTTAGCACGATAGGCCTTATTTAGCCTGTTCAGGTCCACAATCATCAAAAAAAAGAAAACGTTTTTAGAGCGTACAGTACTAATATCTGTGCCATTTTTCAATCATTATTGCACTGCATCTTTATCTAGTTTAAAAATGCGTTTCTGCGCTGGTGTCTTCCGATGTTGACTTTACTCCATCTAAATTACATACCGACTTTATTTCTGATTTTGGCTGATTTTTAATGATTACATTTAAAGGAGTAGCACACAAAAATCACTGTACTTTTCACACTTAAAATTTTGAACTGACGAAATATATTCTAACAGTTACTCCTTAGGCTCATAATAGTACTTTTAAATTTACTGAAATGTCAGGCATCATATCAATATTTACGTTCTGAAATGTTTCTAAACACAAACTCTTTTTGATTGTAAATCTTAACTTACAGTCAATACAAAATAATCCTTTAAGTTTTGTCCTAGAGTCGTTGAATATTAAATTAACAATTGTTGCAATAACACACCAAAAGCCAAAAAGAAATAGTTATGGTTACAGTAGTGTTATGCAAAATAAATCAGTTCTTTGGTTCTCAACAAATTAAAAGGTAGGTAGTTTCCGACTACTTCTAAGCTGTGTTTTTGTAATATTTTAAAGATGTAGACATGTAGGAATTAAAATTTCAATAACCCTTTTTAAACAGGTTCAATGGGTCATATCTCATTCTGAACTAAAAACCTTATATTAACAAAAAAAGACTCTATTACGTATATTATAACTGTCAATAATTCATCGTGTTTATTATGGTGACAAATGCCATAAAATATAAAGTTTATGGTAGGGGGTCGGTTGTGTTAGTTTTGGTATAGTTCTTAAGTATACTTTAGCAAAATATGTTTTAAGTGATGTGATCCATAATCTGCTTTTAAATAAGCTAACATTCAATAAATTAAAATAAACACTTCACAATCCTTAGTACTTACAACAAATAACAAACATGAAAAAATGAAACAGAAAAAGATAAACAACTTTCGACGAAACAGCGTAATTATTATTAAACTAAAATTCGATTTCGATTTGCTAATATAAGTTATACCTGTGATGTTAATATCAGTATTGGCCATTTAAAAATGTAAATTTTAACCTTGCATAATCAATTAGCCTATTTTAACTTGAAAGTGACCTCATCTATACTTTGTTACCCTAAACAAGCGTAAACGCCTTTTATGAACTTATCAGACAGGGAGCATATGCTACGATATAAAAATTACATTTATTTAATTTTTCAAGG
The DNA here is from genome assembly GCA_036346205.1 of Vesta saturnalis. NCBI lineage: Eukaryota > Metazoa > Arthropoda > Insecta > Coleoptera > Lampyridae > Vesta > Vesta saturnalis. Next base: position 1,583,952 of record JARFJB010002342.1, on the reverse strand, counting down.
ACAAACAGTATAAACATATTGCTTGTATTATAGTATATCTTATATACTATGGTTATTAAGTAAATTACTGTGACAGCTCCACTTGACGGTAAGTTTCCTTTCCATAATATAATACGAGTGTTGGTATTATCAACCCTTCTGACGGCAGTGCGGGGAACATTCTTTAGTGTCTTAATCTAGATTTATTGGGGAAGTTACGCTGATAAATTCAACTTGTGTACCGTTTACGAGATAAAATACAGGGGTGTGTATTAGTAACCCTTCTGACAGCAGTGCGGGAGAATATTCTTTTAGTTTTTCAAACTAGAATTATTAAGAAAATTATTCTGAAAATTCCAACTTGATAGCATGTACCGTTTTCGAGATATAATATGGGGGTTGGTATTATCAACCCTTTAGACGGAAGTGCGGGGGGGAAATTCTTTTAGATTTTTAAACTAGATTTATTTGGAAAATTATCCTGATAAATTCAACTTAATGGTATGTACAGTTTCTGAAGTAAAATACAGGGGTAGGTATTATCAACCCTTCGGACGGAAGTGCGGGAGAAACTAGAATTATTGAGAAAATTATCGTGAAAGTTCTTACATCAACCCTTCGGACGGAAGTGCGGGAGAAACTAGAATTATTGAGAAAATTATCGTGAAAGTTCTTACTTGATAGTGTTTACCGTTCCAAAGATATAATGAGGGGGTCGGTATTACCAACCCTTTAGACGGCAGTGCGAGGGAAAATTCGTTTAGCGTTTAACACTAAATTTGTTGGGAAAATTATCCGGATAAATTCAACTTGATAGTATGTACCGTTTCCGAGATAAAATACAGGGGTAGGTATTATCAACCCTTCGGATGGATGTGCAGGAGAAAACTCTTATAGTTTTTAAACTAGAATTATTGATAAAATTATCGTGGAAATTCCAATTTGATAGCATGTACCGTTTTCGAGATATACTATGGGGGCTGGTATTAACAAACCTTCAGACGGCAGTGCGGGGGAAAATTCATTTAGGGTTTAACACTAAATTTGTTGGGGAAATTATCCTGATAAATTCAACTTGATGGTATGTACCGTTTCCGAGATAAAATACAGGGGTAGGTATTATCAACGCTTCGGACGGAAGTGCGGGAGAAAATTATTTTAGTTTTTGAAACTAGGCTTATTGAGAAAATTATCGTGAAAATTCCAACTTGATAGTGTTTTACCGTTTCCGAGATATAACATGGGGGTTGGTATTATCAACCCTTCAGAGGGCAGTACGGGGCAAAGTTCTTTTAGTGTTTTAATCTACATTAGTTGGGGAAGTTCTCCTGATGATTTCAACTTGATAGCATGTACCGTTCCCAATATATAATGAGGGGGTTGGTATTTCCAACCCTTTAGACGGAAGTGCGGGGGTAAAATTCTTTTAGAGTTTTAAACTAGATTTATTGGGCAAATTATTCTGATAAATTCAACTTGATAGTATGTACCGTTTCTCAAATAAAATACAGGGGTAGGTATTATCAACCCTTCGGACGGAAGTGCGGGAGAAAATTCTTTTAGTTTTTGAACTAGAATTATTGAGAAAATTATCGTGAAAATTCCAACTTGATAGTGTTTATCGTTCCAAAACTATAATGAGGGGATTGTTGGTATTACCAACCCTTAAGACGGCAGTGCGGGGGAAAATTATTTTAGTGTTTAACACTAAATTTGTTGGGAAAATTATCCTGATAAATTCAACTTGATTGTATGTAGCGTTTCCGAGATAAAATATAGAGGTAGGTATTATCAACCCTTCGGGCGGATGTGCGAGAGAAAATTCGTATAGTTTTTAAACTAGAATTATTGAGAAAATTATCGTGGAAATTCCAATTTGATAGCATGTACCGTTTCCGAGATATACTATGGGGGCTAGTATTAACAAACCCTCAGACGGCAGTGCGGGGGAAAATTCAGTTAGAGTTTAACACTAAATTTGTTGGGGAAATTATCCTGATTCAACATGATAGTACGTACCGTTTCCGAGATAAAATACAGGGGTAGGTATTATCAACGCTTCGGACGGAAGTGCGGGAGAAAATTATTTTAGTTTTTGAAACTAGACTTATTGAGAAAATTCCAACCTGATAATGTTTTACCGTTTCCGAGATATAATATGGGGGATGGTATTATCAACCCTTTAGACGGCAGTGCGGGGAAAAATTCTTTTAGTGTTTAAAACTAGATTTATTGGGGATATTATCCTGATAAATTCAACTTGATAGTATGTACCTTTTCCGAGATAAAATACAGGGGTAGGTATTATTAACCCTTCGGACGGATGTGCGGGAGAAAATTCTTTTAGTTTCTAAACTAGAATGATTGGGAGAATTATCGTGAAAATTCCAATTTAATAGCATGTACGGTTTCCGTGATGTACTGTGGGGGTTGGTGTTATCAACCCTTCAGACGGCGGTGCGGGGAAAAATTCTTTTAGTGTGTAACACTAAATACAGGGTGGGTATTATCAACCCTTCAGATGGCAGTGCGGAGGAAAATTCTTGTAGTTTTTGAAACTAGTATTTTTGATCAAATTAACGTGAAAATTCCAACTTGAAAGTACCGTTTCCGAGATATAATATGGGGGATTGGAGCTATCAACATCCACGTCACTGATACTTCATGCATCTTTGGAGATTTCAGCCGTTGTAACTGGCCGCTATTTTCACACCGGTTATTTATGTGACTTTTTTGCGTCAAACGGCTATAAAGCATAAATTTTTTTATAATAAACTCTTTATTACTGAATTCTGATTCTTTTTACAACAGCCAGTGTATGTAACTCCACTGTGCAAATCGCAATAATAATGCAGTGCGCATTTTAAATGCTTCTAAAAGGTTACGTTTTAGCCACCGTACGTTTGTTTGCATATTTAAACTCTTAATTTCTTGAAATGATTTAGCTTACCGCTAAATAATTTAAATTAATTAAAAAAAAATTTGAGAATGTTGAAATACTTGTCAATATAGTGTTGAGACCTGAGGATTCTAACCCCCACCCTTTTCTATTTATGAAAATTTGTTGACGGATGATTCAACAATATCATTTCATTTTGTAGGAGAAGCTTTCAAGTCAGGATACTAAAATAGTCACAAATAACCGTCCCCCAAGTCGTGAGGACTTTGCTATACACTGTTACTTTATTAGAAGCCCGTGGTTTAAACAAATATTAAAAGAAAGAATTGTCTGAAACTCCGAAACCGTGTATCTTTTGGTTTTTTCCGCATTCTTTTCCCGTTATAGATAGTTTTGTCGCAGATTCGTTTACGCGGGCCGTTGCAACGTAACCCAATATCATGACATAATAAGCTAGCAATGGTTTCACGTTTGAGCCCCCCCCCTCCCCCGCCCAAGTACCCTTTTAGAGAGAGGACTCACCGTCCGCGCGGTCGTCTTTCTTACAGAGCCCGCAGTCCACCGTCATATGCTGCATGTTGAAGCTGCATTTTCGTAGTATGTTACCAATAAATACTTACGTACAGACGTGTGCGGGTTTTAGTTGTTTAGGGCTGGAGGTAATCTGAACGCTCAACATTTATCTCGCTAACTATTTTAAACGTATAACAAAGAACCAGGGACTGCCATTTCTTCGACAGCAGAGTAATTACTGTAAAAATAATATTATGCATTGCGAACCCATGCAGTTTGTAATCCCTAACTAAACAGTAAACATGCTATCCCCATTACGATTATCACAGAAACATTTAAAAATTGGACACTCCTAGTGATTATAATGTAGGACACTAGTTCAAACTTCTAGAGTAATAACGTGGAACGCCTTGTGGCACTTGCCACTATTTTTTAGTAGAATTTCGTTATGAAAGATGATTCTAAAAAAATTGTTTCACTCCGTATTCGCTATAATATACAAGGTGGTTTGTAAGCTTAGAGTTCAATAACATAGAATATGCATTGTGGTTGATTTTTCATATCACATTCGTGGAAATCCATAATTAATAGCACAAATGTTTCAATTACAATACAGGTCCAAATTTTGTTATATAATTATATATTTATTTCTTAACGCGTTTCAACTTCATTAGTGATTTGTTTCCATTATTGTACTACATATTTTCTCTTGATAATGCGTTAAAACGCGTTGAGAAATGTATATACAAAATATGTGGAATTGTTGAATGTAGGATATGGAAATATAACAACTATAAACAATCAGTCTTAATCCCTCCACTTTGAATTAATATGACGTCACAATTCAGAGGGGCGCGATTTAATGCCGGGACATTTGAATTTACAATAGGGAATTCTAATTGACTGGCGGGAAATTTGAATTCATGTAAACGTAGTATTATGATTGGCCGTGCAGATAAAAATTAAAATTACCGTGTAGGTTCACATTAATTAAAATAAATTAGTAAATTGAATGTATATGGAGCGGCATTGAACGTGTTAAAGAGTTAATGTACCAGGTCTTGAGTTGACCTAATTATAAAGCACGTTTTGGCAACGGTGTGAATTTCGGGTAAGTCATCTCTCGGTATAGTTTAAAAGTGATCCTATACGTAGTTGTTGATGTGGGAAGTTTATTAATACTTTTTTTGACAGCGTTATATCGCTTACATAGTAACAATAAAATTTTTGTTTCAGGTAAACCCTATCTATAAAATTGGATTTGGTATTGGTAAGTCATTAACAAATATATAATATATTTTTATTTTCTACTAATAAGTTTAAACATTTAGGACTCAAATAACTTGCGCAAATCGTAAAGAATTAAAGAATAGTAAAATGCGAGTAAATGCAAATTTTAGTATCGCGTAATGTTACGATTGTCGTTGTGGTTAGTGCAATTTTTGATATTTCTTTATTTGTACATTTGTAATTTTTCAAATTTAATTTTATATTATCTGCTTTCACTTGCCTTCAAAAATCTAGAACACTGGATCTGTGGCAGGATCTCTATCAAACAAAATAGACTCACGTACCATACAAAATCAAAAAACACCGATCTTGTTTCAATAGCTAAGTTATCGTCATCACCGATCGACTAACAAATAATGATAGCTTAGCTATTGAACCGCCTCCGATGTTTATAAATTTTGTGTGGTACGTGGGTGTATTTTATTTATTTCAATTGCCTTCGTCCAATTCCTTTTCTGTCATTATGTTGCAATACATATTTTACGACTGGACTTATTCTTCTCTTGTCCGATCATGACCAGTTTTAATTTTATACGATTTGTCTTAAAATAGACGACGATTAACCGAAAGCTTCTCTCGTACCTAATTTACCTATTTATAAGAGGACCATGCCTGAATCGTGATTCGAACTATGGATCGACATTGTTTAAGCCCTTTTTCGGACACTAGATTAGAAGTAGACACATAAGAAATTGTAAAAAATAAGCACTGCCCGCTGGTTTTATAGCTCTAAGAGAAATTTGGGCGAAAAAATAACCACCAATTTCCGGTTGTAGTGTCTAAACAACTTATGTTATGAAGCTGATTACAGTAATGGTCACCGAGCTAGCTGGACCTGTGGTAACACAATCCACTTTCCGTTCGGGAAGTAATTAGTTCGATCCCCGTTACCTACCCTGTATGAGGCTTTTTCAGGGGGTTTTCTAAATACACAGCTAGCGGCATGATTACTGCGTATACACACATCAAGTGCGGCTATTTAGGCGAATGGTAGGGTAATATCCCCCAGAACCCTAAATCCATTCCTTCCGATTCTATCGTGCATATATACGTAAGGTATATGGGTATACTAGGAATCCATCAGACCGGAAAAGAAAAAAAAACTAGTCATTTAAAAATTACTAATTAAATTTACAAGTAAGTAAAAAGCAAAAGTTAGACAAACAAGAAAAGAAGAGGATTTGTTCTGGTGAATACAACAATGTGTATCCAGTTTGAATTTCTACATTATACGATCAATTATTTGAAGTCTAAATAAACCAGTGTAAATTTCAAAGGTACAGTTAATTAAAAAAACGTACAGTCGTAGGCAGCCAGTCCGGTGGCAGCGAGTCTACTCTATAGTTGATTTTCGAGGATTTTGCTCACCAATATTTGGTCACGTGTCACAATAACAATCAAACTTATATTACCGAGCATGTTTTGACATGTAGTCCTCTGCAAAGATGGAAGATATCAGCAAACAAGGTTCTACCTTAAACACAGTGATAGAGAAATATTTTCCAAGCAAGATTTTGTAACATAATAATTTTAGACTGTACTCCTGACATTATTAAAGCAGAGCTTATAATCAGATATGTTTCAATCAATAAATTTGACGCTGATATTGAAATTAAAATTAATGCAAGCCTTTAGGCTTCTTACCAGTCGATAAATCCACAGGAAAAGAAACGGGAGATATTCCAATTGGAGAACTTAAAGACGGGTTTAAATTTGTAGGCTATCAGAAAGCAAGGATATGACATTGCGTCTAATATGAGGGGCGATAAAGCAGAAGTGTAACTTAGAATTAAACAATATCCTTTGTGAGCATTCTATGTTCCGTGTAGTTTCCATTCCCTCAATCTTGTTAATGATGTGGAAAAAGCATACTTGAATGCGCTAATTTTTTTAACATGGTGCAAAAATCTATTTATTTTTTTTACACCTGCGTTTCGATGAGAAACACTTTTAAAACATGTTCAAGGATTAACTTTGTAACCGCTGAGTGATACTAGATGGTAGAGTAGAATAGAGGCCTTGGGATATTTGAGATTCCATTTGGGAGGTGTATAAGACGCCTTGGAAAGTATGTACGAAAACCCAGCAATTGATATTTTAATAAGAGACGAGGCTCCGTGTCTTTGTTATTAATTATTTGGTATAAGATACTAAATTGAATTAATCCAATAACCAATTTGATGCAACCAAGGGATTTTGGTCTAGTCACTGCACTTGATCTTTTACAAAATTGCAAAATATTTATTAGGAATCTTCGATCGGATTCGTCCTTTGATGAAACTATTCTTGATGCAAAAGAACTTGCTACCGAAATTGATGTCGAGGCTAATTATGGATCAGCAATGACATAACGTAAGAAGAAAGAGAAACTACTAGATTTGAACAACTTAGTATGACTATTTTTATTTGTTACATAATATACACGATTTAGTCCTTTAATGTGCAAAATGTTTTCTTTGAGATTTTTTAATTTTTGGGTGCTGAACGGTCTAACACTTACTAAATTGGTTAAAAAACAGTTTTTCAAAATGTTTAGTAAAGACAGGTAGTGGTTGATTTAGTAATCACTCTTCAAAAATAATTACTACAATATGAAAATAGATGGAAAAACATTTTCTTATACACATATTCCTAAATGCTAAGTTGTTATTTTTCATTTGTTTTCATTAAATGGAGCAAAACATGTGCGGCCTTCTTTGCATAGCGAAGCCGAGCGTACAGGTTTTGCACGGGAACTACAGAGTTCAAAGCGTCGAATAGAACTTCTTACGGCTAAATGAATACCAACATAAACCGTTCTTACAGAAAGATCTACTCCAACGGAACCTCCGTTAGGTTTTTTCAATTTGTTGTTTGTGAGACGGACTTTCGGTCTCCATCATGGGAAGAAAAGTTAGGCATTTTTATATTGTCATTTAGGTGCAGAAAACATAGAATTTAAAAAAATCTTTTTTGTGTCTTAATCTTGTGTACCTTTTGACTACGAAAGCTTTTATTTACTGAACAATACGACCTTATGGCTGACAATTGATGGAAACCCATAATAATAAGAATTGCAAGAAAAGCCTTTAATTCTGGCACGCTAATGTCTAATTTGGTACCTATTTGAGAGGCGTAATTGTTTAATTCTCTATGTTCTCCATAAGTCTGTTGTTATAAACATTTTCAAAAATGGAAAGAGTTCTTTCCCAATTGGTACTAAATAAGGGTCCATGTGATTCCGGAAAATCACAATTTGCGTATCCATTAGGTGTGCACGTACTCCTAAAATGGTAGTTCGGAGTTTGGGTTGAATAATTTTCAGGTGGTTCGTTTCAGTATTTTCCGTATAGTCTGGTTCCGCTAGAAAATCTTCGCTGTCGCAGTCATCGTCTCTATACTCTTTTGATCTGACGGCGGATGCTTATCTAGAGATTCACGGCATACTATCCAGCATAGTTTCTTCAAAATCGTGTCGACTATCTAGTGATATTGAAGAAATACTCGATAATGAACCGTTGCCATTTCTTGTAAGCTTGTTAAGAGGTGACAACTGGATAAAATCTTCTGCGTCAATGTCCCCTTGACAGTTGATCCGTAACAGCTAGTAGAAAATCATATCCTTCATTTGAAGTTATATTTGCTAAATTTATATGAGAATTACCCGACATCTGAATAGTATTCTGTTAGAGAAAGGCTTGTTTGGGCAAAAATAGGAGTCGAACAGTATGAGTAGATTTCCAAATATTTACGAAAACAAAAATAATTATTAATTATTAATATATTATCATTCTAAATTTAGTTACTTTTTAATTTGACTACTATTATTACGTGTATCTAGATCGCTTTTCATATTAAACTAACATTCAAACAACTGTTGATTGCAACTGAACACAAAATGATGATACCATAAAGTATAGTCCAAGATAAACTTCCCATGTACTCTGAGGGGTAGTGGTCAGCTACCTAGTAAGTCCTAAAAGTTATCGCTGAGGAAACTACAACTAGTGTAGTACTACCATCAGCATAGGTGTCAGAATCCCATGTCCTTCGCTTTACTTTTATCACCAACTCGTATTTATGGACGTGGTTAATATTGACCGCAACACGTTAAAGGGTTAAGTGCCATGTTCAAAGAAATGCTACTGAAACAGTAACAATTTATAATATATGTGTATTAGCTGACGTTAATTCTGTTCACAAAAAAATTTGGGTAGAATTAGCAGAGGAAATGTCAACAGTATCTACACTTTTGGGTAAGACAAAGCATAAGCAAACCTTGCTTTAAGAATATTGATAATGATGCCAATAACAGTGGAAAATGGCGAAATTAAAATTAATTAAGAATTGAGCATGAAATTGCTGATCAAGTAAATTTTAAAGATGTAATAAAACAGCTTGAAGGGTTGAAAGAGAAAAAAAAGCTTTTTGGTGATGTCAGCATAGTTACTGTTGCCTTGTTTTATTTTCTAAATAATTTTGAGTAATTTTGATTATGAAATAATCTACATTTTAATAGCAATGAGTTCCTTAATAATGGGTTTTCCATATTCTAGGCTCGATAAGGCCACTTGGTCACCTTTTCCTTATCCTTAACGTATTCTTCCAAACGACCTCGACCATCAAAATGCTCACTTCCATTCTTGTAATATTCGCGGTATCGGCTCTAATCTTAACACTGTTCACCAATATCTTGAATAATTACATCCTAATATCTTGTTTCTAAATGAAACACAAGTCTCCGATTCACCAGACTTGCAATTTCCTCAACACAATCTTCTCTCTCAATTTCGATACAAAACGGGATTGTATGCTTATCTCAACGACACCATTGCTTGCAAAAGAATTTCCTGTTTGAAGAAAAAAAAATTCGATGTGACTGCGCCCAAACATTCTGGCCCCAAAATTTGTGAAATTCTACTGCGGCATTTATAGGTTTGCCAATGACAGTAACTATCAGGGCTACTTTGATTTACCTTAGCTTGAACGTTGATGAGCTTTTGTCTCAGTCTCCATCTTGCTGAGAGATTTTAATGTTCATAACTCTAATTGACTTCAATTTTTATGTACTGCTTATCCTCCTGGTCGTAGTGTAGCAACATTTGTTATTTCTTGTGCTCTCACACAAACAACAAGAATAACTGATAACCCTAACCACACTCCATATCTTCTGGACGTATTCCTGACATCAAACTCTCTTATTTATAAAACTTCAGTTCTTTCCCTACTAGGTCGATCTGACCATTGCCTAATAGAATTAATTTCTGCTGTCCCCAACTCCTCTCTCGTTCACAACATTAATAAAATCTTGTGGTGTTTTAAGTCAACTAAACAGAGTGATTTACGGGAATTCTTTGAAACCTTTTCTTGGCGGAATATTGTTTTAAGCCGCCCCCATCTTAGGAAATTGCTCTTTCGGTATTTGAAGTGAAAAAAGGCGACAAGATTGATCCCTCTAACTGCCGACCAATTGCCATCACTTCCACTTTGCCTAAAGTTATGGACTTTCCTTTTAATGGTGTATTTTAAATCTTTGTCAGTAGTAATATCTATTAAAATTGTTAAAGATGCTGTAAACAATTTTGTCAAAGTTGAAAAATTAAAACATATTTTTGTTTATTGTACCAGAATTTATCTTATGTTAGTTGTTTCCTTCTATTTGTACAGCAGATTTTTAATTTTATATCTGTGGCCTTATTATGAACACCCTGTGCCTAATAAGGCCGCTGAATACCGTATTGCTTTTTTTTTGATTGGAAGTAATCTTGTATGACACCTATGATTTTTGCTAATTTTCGGGTGCATTTACTTTATCGCCTCCAAAGTAACAACCATTTGAAGCGATTCACATATGCCGACGCTTAACCCATTTATCCATACTCTTCTTATAGTCCGATGAAGAAATTGCCTTCAATTCCTTTCTCGCATTTTGTTTTATTTCATCTATGCTCTCTTTCTCTCTCTATCTCTTTCCACGAAGCGGTTATTGTTACCGGGTGTCATATCCGCTAGGGTGCTTGTTGGATGAATACACCTAATTGACTATTTGAACGTATTAGCACGTATTGATAATCAACAACGTCTCGATAATCAAAGATATCTGTTAGTATAACCTTGATTTTTGGTTTTATATTACTCGAATGCGATTGCTCGAAGACGAATTGTACGAAATCAGTTGCTCGAAAGTCAATTGCTCAAATGTATTCGAATTGCACGTTTCTCGTACAGCAATTTCTCGATTATCCGTTGCTCGAAAAAAATAAAGTGAAATAACCTTAACTCGAATCAGCTAATATCATAGGTATGTGATTAAGTGAACAATTATAAAAAATAAATATTAGATGTTTTTAATATATGTTATGTGCTGTTCCACCGACATAATCATATATACCTCTGACATGTCCTTAATTATTCATTCTTCTTAAAAGTCCCTGTGCACTAGCACGATATATTCTTCGACTGAGTTGTTGACCCCTGAAATATTGTTCTATTCGTAATTGGTTCAAACCCTGCTCCCTCTGTAATGCCAAAATAAATTTCCAGATGTTTGAGTGTTCTGCAGACAGTTGCATTTTGAAACCTCAATGCCACTCTTTCACTGAATTTTCGCAAGTCCATGTTGTTCACCATCGAAGCAATTTCACATGTTGAGCGCGAAATGGGGCGGGCGCCGCTGCCGCCCACGCCGTTGAATGCGGCCGATCCACATATCCTCGAAATAGTCTACAATATCTTGAAGTTCGTGGGAAAAATTTTTGCTCACAAAGGTTCTCAAAGGCATCAACGACATCCTGCGTTGAAACGAATGCCAGTGCTGGAAGCAGTTTTAACGTCAACGCAACTTGTATTCCTATTTTAAGCCACGATCCACGATTCACGATGTACTGTTTGCGGGAACTCAATTCGTATGGCATGTGTCATTGCTACTTCAAAATCTATCATAATGGTTGTGCGACGCCATCGGGAAGCAGGGTTTTTATTTTTCGCTTATCTTTGCTCCATCTTATTTGGTAGGAGAGCATAGATTAAAAGTATAGGCACATTGTCTTATATTCCGTGTATGGTGTAGAGTTGCAGAAAAGGCGGCAGAACTACTTTAAAAGTACCATCCGTATACCAGTGTTGGGTCGTTGCCAGAGCGTTGATTTTACGCGCGGTTGAAAGAACGAGAATTCGCTCATTTATAGGTCCTGAATCGTGCAGTATAAAATTATTGCCGTTTTCAGTTACTGTAAACTTTTCCAGTTACGTTGCGTTGGCGTTGTGGTTGTGATCGTTATTGCTTGACGACATAAGGTTATTTACAGTAATCACACGAGCTTTGCACTTCAATTTCATGTTGTGCTCGCACTTCCAGTAAATTTTTGTATTAACTTGTTTCGACTTTCTCACTAAATACGAACTCTAACGCCATGTTCACTTGAACATTTCTTTTTCAAAGTAACAAACTGATTGGTGTCACGGAGTATTTATATGTTTCTTCACTTGGTAAGTTCATTTCTAAGCATTCCGATGGTAATCACATACTAGAGATTATCATCATTTGTAACAACAACAAACCCATTAAGAGATCCCGCGCATGAGAGGTTGTTTAACTGCGCGGTTGTGAGGCCGCCGCGGCAAGAAAAGGCTTATTCAATGAGAGATGAGCAGACGCGCGGGAAGATCGTCTGCCGCGTCGAAGTTTGAACATGAAGTTCGCTATGTGCTGCATTATTACGTTTACGACAAAAGCGAAAGAAAAAAGATATTGGGTTCATCCATTAGTGGGACAACGATTACTAAAGGGATAATTTCAGAAAATATACACTGATTTATGTACACACGCGAAGAAATTTTTTGGTTATTTTAGGATGAGCAGGAGTTCATTTGATGAACTGTTGAATATTATACGACCTCATATTACATACAAAAATACAAACATGAAAAAAGCTATAGGAGCAGAAGAAAGGTTAGCAGTAACTCTCAGGTAAGAAAAAGGTTGTATTTATTGAAACTTTAAGCATCATGATATTTAAAATAATATCATCATATTATAATTGAATTTTGGGTATATTATATTACACACATATTATCGAAGTAGTTCTGAATCAGACGTAGATAGGAACGAACTATTATCTGGTAAAAAATAATAAATGAATAATATTGTCAAACAGCAGCCACATCTGCAGATGTATTTGGTACGTGTGGAATGTAGTGTGAGAATGTTGAGTGAGTGGTTGATGGGGCTGCAGTCCAGTTTTGGTTGGAGATTCTCTCGTTTGAGTGCACCTGTTGTGAATAAGGCAAACGCGTAGGTATGCGTTGGTTTACGGAAGGAGTTAAATCTGTACGGTCAGGTAGATTATAAGAAACCTCTTGCAAAACTTGGTGAAATCCCGTTTTCACACGTAATTTCTGCTGATCAGAGAGTTTTTTTACTGATAGCCATAAAGAGAGTAAAAAACTCAAAATCGTCTTTTTTTTGGTCTTTAAGAATTGCTAATAAGAATTCTTCGTAAGTAGGTTTTTTACGTCGTTTGTTTGTATTGGCGGTTTTATTTTGCACAGCATCTGAGCCTGGAAGATCGTTGTTTGGGATAGCGTTTGCTATAGGGGCATCTGCTACGTCTTCTTGTATCTCATTGGTTGGTAATGGACTACAGTTGCCACTTGTCTCTTGTTCTTTAATTGTAGGTAGCAGAAATAGCAGTTGCTCAAAATACAAATATTTTCGTCTTTTTTGTTTTCTTGTCCTGATGCCGTCTTCTTTTGCAGATTCAGTTCCTTCCGAAAACTGTCCCGTTCTTCCATTTTCGTTGGAGGTCGTTACCTGCAAACAAATAGAAGCTTAATTATTTTTTGTTTCAGATACTTAGAAACAGGTAACAGCTTTTATTCCTTGCATTATTAATATTTACTTGGAGCTACCACTATTCGAGAGATTGTGCAAACGACGTGCAAAGCAATATGGATATACCTACAACTTGCATTTACGGCTCCAAAAACAGAAAACCTACAGATTGTAAACCAATTTGAAGAAAAGACAAATTTCCCGCACTGCATTGGCGCCATCGACGGCAAACATTTCCGTTTGACAAAACCTAATGAGAGTAGATCGTTGACTTTAATTATAAATCATTTTTCTCCATGGTTATTTTAGCGGTAGTAAATGCAGATTACTGGTTTGCTTATATTGATGTCGGTGCGTAGGATGCGGAATGTGATGCAAATATATTTAAACGCTCAAATTTATACAAAAAAAAAAGGAAAATAGGGAATTACACATTCCAGCATGTAGTACTTAGATGACAGGGGACACCTATGCAATTCGTCATGGTAGCAGATGAAGCTTTTGCTTTAAAAGAAAGTATTCTTAGGCCTTATCCACGTAGAAAATTGACAATACCACAAAGGGTATACAGTTACACATTAACATGAGCAAGAAGAATGGTCGAATGTGCATTTGGTATACTTTGTAATAAATGGCGAATTTTACATCGTACTCTTGATGTTAACCCATATTTTTGTGATGATATAGTGAAGGCATGTTGCATTCTCCATAATTTTGTTAGGAAATGAGATGGAATAATACTTGAGGATACTCTGCATGCATGTTCTATGGACAATATAGCAGCACTTGGAGTTCGAAGTACCCTAAAAGGAAGTGATATCCAGAAAATTTTACTCATTACTGTACTTCTCTGGAGGGATGTGTACCTTGGCAGTATGAGAAAATATAGTCGAATATACAACTATTATTTTTAACTCGGTATTTTGAAGTTATATGCAAGAAAGGCTACAAAAGTATTTTTATTATTAGTTTACTTTTTTACTATCAGGCTCTAATTGATATGGAATGACCGTGTATGCAAGCATTTATTTTAGAAAACAATGTAATACATCTTTCTTAACTACGCACTTACCTTTCTTCTTTCTTTCTTCTGGATCGAAATTACATCATCCTGGTACTATAACTTCACACACTTCTACCCAGAGCTTTTCTTTTATATTTTTATCACTGTATTCTTGTAACTGTTTGTTATATATAGCTGGTCTTTTTTCTACTTCTACAATTAATTTTTCACTATCGCAATAGTCAGATACAGACATTTTGCCGACTACTAGCTGCGGTTACAAGCCGGCAAGTGCGTTTACGAGCATTACAAACAAAACGTCGGATTCGGGCGGTTAAACCACCGCGGCGGTTTAACGGTTAACAACCGCTCGTGCGCGGGATTTCCAACCTGAGTATCAATAGTCCGTAATTACGTTCCAAAGATAATCAGTTGCCTTTTCCAAAAACCCTATTAAAGATTAACATTGCTTGTATTTTTACTGACTCAGTCCAGCGATAAGGAGGTAGCGATAACCTTGCGTAAATTTATCCGTCCGCATGATTTAAAACCACATTAATTCGAGCAAAACGTTTGATTTTCGAGCAATTGATTTTAAGCAATTGATTTCGAGCAATTTCATTCGAGGAATTTGCGTGATATGTTGATTTTTGACGCGCTTTCTTCGGTTTTGTTTCATTTTCATAGCTGCACTCGGATGATTGTTCCCTAGTTTCAACATCATATTTGCAAATCCCTGTTTCGTCTACAGAAGTTATGCGTTTCATCATGACAGGATCGTGTGTTACCTCTGAAATCATCTGCTGGACCGCTGCATTTCGGAGCCTTTTTGACAGCCATGCCCTGTTTGTACTTGCTCACGTGAGGGGCACATTTAGGCCTTGGTCTTGGATTTTGGGTTGGGGCAGGATGTTGGCTTCTTTTCGGGGCTCTTTTTCAACCCTTGGGCGGAGTTTAATCACTAATTAAGGTCCTTTTGTCGGTCATTTTTTATCGACCTTTTTTATCGCGCATACTTGAGGCGTATTTAGGCCTTCAGCTTGGGTTTGGTCTTGGAGTTGGTTTTTGGGGTTGGACTTGGGGTTGATCTTGGGGTTGGGGGTAGGACTGAAGGCTAGGGGTGACAACCATTTTTGGTAATTATCTCGTAGACCATTTGTTTTTCTTAACCCAGTACCCTGATTGGAGGAGCTAAGTCTCTGCCTTCTGATTGGTGGGGAATTTGGAATTGTTTTAATAAGGGACCCTAATGCTAACTTGTAAGACATGTGTAGGGCTTTGCAACTTGTTCTCGGGCCTTCGACCCTGTCGCGCCCCTGGTTGGAAATGGTATCGGGCCCTAACCTTACAAGACAAGTGTAAGGCTTGGCCCCTATCGTGGCCCCCTTGGTGCAATTGTATCTGGGTTCTAACCTAATCTTACAAGTGTAGGCCCTCGCCCCCGTCATAAAAATTTATATTCTAATAAGGTGTCTTGTAAGATAGGACGTGCTAGGGTCTGCGCCCCGCCACATTTGAGTT
Organism: Vesta saturnalis; assembly: GCA_036346205.1. Classification (NCBI taxonomy): domain Eukaryota; kingdom Metazoa; phylum Arthropoda; class Insecta; order Coleoptera; family Lampyridae; genus Vesta; species Vesta saturnalis. Next base: position 1,567,935 of record JARFJB010002342.1, on the reverse strand, counting down.
AAAATTAATGTTTAGCGCCATCTAGCAGTATATTTTAAAAGTTCATACATGTTCTTGTAGTTGTTATGGCACAAAATTTGAATTCTAATAAGAGGTCTCTAACACTAACTTATCCTAAGAACTTGCTCAGGCCTTGGAGGTTAGATTTATAAACATAGCCCTAGGGTATGTATTAGAGTGTTGTTACAGAAATATGTTTGTGTTTGGTTTAACTTACATCTCACGCAAACACATGCACAAACTTACAAAACACGCAAACTCGCAAACACACAAAACGAAAACACGCAAACAAGCACAACGAAAACACACAAAACGAAAACACGCAAAACGAAAACACACAAAACGAAAACACATAAAAATATGAAAACACGGAAGCTCGCAAACACGCAAAACGAAAAATACAAAACGAAAACATGGAAATACGAAAACATGCAAATACGAAAATACACAAAACGAAAACACACAAAACCTAAACATGCAAACTCGTAAACACACAAAACGAAAACACGCAAATACGAAAACGCGCAAAACGAAAACACACAAACGAAAACACAGAAAACGAAAACACAGGAAACGAAAACACGCAAACTCGTAAACACGTAAAACGAAAACACGCAAATACGAAAACGCGCAAAAACGAAAACACAAACGAAAACACAGAAAACGAAAACACGAAAAACCAAAACACGCAAACTCGTAAACACACAAAATGAAAACATGCAAATACGAAAATGCGTAAAACGAAAACACGCAAATACGAAAACACGCAAATACGAAAATGCACAAACGAAAACACACAAAACGAAAACACGCAAAGCTGCAGAATGAATCAAGTCAAGGAGTCTATAAATAAAATAATTTTTCTTTATGTACTTTTATTTATTCCTTATACCCAAATGGTAATGTCAAAGTTTTCAATTCTTCGACGTTTGGAGTAACTTATTCTATACTGTTTGGATTCAGGTCTAATTAATACATTGTAGCACCTGTCTCTAACTATTTTCTATCATTATATACAAAAAGAGAGTCTTTACTATTGCTAAGCACCATATCCTTCATCGCTTCAAAGTTTATAACACGTGAGTTTTTATAGTTTACATGTTGATTTAATTGTTTGATCACTGGTTGAAAACACATTATAACTGTAGTTTTTCGGTCCCGCACTAACAAATTCGGTTATATAACTTCCTTCGCCGTACGCTTGCAGCTCGTCGGTCATCTGACCAAGGAAATCTCCACAAGTTGGTTTCCAGTCGCCGGGTTTGCGACAAATATGACGCTGTCTGTATCATAATACAGAATACGGTGGTCTAGATTTTCCAGGTAACTATATAGTTCTAAACGTGCATGAGCTGTCGTGTAAGCGGCTATGGATACATTAATAGTTTTTTGAGGATCACCTTCACCTTCCGGTCTATCCCAATTTACAATTACTACATTATCATTAATAGGTATTACGGATTGTACCTGAACCAATGGATCCGTAAACAATTTGAAAAAGTCCTTTGTCTCAAATACAATACTGCACTGGGTTAAATTTTCGCGTTGACAAAACTTGCCCCAAAAAGAATTTAACATTAGTTTAGCCAAGTACCTTAAACCGGGATTTTTCTTAATATTCGTTTCGTCTAGTTGAATCCCCTCTTTATCGTAATATTCCGTTATGTACAGCGCCTTCTCAACTTCTAACGTGCAATGGCTAGGCCACTCTGAACATTCCTGCTTGAGTTTCATGAAATTATCGATGTACCCACTAAACAACCCACCCTGTTTCGTCGCTTTATCATGTGTGGTTACCTCATACTCCCATATCTCGAAGACATTTAACACTTTATAGTTTTTAGAGATAGCCTTACCTTACGCAACTCGTCCGCTACAAACGTTCCCACGAAACTGCGCTCGGTTTCACTATGCCCACATTCCCCTTCATTTAGTTTAGCGCCACATGTCCTACATAACAAAAACATCAACTTGCCTTGCATTTTTAGGGACAAAACAGGGTGATAGAGGTTAGAGGGCTTCAATGAAATGCTCTTACAATCTAAACCTACATGAATTTTCGGATGACCTACAGGATATTTACAGTATTTATTTAAATAAGGGTTTAACGAGCACACGTCATAATACATGATTTTCTCGTTAATGTCGTCACACTCATGGTAGAGTTTGCTGGCATTAGTGCAGCCGTCGTAAAACGCGTCTCGTGGCTTTAAAGGTTCGTCATCTTGACAACCTAGATTTTGTATAAATGCTCTCAACTCATCGTTTGCAAGCAATAGTCTTTTAATATCGCATTCACGACCTAGATTATATCTGCGCTCGCGTAGAAATTGAGATCGTGCCACCGTGTTCTCGTTTCGGGCAGACATGGACGTATTTACACCTAGCTTAGGGTGAATATTGCCCTGGTTGGGGAAACATTCCTCGCAACCGTGCCAATAGCATCCCAGATATTCATAAACTGTATTTGACTCGACACAATAACCGTCGACCTTAACACCTTCAGGTATTCTAAACTCACGAACTTTCCCTGCATGCTGTATGGTCACTTGTTGTGAATGCTCCACCCAGCCTAACCACTCTATTGCGACTTTTGGCTGTTTATCGGCACGTCTATAGCCGCCTTTTGGAATGAGCCCTATTGTGTTCTCTTTGAGGAAAAGCCTACGAAACACTTTATTGCAGGCGCTAGCAATTGTAGTAGCCTCCTGAAACGGATCGACTTTATTTTGGGTCGTGAAGGTGGACCAGAAACTAATACAACCTTTAACAAGGATCTTAACATCCATTAGTCAGTACTGCACAATCTCCTCACTCATCTTAAAAACGTAATTCTGGGTCGTGTGCCAATCTAAACATTTTTGACCCAGAGTAATTGTGTGTTTACGAGTTTGCGTGTTTTCGTTTTGTGTGTTTTCGTATTTGCGTGTTTTCGTTTTGCGTGTTTTCGTATTTGCGTGTTTTCGTTTTGCGTGTTTTGGTTTTGTGTGTTTTCGTTTTCTGTGTTTTCTTTTGTGTGTTTTCGTTTTTGTGTTTTGGTTTTGTCTGTGTTCGTATTTGCGTGTTTGTGTGTTTTGTAAGTTGGTGCATGTGTTTGCGTGAGATGTAGGTTAAACCAAACCTGTATTTTTGGAACTGGAAGCTGATTCTGTTGTAAGATGTTTGACATGACATCGCAAAGATCTGACAAACGTAACTAAAACATGTTTCTGTAACCACACTGTAATACATGCCCTAGGGCTATGTTTATACATCTAAACTCCAAGGCCTGAGCAAGTTCTTAAGATAAGTTAATGTTAGAGACCTCTTATTAGAATTCAAATGTTGTGCCATAACAATTACAAGAACATGTATGAACTTTTAAAATATACTGCTAGATGGCACTAAAAATCAATTTTAACTCAAAGGGGCCGGGGCGCAGACCCTAACACGTCCTGTCTTACAAGGCACCTTATTAGAATACAAATTTTTATGACGGGGGCGAGGGCCTACACCTGTAAGATTAGGTTAGAACCCACATACAATTGCATCAAGGGGGCCACGATGGGGGCCAAGCCCTACACTTGTCTGGTAAGGTTAGGGCCCCATACCATTTCCAACCAGGAGCCGCGACAGGGGCGAAGGCCCGAGAACAAGTTGCAAAGCCCTACACATGTCTTACAAGTTAGCATTAGGGTCCCTTATTAAAACAATTTCAAATTCCCCACCAATCAGAAGGCAGAGACTTAGCTTCTCCAAACAGGGTACAGGGTCAAGAAAAACAAAATGGTCTACGAGATAATTACCAAAAATGGTTGTCACCCCTAGCCTTCAGTCCTACCGCCAACCTCAAGATCAACTCCAAGTCCAACCCCAAAAACCAACTCCAAAACGAAACCCAAGCTCAAGGCCTAAATACGCCTCTCAAGTATGCGCCATAAAAAAGGTCGATAAAAAAATGGCCGACAAAAGGACCTTAATTAGGGGTTAAACTCCGCCCAAGGGTTGAAAAAGACCCCAGAAAACAAGCCAAGATCCTGCCCCAACCCCAAATCCCAGACCAAGGCCTAAATGTGCGCCTCACGTGAGCAAGTACAAACAGGGGATGGCTGTCAAAAAGGCTCTTAATACAACCAAATTGGAGTAAAAATCAAGGGGTTGAAAAAGGCCTCCGAAAAGAAACCATAGGGGTGGAAAATATCGTCTCCCACGTGGGTGGTCTTGTGACGTCAAAATGCAAGATGGCGGCTAAGGTGCCTGTGTTCTACTCTGGATTGATATAAATAGACGCCAAACTAGTAGTACAGATGACGGTCAAGTTTGAAAGAAGTGCCAGGGAAAGGTCTACCAACCTGAGAGAAGAATATTTTTTCGAATCGGTAAAGCGCGCATCATTTAAAATGAACTCTTTGATCATAAAAATACCCCAAACGGTATCGGTTAAAGGTAAACCAAGTCTCCATTTTGAAAATTGAATGAAGAAAAAATATTAAACGCTTAAGGATAATATTAAATGATCGCTGATTTACCTGTCGCCCAATATACTTACAAAATAGTCAATTAGGTTTTATGTAACTGATCTATAAACTACCCACACCTACAGAGGATCGATGATCTAAAAAAATATTCCAAGTGTGCATACATCTTAAAACGCTTATTAATAATGTATTACTATCTAAAAATCTCAATATCTCATTGTGTGGGCTGCTCACGATCGATTGATATTCATAGTGAATATAATTAAATGGGCGTTAATTTCAACAAATACCCACTAACACCAATAATTATAAAGAAAACAATTTTTCTCTCAAATCTCAAGTTATGTAATAAAAATGCGGAACTGCAAAACAATGGTCATAAAAGTTGAATGACCGACACAAATTCTGGCTACTGCATTTTGTTAGCAGCCTATAAACATTGATTAATCGGTTGCAAGCTAAATGAATGAATGAATGAATGAGTGACTTATGTATGACAGGCTCTAAATCGAATTCAAATTAAATTGCCTTTAGGATGGGCTTCCGGTTTTGATGTTATAATGCGGTTGATGGTAATGGGTCACGACCTGCGACCTTTTTTCTTTTCCTTGTAAGGCTAAGGATACACACTTGTTGCGTATTCGGAATTTATGTAAAAAACAATTTATCAACATTATTAAAATGGATGGAAGCAAAAGTATACACAATCGGATCACGCATTTTAAACAGTAGGTGGGCAGATATTTCGTAACAGTAGCTTATGGTACCTGCCGGATTTTCTTTACGCTCTTTGTAAATGTCTCATTAATTCAAAGATGTTGTGAAATCAGATATGTTTAACCTGTTTCAAATTTTAATTACCCGAATATCAAAAGAATGCCGACTTAGTATTGTAATTGTTAATAGAGTTTTTACTAATGTTACGACGCCTAAATTTTAATGACTAACTGACGAGGCTTTCTTTTCTTTAAAAATTACACATACTTGTCTTACAACATGAACAATTTTTTTGCTCAACAATTTGTTTTCAGAATGTTATACATATTTTTCTGCATATACCGGGTGTAATCAAATGTAACTTTTGAACGGGTCGTTAGATTTTGTTCAAATTTTGGTGTATTATATTAGTGCCAGTTTGGGATTTTTTTACATAAAAAAACAATATGGCCGACTTCCAGTTTCACCGGAAATGATGCAAAAGCTGATAATTTAAATGGAACACCCTGTATATTTTTACATATTTGGATTCTAGGGCTTCAAATACATCCAGTTCATTTGTCAAATGTCAACTCAGGCGCCATTTTAATTTTTTTTTTAAATTGTTTTTGTTTTAGATCATTATGACGTCATCTAAATTATAGATAATTGACGTACAATGGCCTCCACAATATTATTTTTCATAATAATTAATTTTGGTAAGTTTGTTATCGTTCAAATTTAAAAATTACGGTCTTTTAACTAAAACTCACTGTTCCCAATAGAAACATACATGAACCACCCTGTATATTAAATATTAAAGTACTAGTAAAACGTTATGCATTGTAATTTCCTTAGTTACTATATAAAGCTGTAATTTTTTATTTTCTAATTTTTATTAACACAACATGCTCGTGAAGCCGATTCGGTCAAAGTAAAATGGCGTTTGAGTTGAGATTTGGCAGATGAACTGTATGTATTTGAAGCCGTAGAATGCAAACATGTAAAAATATACAGGTTGTTCCATTTAAATTTTCAGCTTTTGTGTCATTTCCGGTTAAACCGGAAGTCGTTCAGATTGTTTTTTTATGTAAAAAATCCCAAACTGGCTCTAATATAACCCATCAAAACTTGAACAAAATCTAACAACCCGTTCAAAAGTTACAGGTGTAGCCACTATTTATTTAGACCCGGTATAAGGTGTAACAGAATGTAGTGAGGTACATTTAAGAGTGTACATTTAAAAATATGAAAAAACTTCATATAAACATGGATCCGGAAATGCTCCGTTTTCATGATAAGGGGTGTTTAAACTTTTCCGTCTTTAATAGTTTATTTTACGGTTATCGAAAACCCGAAATATTGAGATGAGTTTTGGTACACGCAAATGTATCGTTAAAGGTCACATGTATAAAATTTTTTTCTAAAGCACTTACATCAGTGGCGTTCGTGCCACCAAATCTTTACGTTTGGTGAAAAAACTGCACGCCACTGGTTTTTGCAAGAATTATTTTCACTTTCTTAATGCCAAATTAATTCTGTTCTTGGGATTTTTCGGAATCGTGATTAAAAAATAGTAATCTAGTTGGCATTGTTTTTAAACGTCATACATTTCTTGTCAAACCAAAACAAAAAGGAATGACAAAAAGTACCTAGCGATTTGAATTTTGTGTTCCAGTTAATTTTTAATTATTTTCTACAAAATAAGTATGTACTGTGGCAAGGCGAATGGAAATTAGTACAAAGCAAGATGTATGTATGATGATGCATTTTTTGACCGTCACCGAGCTGGTAGCGTAGTGGTGATACAACCTGCTTAGCTTTCGGGAGGTAATGGGTTCGATTCCCTTTACCGTCTACCTTGTATGAGTTTTTGTCAGGGGGTTTTCCCCATACACACGTAGCGGCATGGTCACTGTGTATATGCACACCATGTGCGGCTGCTTAGGCGAATGCTGGGGTAGTATCTTCCCCCTCAGAACCCTAACTCCGTTCCTTCCGATCCTATCCTGACCACACCTATCCTTAATGCCACCATGCATATATACGTAATGTATGTATGTATGCTGGGAATCCATGTTTGTGGTTGAAGGAGCTCGGAAAGCTCGAACAGCCCGCCCTCCCCCTTGGGGAGGGAAGGAAATACGTGGTCTTTTCCTTTCTTTTCCTTTGACCGTCAGTTACCTTGTGCGAACACCTCTCATAGACGTTTGAGAGAAACAGGAAAACTAACAGATATTTTATTAAATATTATAAATTTTATTAAATACATAAATAAAAAGTTTACCTAAAGTAGGATTTGAACCTACGACCTGTACTTTGCTAGAATACCGCACTAACCAACTGTGCTATCGAGATACTAGCCCCAATCGATGTAAATTTTGTCTTTATGTATGTAGAACTGATGCATATTCTAAATATGAGATTACAGTCAAATTAATTATATTAATGGAATGTGAGCCTGCAATATCGCAAGGATTCACAATAACAAAAACTAATATTTTAACAGATATTTTGTTGATTGTGGGGGGCTAAGAGCTGCTGAAACTGTGGAAAATGTTTTAAGAGCGGTTGAACAAAATCTTGAAAGAAGTACAAGGCATCTAACAGAGGGATTGGGGAATACCAACCAGGTTAATATATCCTATCATTTAAAGAGAGTACACGCCCTTTCCGAAGCAAACTTCTAGCCAAATTGCAATATTGCCACTGGTCAAGACAAAGAAATGCACGGACGAAGCTTCATTTCAATCAATTTGTGGGCAGGAATAGTTCAAATTATTTGGGTGGACCCTATATTTTACTCAGAAGATTAAGCAGACAAACATACTTGCATTTTTTACAAGAGAATTTACCCAACCTACCAGAAGCTGCTCATTTTAGTAGCAATGTACGAGATTATTTAAACGTTACGTTCCAAAGCAAGTGGATTGGTCGTGGTTGGCCTATTTCTTGGCCACCCTGATCACCTGGTTTAAATACCTGCCTCTGGGGGCATCTAATGCAAGTAGTGTATTCCACTGCCATAGTAAATGAAGCCACATTAGTCGAAGGCGTTATCGATGCTTGCGACATAAAATCCCGCCCCATTCGGATGTCCAGAAGGGCAGTGCCCAAGAGAAAGTACTTAATTTCTGATCCACTATTTCAACATCCAGGGCATCAGTTGTTTCTATTTGAAAGCTTCGATTCACCCGACTTGCAATTTCCCCAATACAATCTTTACTCTAACTTTCGATGTGCGTATCTCAAGGACAACATGTTCTTACTCAAATTAGATTCACTTTTCATCTGCTACTAATCCTCCTGTCGTAGTGCGGAAACATTTGTTATTTTTTGTGATCTCACACAACTGATATCTTCTAGATGTGTTTCTTACATCAATCCCGTTTGTTTAAAAAAACTTCAGTGCTTTCCCCTCTAGGTCTCTACTGTTCCTAGTGCCTCTGCTGTTCGCAACTCTGACAGAATCTTCTGATGTTCTAACTCAGCTAAATAGAGTGATTTACGGGACTTCTTTGCTACCTTTCCATGGGGTGAATAGTGTTTTAAGTCTTCCTCTTCTTCGGACAATACCCTCTCAGTATCTGAAGTCATCCTCATGGGCATCGAGTTACACATTCCCAAAAACAAAATCGTATAGGTCATTCACGTTCCCAACCTTGGTTTAATAAGTCTTGTGCTGGTGCAATATCTTTGAAAAATAAATCTTATATTAGATGGAAATCTAATAAAACAGTCGAGAGTCATGCAGACTACGTTAGTATTAGAAATACCTGTAAGTGTTATCACTAAAGCTAAAAAACTGTTTGAACAACGAAAATGCAATGAACTAGCTACATCTCCTTTGGGCAATCGTAAATTTTAGTCTTTGGCTAAAGCCATCAGTACAAACGTTGTTACATCTTCATTTCCCCCCTGACATCTTTTGAAGTATCTGTAGTTGCTGATTCTTAAGACAACGCCAATTTCTTTGTGGATTTATTTGCATCAAATGCAATTGCTTAATGATTCTGGAAAAGAGGTCCCCTAGTCAACTCTTCTTCGTACGCTATGACACCAATTACCTTTCGGTACAAGCTCCCAGAATCGATTATTAGTAGGTTTAATCTCAATAAGGCGACTGGTCCAGACGGTATCCCAGATATGTTCCCGAGAACTGATACCAGTACTATCTAAGCTCTATTCGATCTTTTTGTCTGCTAGATAGGTTCATTCAGCATGGAAGTTAGCAGATGTTCAACCCACTCCCAAAAAAGGCGATAAGACCAATTGCCATTTCCATTTTGTCCAAAAACATGGAAAAACCACCAATCAGCAACTACCTCTTTTCTTAAAACAAACAAACTCTATAGTCACCACCAACACGGGTTTAGGCCAAGTCGTTCAACAGGTGATCTTCTTTCATATGTGACCCAAGAACAGTTCATTAGAACAATCCGGTAAAACAGTAGTCGCTTTAGATATCTTAAAGGTATTTGACCAAGATCGGCATAAGTGTTTACTTGCCAAACTCACCTCGTTTGAGTTAAATGATGGGCACATCAACTGGGTTTGTAGACGAATACGTGTCGTAGTTGATTCTCCAGTCATTTTATCAAGTTTATTTAATGGCCAAGGTTTTTAAAATTGGAATTTGTTTGATGCCCACCACCTTGACCAAATGCAAAGAGAGTTAGTGTTCTTAATCTAGTCCCTGGTCTTTCTCTGCAAGTACTTGTCAATGGTATTTCTCAAGATGCGATATTTGAGCAAACTTTATTATTGGTTTCCATTCCACATTTTCAGTACTTCATATCAGGGGAATTTGTAGCCTGCTGGCGTAATCTAGGATTTTTCCAAAATCATAGCTTTTAAAGAAGCGTTTATATTTGGAATTTCTATATAAAAACCTAAGTAATTGGAAAACTGATGGCGTTGATTTGAAAGTTCAGGTACTGGTGTTGAAGTTTAATCCATTGAACTACATGAAGCAGCCGAAGTAGGTTGTTTCGCTCTTTAGAAAGTTTTCTTTTTCACTTTTCGCCTTTTCACTTGCTTCAGAGACAGCTTTTGTACCTTCATCAATGCGAATCTTACATTTCTTGGAGAAAAAGGTGTCAATAGTTTTGAATCCAACCACACCACGTTTCTTTGCAGTGTTTTGAATTTCCAAGAGCGTTTCTTGACGGAGCTGAAAAAGAAAAACTTGTCAAGGTAACTATTGGTGTCTTCTATATTTTTAGACGGGCAATTATAATAAAACGCCACACTAGAAAAATCTGTAAATAATTCTTAAGTTCGCAGTGTAGTGACTGGTACGTAATACTTAATTAGGAAATAAAATTGCAGTGCAATACAAACGATTAATTTTTATTAAAAAAACAATAATCTATGTCAAACAGACCTTTAAAACTTCATGTTAATAGACATCTAGGTGCTAACTTAATAAAATTCCAAGGCCGCCCGCTTCTATAAAAATATCGCAAACGCACACACGTGCGCACGCACACGTGCACACGCCCACACGCACACGCACAAGCACACACACACGAACACGCACACGCACACATACACACACTTAGGTGTTTTCTTGATATTGGTCGATCTGGATCCCTTTCATTAAACATTCGTTCTGCTGCATTCAGATTACTTCTTGTTTCACTAGTAATTAATATAGCTTTACATTTGTCTTCTAGAGTACATCTGATTTGGAAGAGTTGGATAGAAAGAATGGTTCAGTACAAAAAACGTCAATTTTGAAGGACAAAGTATTTTCACTTTTGACAGATCTCGAGGGCAAACAAACAAAATCAAACGTGTGTTTCTATGGTTTTGCCGTCTAATATGACTTGACGTTATTTTGTTTTACGATACTACTGCATATGAATGCCACTTTTGTTTCCCCTTCAGCTAATGTCAAATGATGTCACGTGAAAATGGTTAACTGAAATAAGAGCGTTCATCTTTTTAACATCCAAGTGTACCGAAGTTTAAATCTTAGATTAATAAAGAAATGCAATACGTTTTGCCAAAAGCGGTAACTATTTAGTTAATGATAATGCTTGATAATAATGTTTTGAGATCTTTGGATTGAAACTCATAAATCAGTATTAATAGATTAATGTTGTTGATGTCATTGAAAAGGACCTGGAACGAGCTTTCAAATGAGGACTGACCGCTATTTTTAATGATTACGTCACTGAATACCATCAAAAACGTTGTTTATGTGCCTTAGGTTTTCCAAAATTTTATTAATTTCAGGTTTATGGTTCACATAATGGGTGGGGACTTTAGACGGGCACTGTATAAAGAGATCAGTTTGTGTACAAATAACTCTAAATAAGCTGGTTGAATCAAATACACTTGAAAAACGATTAAAACAATCCCTCGCAAGGATAAGGTGAAAACAAGACAGTTACGTTAATAAAGCGATCGATAACCTACCCACAGGCAATGTCACAAAAGATTTATGACTGCGCTAGGAACTACGGAATCCATTTTTCATAACTTACGCTTTCATCGCTCTGCATTTAAAACCAATAAGAATGAGTTAGTTTTAACAGCTAGCCCGTGGGTAATCAGTCCCACTTGCGAAATCTGGCATAGAGATGGGATCCAAGCTTCCTTAATATCATCTGGACACGTTTCTGTAAACCCAGCATTGTTAAAAACTACAATTAAACTGAGGTTTATGATGCTTCGTTTGTCCATGCATTGAGTCCTACGTGACGGAATATATTAGCAAAGTAATCAGCAATGCCAAATCATACCAGCAATAAGAGGAACCAAAGCGTACTTTCGAGATGTATTGGTAATTAAATTACCACCGCATTACTGTCCTATGTTATAAAGACAAAATACTGCACGATTTCAATATCTGGTGATAATTAAATTGTAACTTCTTGCAAGCCATTGACCCATTTTCTATAAGTTACACCATCTTGTTGAATTGCTTATTGCGAGCTTTAATCTACATCTAAATACCTACTTACGCTTGAATATAATGCTTTAATTAATCACTTTTTCTCCAGTCCATAACGGGTTATGGTACGCGCTTTAAAATTAAGACCGTGGCGATTATTTATAGATATGAGTTGTTTACATACCCGAATCGCGTATTATAACCGTAACAGTGCGACTGTTTATCGATATAAGTTTGTTTAGGCAACCACTTTATTATTGACAAACCCAATTAAAACCAACAAAGAAGGCAAATTCGCGTTATTATTATTTTTTTTTTTTACTAAAACGGAAATGATAATATATTTATGGCCGGAAGGTTTTATAATTTTATCTGTAGAAAAGGATAGAGCGTTTAATTAATACCTGGTACAACAGAATGAAACCTCTAATAACAACTAACTGTTTACTCCCAAATCCACCTTGTTTTTTAAAAGTAACAAGAAAGATTACCTGGGAATATTTTTATGCTTTCTATTAAAAGAAGTACTAATTTTGGAAATATTTTGCTCTAAACGGTTTGTCATGGCCTATTCGAATACACAATTCGAACCGTGTGGGAGAATACTTCCCCACTTGTTTTCTTTTCCTTTTCAACCCTTAATTATATACAGGCTGTCCCAAATTCGAGGGCAAGCATGGGGATCTCGCTTATTATAAGAGATAGGATATATGTTTAAATTCTGCACTTTTGCTAAATTCGATGCCGAGTAATAATCTGAAAAGAAATTTGAGCTAACTCGAATGGATTTGGTTTTATGCTCAAAAACTAAAAATTTCGATTTTCGTTTTCGCGTTTGGCCACCTTATTATTAGGAATTTTCAAAATTCGATTAAACATTATTAAAGCACCTTTTTACGCACAATACTAATACGGTATTAAAAATATTATGTGACGTTTCGTTTATTCTGAACCATCATCAGGTTTATTTTTTCTTATGGGGTTAAGATATATTTTATGTCGTTGGATGGAGAATGTTATGCTGATTTTAGCAATATATAACACTTTATGGTTTGATCGACTGCGAACTAAAATAATGAGAATAATACGAAGAACAAGATTCCGCCTTCTTGGATCCAGCAAGGAATAATTACAGTAGTTGTCTAGTCTGCTACCATATGCATTTCGAGGTTTCTGAAAACATCCAAATTCTCGCAAATTTTGGTCTAATTTTAAAAATATCTCTGGTTTGGTTGCTGCCTCTCCGGATATTCCTCTAAATATCTTTGTTCTGCTCTGACACTATTTCTATTGAGCTATAAAATATCCTTATCATGTCTCGTTTTTCTGAATTTGAAAACATTCTAAAGAAACTTGCAAATTTTAAAGCACTAACACGAAGGATCTTGCAGTTATTACCCTTTTAAATTAGAAAATGACATGACAAAAGCCAACTCCTGAGTTTTGTTTGATTTATGGGTATCGTGGTTATTTAATATTTAGTTTTTAATTTAAGAGTATTTTAGTTCGCAGTCGATCAAACCATGAAGTGTTATATATTGGTAAAACCAGTATAACTTTCTCCATCCAACGCCATAAAAATATGTCTTAACCCGATAAGAAAAAATAAACCTGATGATGGTTCAGAATAAACAAAACGTCGCATAATATTTTTAATACCGTATTAGTATTGTGCGTAAAACTTGCCTTAATAATGTTTAATCGAATTTTGAAAATTCCTAATAATAAGGTAGCCAAACGCGAAAAACAAAATTTGAAATTTTTAGTTTTTGAGCATAAACCAAATCCATTCGAGTTAGCTCAAATTTCTTTTCAGATTATTACTCGGCATCGAATTTAGCAAAAGTGCCGAATTTAAACCTATATCCTATCTCTTATAGTAAGCGAGATCCCCATGCTTGCCCTCGAATTTAGGACAGCCTGTACATATAAATCTTAATTACATAAAATATATCACACTGAAGAACATTATCAAATATTATTAATTATATTATTATTAATATACGCACGCACCAACACTTACATACACAAACGCACACGCACCTACACTCGCACTCGGATCTGCACTTGCACTTGCACCCGCATCCGCCCTCGCACTTCTGGCGATCTTGTACAAATCTGTTGGAACAGCATGTATTTGTTTTTTTCGTATTTCGAGTTTCAAGACATGGCGCTTATGATTTCCACGTAGACCTTTAAATCTTCTCCAATATCTATTTTCTTTTCTTTTACTTTAACAAAAGCGCTTTCGGGAGATAAAGCGGGTGGCAGTCGCCCTTTTTAATCCACACCTTAAACATCATTTAGTACGTCTTCACTAGTGACCAATGTAGAAAAATTCAATGAAAAAGAACTTAAGTTATTAGACCACTAAATAACTTTGTAAACATGTCGGTTAAGAATGCCCCAATGAACAAATAATGATCTAGTAAACACTACTAAAGCCGGTGTCGCATACTTTTTGTCAACCACCTGTTCATTAATTTTCAAACAAACAATGTTTATTATTATAAACAATGTTTGTATTTATTACATCGGAGAGCCAATTGAAGGTTCTAGTGAAGAGAATACATAAGTAGGTGACTTGTTGTTAGAGGGAAGTCTTTCTTGATTCATGGTGAGGGAAAGATCGCTGTTGGCTAGCTTTGGGAATTTACCTTCCGTGTAGTTAGGATGTCGGAAGAGGATTGTTTGGGTTTTGGTGGGTTTGAGGAAGACTCTCCACCGGTTCGCCTATTTGGAGAAGTTCTGGAGGGTTTTGGATGAGGTGGGAGGCCGTTTCGTTGTTCCGGTTAACCGTCCAGAAGGCCGTGTTATCCCAAAACTGTGCAACGACTACTGCGGGTTATGTAACCTCGGAAATGTCGGGTGCGAATATAGTGTAAAGGATCGGGGCTAAGGCAGAACCTTGCGAAACGCCTGCTGTAGGTTGAAAAGATTGAGGTGTTTCTTACTTTGAATCGAACAGACCGATTAGTCAGGTACGAGTAGGAGTTTGGAGAAGGAGTCAGGTATGTTGAGGTTGCGGATCTTGTCTAGAAGACTGGCATGTCAGATCCTGTCAAGTACTTGCTTAATGTCCAGAAACAGCCAGGTTACACTGCTTATGATTCAATGCTATGGTGGTTTCCGTAATCAGCTTCAACAAGGGATTGTGACACGTTCGATTGGGACGGAAGCCTAATTGGCCTAAGATTATAACCGTAACAGTGCGACTGTTTATCGATATAAGTTTGTTTAGGCAACCACTTTATTATTGACAAACCCAATTAAAACCAACAAAGAAGGCAAATTCGCGTTATTATTATTTTTTTTTTTTACTAAAACGGAAATGATAATATATTTATGGCCGGAAGGTTTTATAATTTTATCTGTAGAAAAGGATAGAGCGTTTAATTAATACCTGGTACAACAGAATGAAACCTCTAATAACAACTAACTGTTTACTCCCAAATCCACCTTGTTTTTTAAAAGTAACAAGAAAGATTACCTGGGAATATTTTTATGCTTTCTATTAAAAGAAGTACTAATTTTGGAAATATTTTGCTCTAAACGGTTTGTCATGGCCTATTCGAATACACAATTCGAACCGTGTGGGAGAATACTTCCCCACTTGTTTTCTTTTCCTTTTCAACCCTTAATTATATACAGGCTGTCCCAAATTCGAGGGCAAGCATGGGGATCTCGCTTATTATAAGAGATAGGATATATGTTTAAATTCTGCACTTTTGCTAAATTCGATGCCGAGTAATAATCTGAAAAGAAATTTGAGCTAACTCGAATGGATTTGGTTTTATGCTCAAAAAATTAAAAATTCCGATTTTCGTTTTTCGCGTTTGGCCACATTATTAGGAATTTTCAAAATTCGATTAAACATTATTAAGGCACCTTTTTACGCACAATACTAATACGGTATTAAAAATATTATGTGACGTTTCGTTTATTCTGAACCATCATCAGGTTTATTTTTTCTTATGGGGTTAAGATATATTTTATGTCGTTGGATGGAGAATGTTATGCTGATTTTAGCAATATATAACACTTTATGGTTTGATCGACTGCGAACTAAAATAATGAGAATAATACGAAGAACAAGATTCCGCCTTCTTGGATCCAGCAAGGAATAATTACAGTAGTTGTCTAGTCTGCTACCATATGCATTTCGAGGTTTCTGAAAACATCCAAATTCTCGCAAATTTTGGTCTAATTTTAAAAATATCTCTGGTTTGGTTGCTGCCTCTCCGGATATTCCTCTAAATATCTTTGTTCTGCTCTGACACTATTTCTATTGAGCTATAAAATATCCTTATCATGTCTCGTTTTTCTGAATTTGAAAACATTCTAAAGAAACTTGCAAATTTTAAAGCACTAACACGAAGGATCTTGCAGTTATTACCCTTTTAAATTAGAAAATGACATGACAAAAGCCAACTCCTGAGTTTTGTTTGATTTATGGGTATCGTGGTTATTTAATATTTAGTTTTTAATTTAAGAGTATTTTAGTTCGCAGTCGATCAAACCATGAAGTGTTATATATTGGTAAAACCAGTATAACTTTCTCCATCCAACGCCATAAAAATATGTCTTAACCCGATAAGAAAAAATAAACCTGATGATGGTTCAGAATAAACAAAACGTCGCATAATATTTTTAATACCGTATTAGTATTGTGCGTAAAACTTGCCTTAATAATGTTTAATCGAATTTTGAAAATTCCTAATAATAAGGTAGCCAAACGCGAAAAACAAAAATCGAAATTTTTAGTTTTTTGAGCATAAAACCAAATCCATTCGAGTTAGCTCAAATTTCTTTTCAGATTATTACTCGGCATCGAATTTAGCAAAAGTGCCGAATTTAAACCTATATCCTATCTCTTATAGTAAGCGAGATCCCCATGCTTGCCCTCGAATTTAGGACAGCCTGTACATATAAATCTTAATTACATAAAATATATCACACTGAAGAACATTATCAAATATTATTAATTATATTATTATTAATATACGCACGCACCAACACTTACATACACAAACGCACACGCACCTACACTCGCACTCGGATCTGCACTTGCACTTGCACCCGCATCCGCCCTCGCACATCTGGCGATCTTGTACAAATCTGTTGGAACAGCATGTATTTGTTTTTTTCGTATTTCGAGTTTCAAGACATGGCGCTTATGATTTCCACGTAGACCTTTAAATCTTCTCCAATATCTATTTTCTTTTCTTTTACTTTAACAAAAGCGCTTTCGGGAGATAAAGCGGGTGGCAGTCGCCCTTTTTAATCCACACCTTAAACATCATTTAGTACGTCTTCACTAGTGACCAATGTAGAAAAATTCAATGAAAAAGAACTTAAGTTATTAGACCACTAAATAACTTTGTAAATATGTCGGTTAAGAATGCTCCAATGAACAAATAATGATCTAGTAAACACTACTAAAGCCGGTGACGCATACTTTTGTCAACCACCTATTCATTAATTTTCGAACAAACAATGTTTATTATTATAAACAATGTTTGTATTTATTACATCGGAGAGCCAATTGAAGGTTCTAGTGAAGAGAATACATAAGTAGGTGACTTGTTGTTAGAGGGAAGTCTTTCTTGATTCATGGTGAGGGAAAGATCGCTGTTGGCTAGCTTTGGGAATTTACCTTCCGTGTAGTTAGGATGTCGGAAGAGGATTGTTTGGGTTTTGGTGGGTTTGAGGAAGACTCTCCACCGGTTCGCCTATTTGGAGAAGTTCTGGAGGGTTTTGGATGAGGTGGGAGGCCGTTTCGTTGTTCCGGTTAACCGTCCAGAAGTTCGTGTCATCCCAAAACTGTGCAACGACTACTGCGGGTTATGTAACCTCGGAAATGTCGGGTGCGAATATAGTGTAAAGGATCGGGGCTAAGGCAGAACCTTGCGAAACGCCTGCTGTAGGTTGAAAAGATTGAGGTGTTTCTTACTTTGACTCGAACAGACCGATTAGTCAGGTACGAGAGTAGGAGTTTGGAGAAGGAGTCAGGCATGTTGAGGTTACGGATCAGGTCTAGAAGACTGGCATGTCAGATCCTGTCAAGTACTTGCTTAATGTCCAGAAACACAGCCAGGTTACACTACTTGTGATTGAATGCTCTGTTGGTTTCCGTAAGCAGCCTCAACAAGGGATCGTGACACGTTCGGTTGGTACGAAAACCTAATTGGCCTAATTGGGAAGAGTTGAATTCAAGGTGGTCTCTGAGTCGCCTGGCTAGAATCTGCTCAAAGGATTTTCCGAGGCAACTCAGGAGGGAGATGGGTCTATAGGAGGAAGATATGGTTAAGTCGGAGTGGGATTTTGGTATCATGACTGTAGAGGCCGATTTCCAATCCGTCGGTAAGTGGGATAGGAGTAAAATAACAATGAAAACAAACAAAGAATTCAATAATTATTTATTTTATCGCATACATAAAGCTCAAATATTCCAACTAGTAATAATAGATTATTGAAAAACTAATATTATAAAAAAGTAAGAAAATAAAACGGTTTAGTTTTTCATTTTTCGTGTTGCGGATTTTTTTTCATTATTGTTCGGTGTCTTCGATTTTTCACCTAGCATTGGGTTACATCCTAAGGATTTATGAAAGGTACGGTAATTAGTTTTTATGTGGTTTTTGGCACACAATTCACCGAGGGCATCTAATTTTGTTTTTGCCAATTTTATTTGTGTTTGATATGCAGGTGTTAATAATATCTTAGGATCTGTACTAGAACCTCTGCTTGTTTTACGAATAACATTTTTTCTGTAATCACCATCGTAACTATTTTTATAAAAACACTCAAACGTTCGTCCTGAATATATATATATATATATATATATATATATATATATATATATATATATATATATATATATATATATATATATATATAGTCCATTTCATTTATAATAAATGGTTTGCCAGATTTCTTAGCGTTTCCTATTATAGGAATCCATTGCGCTGGTACATAAACAGGTTCAGATTTTATTTTGATTTTCTATTAGTGAGTGCTTGTTGTCATCTTAGTTCTGCGTATGACCGACAACTAGAAATGTTAGTCCTGTAGACGGAATATCTAAGTCCCTAACTGAATTTATTTTTAGTCTGTTCACGACGTCGCAATGTAAAACGGTAGAAACATTGTTGGCGTAGCATTCTAGAAACTTCTATAGGCAAGTTCCGATCTCATTGGCTCCACGGTGACCCTCTCCTCATTCCAGATATAACAATGCCCTTGTAAAGAACCCAAGTTAAGGATTGTGAAATTGTATGTGACTAACTTGGACTATTAATTTCGCCCGATGGAGTTTGCAACACTGCTTGCAAGTTAAAGCAAGCAACAACACAGCCATTAGTTTTTGCTAGTTGCTTATCCATTTCCTTTTCTAGTCTTGACAGTTCTTTTCTTTTACATGTTTGTTGTAGTTTTCCAACAATATCTTTTCTCGTCTTCATTTGAATTATTGTACTGCTCTTTTTAGGCGTGAACAATGATATATTAAACTCAGTTCGAAATGTCCTTAAGAATATTGTATAGTTTGCAAACTGTCTCTCTTCAGTTTTGCAATCAATTACATAATCTCTATGAATATCCGCTAAGGTTCTTCCCCCATCTATGTATTTTCTTGTAGTCTGAGCTCGTAAGTAATGTAAGTAATGTAAGTAATGACTCTATACGAGGTAATGAGTTAATGTGGTCTAAGATTCCTTGTTTAATTACGTTATCCACTGTTCTGTGATGATTATGTTTTCCTCGCTTCTCTTCTTCTAAAAAACCATCTTTTGTTTTACATCCAACTGTTCGAATTACTCGATCTGATACTCCTAGGGTATTCACAAAAAAAGTTTACATACTCTAACCTTAGCTTCGTGTAAATTAAAGTAAAATGCATGTTTCTTTTGTGTAACTCATTATTTGCAGTACTGATGGTAGAAGGAATTGTAGTTAAACAGTTCGATATATAATTTCTCTGGTTTTGAAGGTTTCCCAATTCCCAAAACATTTTAAAAGGACATAATCTGTTCGTTTCATCAATTTTTTCTGAGCTTTTAAAGATGCATGATTCTTTACACGACGTCAACATCTTTATCTCATTCACAATACTCTTTCTAGAGAGTAGTACCGGGGCACCTTGCGCCGCCATGTTGGATTTTGACGTCACAGAAGCCCCGGGGTGTGGGGCACCTTTGGTCGCCATTTTTTACTCGCCCACGTGGGGGACCGGATTTTCAACCCTTATTTTGAGATGGTGATCTTTTAATTATTTTTATTAATATAAGATGATCCTTTTTTAATTATTTTTATTAATATAAGATGGTGATCTTTAATTATTTTTATTAATTAAATATCCTAGGGGGATTCTCAATCTGATAGTTTATAAGAAGATGATGATCTTTTAATTTTTATTAATTAATTATTTTTTAGCCCCAGGGAAATTATGTAAAATATAGTTTATTTTAATTTTGTGTTTTACTATTAGCATTTATTAGAACTTGTTTATCAGATATAATTTGAAGAATTGATTAGATAATAATAATCACGTATACACTGACTGTACTTTCCTATATTACTTTTATTAGCGTGTTTTTCTTAATTACTTGTTTAACTTAAAGCATATCGATCATGTTCTTGAATTTGTTGGTGTCAGAGATAACAATCAGAAATTAATTTTTTACCTGATATAAATATAAATTTCTGCTTTTTGTCTTTTGTCATAGGGCTGGTCTAGGGGTAGGGTTATTTTGATGGTATTAAGGTCCTTCTGGCTGTAACCCCTGGAGGTTGCACACGCATACAATGTTGGAAATTGTATAAAGATTATTATTTAGTCTATTGCTTTAAAAGGTTTAAATGCTATTGGAGAAACCGTATTTTTTCTAATAATGATAGCAGCTGTGTTAAGGATTGATCTTGCGTGGGGGAATTTGAATGACAGTAAAATTTAATTATAGAACACTTATTTTTATTGTAAATTGCATACTTATCCTCAGTGAACTATAAAAATTACTGACATTCCTAATGAAACAAATTTTTATTAAGTTAATTAATTACATAGCAGTTTGTGTTTTCTAAAACGAATATTAAAACATAGTTTACCTGCTTTGAAATAATATCCATCCGACCGTTAAAAAATGTTGTACGTCTTAATATTTTTTAAAAGAAACTTAATGCTTAGATGTTAACTGTAATTAAAAAAATCTGTAAATAAATAAAGGGTTAACACCACACTTACCAGCTCTGTAACGTTTTAGGGCACTGATTTACGCGTGATGGTCACCGCTTTTGTGTTGCTTGTGTAATTAAACTTTCTAGATTGTGTAAAACCAGCTATTGGTTTCCCCATAGTGTAAAATATACAAATAACCTTATCATCTTTATCGCACTTACTGCAACATACATTTACCTTTCTCTTAAAATAAAATCGGTTTGAAAAATATTCATATACGGATACACAAATTGTTTTTATAAAAAAAAACCATATTAAGTGTTTGGAATGTTTAAAATTCCATAACAATATGTAGTAAGAAATCACTGTTCATGTTTACTTTAGCTAATTACCGTGTAATTATATAACTTTGTTTAATTTAATAGTTTAAAAACCAATATAAATGGTTAATATAATTTCTTTTAAAAAACACTAAATAATAAACTTTATATAACACGATTTTTAAAAAACACATGCCGAATTAAAAGAAAAAAGAGTAGGTATTACGCAATTCTTAATTAAAACAATTAAGGTATTAAAAAATATCTTTATTTTATCAGAATAGAATGGTTGGATAACAGACGTTAAACAATATTTTAATTATCTCATCATTTAGAATTAAAAAATGTACTAAAATAGTTTTTTACAAAATCAAACATAGGTAAATTATGTAACCTAAAATATAGAAACACTAAGACTAAAATCCACATACATCCGAATGATAGTCTTGTAGTATTTTTTATTGTATACGAAGCATATGGAATTCTTCTCTAGGAAATGTAAATCATATCCTTGCGGTGCTCGCCCAGAGGAATCAAAATACTCGCCATTACCATTCTCGTCAATGTAGATAGCGGTCCAATGCTGACCTGGCTTGTTTGCAGGATCCGTGTTTACGATAATTGCACACGGTCGAGGTGCGTGTTTCGGTAATTGATTAGAAGCACATACAAGCCGAAACACATTCTTCTTGTGGCTGGGGATCGATTTCAAGCATCTCAACACTTGTACCGCATACATCTTTGGAATTGGTATGTGTCCAGTCTTGTAGTAGTAATGCGTTTTCCAGTGCACACATAGGCTCAGTGATGTTATGGTTTAAGCAGCTATATGATTTTGCTTCCTTTTTCAACTGTTTAATCGATGGACAACCAGTCTCCTCCAGGTTTACTATTGGTTTGTTAAGAAACCTTAAAACTGTTGTTTTCATTGCCCTTAACGTGAATTTTGTTAAATGGGCGCAACACTCTCACGGAAAATTCCCGTGTCATTACCGGTATGTAGTGTGCAGGCGAAAAACTACATCTTTATGACCCCGTAAGCATAGTTTTCTGAAGTAATATTTATTATACGCATAAGCGGAGATAAAACATCACCCACAATTTGCGGTTCAACGATGTCGCAATAAACAAACATCTGAGTTGGTAAGCCTATCCATATACTAGCGGGGTGAGGGGGTATTGGTTCCATGGCTATGTCCTGATACGGTCGATAACCCAATTGTAAGGCTAGACGTTGTGAGAATCCGAATAGCGAGAGCTGAGTTTTTAATTTCGTAGAGACGCGCTTAGTTAGATTATGATACTCGATTGTTAGCAATTTACTTATTAGTACATGGTTATTTAGCTCGCTGATAATTTCTTCTATGCTGGCGTAATTTCCCGAAGCGAATCGTATCACATACCAGCCATCTTCAATATAAATGATCTTCTCGTTGTCGAGTTGAAAATATTCTGCGGCCTTTTTTAATATCGTTTCCAACACGTTCTCGCCAGGTGGCTCCGTTCCATAATAAATTAAATTATCTATTGCACTTACAGCGGCAAAAGAACATGAGTACTGAATCTCCGATATCCCTACAACCCACAAGCCCGTTAATCTTATTCGTTTTGGCAGTTGCGTAATAAAACTTGACGTCATATTACCTGGAAAATACGTCATAGAGCTATTATTCAATGAGGTAAGATAAAACTCCATTTTTATATATCTCTCAACTGCGAAGCTAACACCCAGTTATTAAATTTGTCACTGTATCCACGCCACTTGACCAGGTATTGTTTATTTCGCCCACGGCCCTTTTCAGCTAGAATCTTATCGACTTTGAATAGAGTATCTTTATCAACCGGAACAACTTGCAATTCTTCTTCGTAAAAGGTGCTCTCAACAGGATCGTTATTAAGTTCGATTATTCTATAAACTGGTGGTCTTCTTTTTATCACCGCACTAATTGTAAAAACTTCATCGCTCCAATTCGTTTCATATCCCTTCTGAAAGGTGTACTTACTTCTGGCGATTCTGACATGCTCACCGACTTTATATTTAGGATGGCGTACTGGACCTAAACCTTTCGCGTACAGGTTATTCCACACTTCCAATATGTTTTTATCGTTTACTGCCGCGGGGGCCATCTTTATACTTGAATGAGGGCTATTGTTGTAGGCAGTCACAAGTCTTTCGAGTACATCAATATATCTGTAGGAATTTTTGTAAGTGAAATAACGCCACATCTTTGTTTTCAATGTTTTATTAAATCTTTCAACTACAGATGCTTTTACATCAGGGTTATTTGTTACATAGAAATTGATATTTTGTTTCTTGAAAAAGTTTTGCACACTGCTCGCCACAAACTCTTTACCTTTATCCGTCTGTACATTTGCCGGAGTATTGTCGCAATCCTTAAGAATATCCGCGAATGCTTCAATTACAGCTGAGGCTGTCTTCGTTTTAAGTGCTCTCGCCCATGCCCTCTTGCTAAATACATCAATTACCGTTAGTATGTAGTTGTATCCGCTATTGTGTTTACTTAAAGTCCGCATATCACAAAAATACGCCTGCCACAATTCGTAAAGGTTACTCACAACATATTTATTTCGTGGAAACTTTTTTCTGACTGGTTTATGTACCGTATAAGCTTCCTGTGTCTGCAGCCAGTTTTTTACTTCACCATATCTACCCTTTACAACATTAGTTAAAGGTGTTATACCAGCGAACCCTGCTGGGTGGGAGGGGTCATAGTATACAGCATCCATGTTATGGCCGCCACGAATCCCAATCTAGTGAAAGTCTTCTTCTTCTTTGAGAGATTCTTCTCGGTGTTTCTAGCGTTTCACTATCAGCATCGTAATTCTCACCTATAGTTGTGAGGGTCCGTTCCACACCGGGTTATACAGAAACATCATACCTTTGCGTATCTCCGATAAACGCTCGTGGTATATTTATTTCTTTAATGTACGTCGCAAACTGACGCCAACCGCGCGGGTTTGTGGTTTTTCGTTTTCTTAACGTCTCGTGAACTAGATCGATAATGTTGGAATGTGGTATGATCTCGCCTTTTATTGTGACAGTACCCCTTTTATCCCAAAAAACATCGCTGTTCGTATTCAGTATATGTAACAAATTCGCGCCTTTTCTCTTATATGAAAGCGAAAGCGTTGATACTATCCCGTCGTCTGTCAGACCTTTGCGTTGCGGTAAATTTCTAATATCATCAGAAACAGCGTCACCGCTAATTGTTATACTGGTGGGCTGACGTAACTGATTGGAAAAGTGTAGATACCTTTGAAGAACTTGGTTGTACTGCTGCCATTTGTCATGGTCGGTCATTTTAGTTTTTAAAACTTTATCTATATCGTTACCCAGCTGCGTTAAAATGTTGTGTAACATCCGGTGACTGTAAGCGCTGTATAAAGTCCATCGGCAGGATAATCATCTTCTTCAGAATGTGGTACATGGTTATTGAAACAGATTACCCAGAATTCTGCCGAGTAATGGTCCTAACAGGAGTCGTAGAAATGCACCACCTTTCTGTACAAGAAACTGTTTCTTCTTTTTTATAGATTCGCCTCTCTGTGCCAAGCGTCTTAAAGTGTGCTTATGTTGAGAGAGTCGCTGCTTCTGATCAGCTGACAGAGGTACACGACCTTTTAAAATGTTATGTGCACACTCGCAAATACACTCTACCTGTTTACTATCCAAACATTTCAATAAAGCGTCACGTTGACTTTTACTTAATCTGGCTAATGCATGTAGGATATCAGTGTTCTCGCTTAAAACGTCAACCATCATATATTTATGACTGTGAGACTTAAACCCTTTTTTTCGCTATATATACTTGGCAAATACCCTGAGGCCCGAATATGTTTGTTCTATAACGTAGCACATCCGGTGTATTCTGTTTTAAATCGAACAATAAATACCCGTGTGGGCTTGAGGTAGCATCTTGGTATGCGGATTCTAAAAATTTTGGATTGTCCGGCGAAATCTGTCTTGCTAAATGCTGTATCTGAGCTCTGTCACGTGGGTTCTTAAACAAAATTATGTAATGGGCGTTGAGAGAAATATCCCGCTGTCCACGTCCTTGATGAAATATGTTCTGCGTTAAGAAAACACACTTAGATTTCGATGATGACAGCCTTTTGTAAAAATATCAACCACAGAGCCGTTAGTTTTGCGCATTAGATCGTCAATTATTATTAAGACAGGTTTTTCCCCGTCAAACTGCTCCTTATCAGGTAAACCCTTTTGAAACTCCACAGAGAGATCTTTAAATAAAGGCTGCCACTCACTGTAAAACCAGATAATTTTTTAAAAACCTGTATCGCAAGAGGTTTCGATATTTTTTAGAAAATCAACGATAAAATACGATTTCCCACATCCCGACGGACCTGCAACTATAGCCGAAAAGGGATGCTTAGACTGACCTTCCATCTTGAATCGCTAAACGATACTAACACATACTCCATCAGCAGCTTCGTTTAAATAGAAAAAAATCTTTATGCAATTTCCAACATTGTATGCGTGTGCAACCTCCAGGGCCAATCCTAAGACTTATCCCTAGACCAGCCCTAAGACAAAAGACAAAAAGCAGACATTTATATTTATATCAGGTAAAAAATTAATTTCTGATTGTTATCTCTGACACCAACAAATTCAAGAACATGATCGATATGCTTTAAGTTAAACAAGTAATTAAGAAAAACACGCTAATAAAAGTAATATAGGAAAGTACAGTCAGTGTATACGTGATTATTATTATCTAATCAATTCTTCAAATTATATCTGATAAACAAGTTCTAATAAATGCTAATAGTAAAACACAAAATTAAAATAAACTATATTTTACATAATTTCCCTGGGGCTAAAAAATAATTAATTAATAAAAATTAAAAGATCCTCATCTTCTTATAAACTATCAGATTGAGAATCCCCCTAGAATAATTAATTAATAAAAATAATTGAAGATCACCATCTTATATTAATAAAATTAATTAAAAAAAGATCATCATCTTATATTAATAAAAATAATTAAAAGATCATCATCTTATATTAATAAAAATAATTAAAAGATCACCATCTCAAAATAAGGGTTGAAAATCCGGTCCCCCACGTGGGCGAGTATAAAATGGCGACCAAAGGTGCCCCACACCCCGGGGCTTCTGTGACGTCAAAATCCAAGATGGCGGCGCTAGGTGCCCCGGTACTACTCTAGAGTCCTTGTTGCGCTTTTGCTTTCTTTCATTCCTTATCCGTTTATTTGGATCCCATTTTCTTTCCTTTTATTTCTTTCGAGATTTTCTTTATTATCATCAGAGTTTCCTCAAAAATTTGTAACTCCTTGAGCCCATAGTTGATAAATTACATCTGGTTCTAGGTCAGAATCGGTTTCTGATTCACTGCTGCTAGTTTCTTACTTACCTGACTCCAATTTGGGCTTCCTATCTCTCCAAATTCCGATTCCAAAGTATACTAAGTGCTATTACCGTTATCTATAGTATTACTTAAAAAAACTCATTAATGTTATCTTGAATATCAGATTCAGTTATTTCTAATGGAGCATCGTTTAATGGAATAGTAACATCTGTGTTAGCACAATGTTCATTATTTGGGCCTGGTCCGTATTCAATCTAGAGTAAATAAGATAAATACGGTTTACTAATTTTATTTACATTTTAATAATCTTATATTTACATCATTTTCGAAAATGCAATCTTGGGAAAGAGCTCTGTTTAAAAATTGAAGACCGTTATCACCATCAATATCGTCATCTACATTTGAGTTATTTTGTTTTATAGATAGTAATCGATTTTCCGAGGAATTTTCGTCCTATAAACACTTGGATTTAATTTAGCCATAAGTTCTGTAGGTTACCATTTCTAATTTTACCTTCAAACTTTCTGTGGATGTATCATGCATCGCTTTGGAAATTGCTAACTGCACTAAATATTTCACTTGTGAAACCATGACCTTGAGATCATAATATTATCGCAATCAGAATAACTTTCAACCGAATGTTATTCTCATACGTCACTCTCGCTGATGTAAACAGTCTCTTAATTTTTGCAACACTGTTGAAAATTATGCTACCAAAGACGCAAACAGACATAAGTATCCATCTAGTGATGAAATTTTAAATTAGCTTTACGTCAGTGTTACCTGACCAAAATATGTGCTATTTTATATCTAATACGTACAAAATCTCAAAATTCGTTTTTTTGGACTTATGACAGTGTTGTCGCCCTTAAGTTATTAAGT
Source organism: Vesta saturnalis (assembly GCA_036346205.1). Lineage (NCBI taxonomy): Eukaryota > Metazoa > Arthropoda > Insecta > Coleoptera > Lampyridae > Vesta > Vesta saturnalis. The sequence continues at coordinate 1,540,133 of JARFJB010002342.1, read as the reverse complement.
TATTAAACGTATTCAATAATTTACTGCCAATAAATATAGCAACAGCAACTCCACTTCATGACTTAAGAATCAGGGCTTCCCAAGGACATATACATGTACTTAAATTTCCCAAAATTCTTACAAAAAATCTGAAAATCCTAATTTTCTACTATAAATTCTGCACACGGTGACATATGTTGAAATAGTCTACAGCGTTTCAAAATTTTCAAAACGACATTGTAAGGGAAAAGGCTAAATGATTTGGCGGCTTATTTCCTATAATGGAGCCATCCGCAAATGTTTATTAATTTTTCATTAAAGTATACTCTTCATTTTCCTTGGTTCCTTATAAATTTTATTCATTTTTTTTACGACAATAAATTACAATATTTTAGGAACATTAGATGTTCCAAAAAATTACAATCAGGCACTGAATTTGAATAATTTTCGTCCAACATTCGGTTTCTATCTTTTTTAGTCTATTTTCATGTTCGATTCAAGATTTCTATGGCGTAAATATACAGATAATTTTTTTCATTCTCCCCAGTACTTGTACAATTAATAATAATAAAGAGAAATACCAAAGATAAGATCATGTACGAACAACTGTCAAAAAAAAACTGGTAGCTCTCATAATACAGAAAATTTAAAAACAAGTCCTTACATACGAAATAAAGACGTAATTGTAAATTGATAATCCCGTTAACTTAAAATTGTATTTATTTATATTCTTAGCTCTATTCATGATTATCTCAAATCTACTTATGTAATTTATAATCCTTCAGGTTCATTGCAACAGTATACTAGTAGGTCATTGGGAGAGCGTCATTTACGATTTGTCTTAAAACCACTTTATAATCTTTTATTTTTATACTTTTTAATGCACATATGACAAAGCTTACGAATTAATTAAAAGAACTAACATAAAATTGCGGAACATTTGTCCTTATCTATTCAGCAAATTAGCCTAATTATACCGTTTCTTGTTGCTGTTGTTTTTAATTGTCTATATTGTTTCTCTGATTAGAGTTCTACATTTTTAATTGTTTAATTTGTGACTTTTGGATCACGGACTAAAAACAAGGACCAAGGTTAGTATAGTTTTGATCTAAGTTTCTTAAATTAATTAATACTTTGAAATCACTAGTTGGTCAACTTAGTCATTCCTGCACCTGTAATCATTTGAAAATTAATAATTTCTTAGTGTTTGGGTTTTACTAATAATTAACTTTTGATTCAAGCTTTTTAATTGTAAATATTTGATGTAACAAACATAAATATTCTTAGGTGAGCGTTGGCTAAGATGATCTTGAAATAATTGAAGCGATTATGGTCTAAAGTAGCATCCGTATTAAGCCTAACTTTCAAACAAAAACAGCAACAAAGAAAATACACCCATGTAACATAATATAACCTTCACGCCATTCCCTTGCCGGGTAGGCAAAATAATCCCTGCCTCTTATTTATTTTTCATTCATAATCTTTCTCCATGCTTACCTATCTCTGCATACCTCCTTAGCTTCCGTAAGATTCATACACTGTCTCTGGCATATCCTTTTATTTTTAAAACCCTTTATCTTTCTTTCTTTTATCATACATTCTACTACATTCAGCCAAGCTTTACCCGGTGTACTAGGCCCCGGATTACCTCTAACCTCATCCACATATATTTGCTTCGTTAATCTTGCATTATTCATTCTCTCAATGTGACCAAAGCAACGTAATGTACTGCTTTTATCATCTTTTCCTCGCCACACTCCACGTGATATGCCAGCCGGGGAGGTACCACCACCCTTACCATGGGCTCCTTAATATTGGGTCTCCGATTTTCTGAGCTCGGTAAGGGCTGCCGGTTACCTTTTCCATCACCCTTAATCTATTCACATCCTTATTCTTCTTTCCGCCCTCACTGTATTCCTATCTCAAATTAAAAAATAAGATGACTGTGGTTTCTAGGGTAATAAATTCCGGACGTAAAATCCTACCCCATTCGGATGTCCGGGGAGGGCAGAGCCCAAACGACCTCGGTCATCGAAAGTATCAACTTTCTGATTCACTACTGCAACATCCGCGGTATCAGGTCTAATCTTAATGCTATTCACCAACATCTTGAACAATTACGACAGAATTGCTTGCAAGAGGGTCTCTTCCTTAGAAAACAACAATTTTGACGTGATTTGCTTTAAACATTCTGGTCCTAATTTTGTGAAATTCTACTGTTGCATTTATAGGTCTCCTAATGACAGTAACTTTCAAGACTTCTTCGATTACCTTAGTATGAAAGTTGACTACCTCCTGTCTCAGTTTCCATCTATATCTCAATTGTACGCGATTTCAATGTTCATAACTCTAAATGGCTTCAGTTTTCATCTACTACAAATCCTGCTGGTCATAGCGCAGAAACATTTGCTATTTCATGTGATCTCACACAAATAATTTCTGAACCCACCAGAATCCCTGATAAGCCTAACCATACTCCACATCTTCTAGATCTCTTTCTTACATCAAACCCTCTTGTTTATAAAACTTCCGTTCTTTCGCCTGTAGGTCTTTCCGACCATTGTCTAATAAAAATCATTTCTACTGTACCTAATTCCACTGTGTTCGCAAAACCGATAGAACCTTGTGGTGTTTTAAGTCGATGGAGTGATTTACGGGATTTCTTTGCAACCTTTCCATGGCGTGAATATTGTTTTAAGGCGTCCTCTTCTTCGGACATCGCTCTTTCAGTATCTGAAGTCATCCTCATGGGAATGGAGTTATTCATTCCCAAAAAACAGTACCGTATAGGTCATTCACGTTCCCAACTCTGGTTCAATAAGGCTTGTGCGGATGCAATATCTTTAAAAATAAATACTACATTAAATGGAAATCTAATCAATCGGTCGACAGTCATGTAGAATACGTTGGTGCTAGAAATATCTGCAAAAGTGTCATCACTAAAACTAAAAAGTTGTTGGAACAACGAAAATGTAATGAACTAGCTACATCTCCTCTAGTCAGTCGTAAATTTTGGTCTTTAGCTAAAGCCATTAGTAAAAACTTTGGAACATCTTCATTTCCCCTGACATCTATTGACCGATCGGTAGTTGCTGATTCTGTAGACAAAGCCAATGTTTTTGTGGATTTGTTGGCATCAAACTCGTGTCTCAATGATTCTGGAAAAGATGGCCCCTAGTCAACTCTTCTTCATACGCTATGAAACCAATTCATTTTCGGTAGAAGCTCTTGGAATCGATCATCAGTAGGCTTGATCTCAATAAGGCGACTGGCGCAGACGGTATCCCAGCTAGTGTCTTAAAGAAATGTTGCCCCGAATTAGTACCCGTCCTATCTAAGCTATATACGATCTCTATGCCTTCTGGGAGTTCCTTCATCATGGAAGTTAGCAAATGTTCAACCTATTCCCAAAAAGGCGATAAGACCGATCCCTAAAACTACGGATCAATTGCCATCACTTCCATTTTGTCTAAAATCATGGAAAAAGCCATCACTCAGCAACTACTCACGTTCCTTGAAACTAACAAACTCCTTAGTGAACACCAATATGGGTTTGGGCAAAGTTGTTCAACAGGTGATCTTCTTTCATATGTGACCCAAATTTGGAACAATACAGTAGAGCAGTCCGGTGAAACAGTTGTAATCGCTTTAGATATCTCAAAGGCATTTGACCAAGTTCGGCATAAGTGTTTACTTGCCAAATTCACCTCGTTTGGGTTAAACGATACGCTGATCAACTGGGTTTCTAGTTTCTTTGATAAAAGACGAATACGTGTCGTAGTTAATGGCTTTTTTTCAAAAGAAGTTAGCAATAATCTAGTTGAATTTAATGCTAACAAAACTCAGTGTTGCCTTGTGTCCGCCAAAAAGGTCGATTATTTCCTGTTGTAAGTATGAATGGCTCAGTTCTTAAGTTTTCAGACTCTATTACTCTGTTGGGTATGACTATATCTTCAAATCTCTCATGGGTTGACCATCTTCTGTCAGATACCAAAACAGCTACTCGTAAAATAGGCTTTTGTACAGATCTAAGCAGTACTTTACCTCTCGACAACTCCTTCTGCTGTATAAGGCCCAAATTCAGCCTCATCTGGAATATAATTCTCACCTCTGGGTTAGTGCTCCCCAATACGCTCTCGATATCGTTGATCGTATTCAAAAGAAAGCGATTATGCTTATAAATGACCCGTCCTTAACTTCTCACATACAGTCCCTTGAGCATAGAAGGATGGTTTCAGTTCTTTCTTGGTATTATCGTTATTATAACGGCTATTGTGCTGCTGAATTATATTTTTGATACCATCTCAGGCTATCTTTGCGAGAAACACTCGGTTCGCTCATTCACATCATCAGTATGCAGTACAAATCTCCACTTGTCGTACGAAATGGGCACAATCTCCATTTTTCTACACGTCTTCTAAACTCTGGAATGATCTCCCGAGTTCCTGTTTTCCTCTCACTTATGATATGAGAAAGTTCATAGGCATCTATTGGCAATTCATTATCCCTCTATGTGTTCCTGAGTGCTTTAGCACGATAGGTCAAATTTAGCCTGTTCAGGTCCACAATCATAAAAAAAAATGGTCCGTCATTATGCACTCATTCCTTATCTTATCACTTCTTGTTTTACCACATGCACTTCTCAGGAATCTCATACCCACTCCATTCATCTTTCTTTCGTTTCTCATTATCGTTCACATACTTCCAATAACTTCCCTTCCAGCATTGACCCTTCGTCCCATCTGGCCGTCCATTGTACCATCATCAGATAGACCAACTCGTCCACTTGTTCCACAATTTTATCTTACAGAGTAAATACTCCACTCTCCTTTACACCCTCCCGATTAATCACCACAATCTTAATTTTGTTCAGGTTTACCTTTAGCTCCATGCTTTTACAGACTGCATCAAACTTCCTCAGAGCAGTTTGTAGCTCATCCGCACTGTCACTTAATAATACTGTGTTATCTGCATACACCAGAACTCGTACATTTACGTCACCAACCATTACATCATTTGTATCGGATATACATTTATCCATGTATATATTACACAACCACAGTGACATCACACAGCTTTGTCACACTCCTTGTTCAATATTAAAGTATTCACTCACACCTCTTCTCAATATCATTCACAATTCTTTCTACATTCTCCTTATTTAACCCTTCAGTCTTACTTTCCTCACTACTGTACAGCTTTCCGAAATATTTTTGCCAGCATTTCCTTACTTCACAATCGTCCCATACTATTTCGTTACTCGTATTCATCACTCTTGCAGCGTTCTGTTTTGGGCCACGTGTTGTCTTTTTGACCCATTTCCATAAGAGTGTTTTGTTTCCTCAAAATCCTTCTGCATTTTCTCTCCTACCACAGCCATCACTTCCTTTTACTTGTTCTCACTGCCTCCTTCGTTTCTTTGTTTCCTAATCTGTACACACCATACAATCGCTTTTTTCAGTCTCATTTTTGCAGCAATCAGTGCCATGTACATCTCTTTTCTTAAATACTGCCTCTTTTACCGATTCATTCGACCAAGCATTTTTTTCTTTCTACCTACAGTCCGCACGGCACAATTGACAACACAGTTTTTCAAGCTTATCCATGCACTGTCAACGTCAGTGTCTTTTATTTGTTCGTTCCACACTGTTTCATTCACATTTAACATTACTCACAGCATACACTATCAAGTCAATCATATTTTTAGATTCACCTCTTTGCCATGTATAATATACATATTTTGTATTAGATACAAATTCGTTTCTCTCCACATAGACGCTCTCCAGACGTTCACCATTCTCGTTGACTCTTTGATCTCCGAACTTTCCTAGAACGCGCTCAGTATGTGGGTAACCCACATTACTCGGGGAGATACCAATTCGTACAGTTTAACACATCTTTTCGCTCTTTTACTTACGATCACCCCAACTCCTTTTGCACTTAAGTCTGAACTCCTGACTATATCGCTAGGCTGCCATTCTCCTTCTCCTGAGTATCGTTTCTTTTGTACACTGTCTCCGATACACAAAGAGTATCAAGCTGCCTTTCGTACATTACATTCGCAATTTCAGATTCTTTACCATAATACGTCTAACATTCCACGTACCGACTCGCCATTCATTCCTTGCACAGTCGTCAGCAATCGATACTGTATGTATCGACCTTGACCCCCCCCCCCTTGTAATCAGGTCGATCCCAGGCAGTTGTATTGTTCCCTTGAGTAATACCATAGCGGACAGTTATTTGTTTACTGCCCCGAAACATAAGGAAGTAAAACGTAGAAGTATAGACAGAGTCAAGGAAGATATAAAAAATAGAGTGTATACTATATACAATAGAACTATAGAAAGAAATATTGTATTTGAACAAAGTTCACTGATTGTATAAATTAAAATTGAGAAATACATACAAAAAAGAATTACTCGAGTGGGATTTGAACCCACGATCTGTTCTTTGCTAGAGAACTGCGTTACCAACTGCACTACTGAGAGAGCAAATCTTACTCGATTTAAACTTAATTTGTATATATTTTTGTTAGTACTGATTTACTTTATTTATTAAGGATACAGTCAACTTTTTGTACACATGACATAGTACATGATTGATGTTAATCTAATTGCGAAAGAAACATTCATAGAAAACTATAGAAAGAAATATTTTATTTGAACAAAGTTCATTGATTGTACAAATTGTATGTAAGTTAAAATTTAAAAATACATACAGAAAAAATCTCGAGTTAGTGTATATCAGTATTAACAAAAATACATACAAATCAGGTTTAAATCGAGTAAGATTTACTCCCTCGGTAGCGTAGTTGGTAATGCAGCTCGCTAGCAAAGAACAGATCGTGGGTTCAAATCCCACTAGAGGAATTCTTTTTCTGTATGTATTTTTAAATTTTAACATACACACAATTTATATATACAACGTGCCCAAGACAATGATGAACGGCATGGAGATCTTGAATACGGTATGAGATATGAAGGCGGTTAAATTAAGAAAGTTGTATAATTTAGGGCATGTTCACATGTAGTTTGCAAAAGTTCATTATTGCTTATCGTTTCCGAGATTTAAAACAAAATGCGATTTTTAGGTTTTCTTTTTTCGTAATTCCTTTATTTTAAAATATTTTTACAACCAAAGGTACTTCTTCATTGTCACTTTTGAAGATGGCGTTTTCAAAATTTTTGTTCGACATTTCGTCTCCGAGAAACCATCATCAACTTTATTTTTTTATTTCAACGTAACCAACGAAACACCCTGTATTCGATAGAATTTTTTATTATGGTTAACCGTGTATTACACATTATAGTTTTGAAGCAAATTTTTAAGAAAAATTTTTTTATGTACAAATTTAAGGATTTCGATCTTTTAAACCGATTTAATTAGAGTTAAATAATTACAACGACTGTTTAAATAGGTTGCTGTTATTTTCTAGACACAGGAAAACTCTCTTTACTGAAGAATTAAAAACACGTTCTAGCATTTCTGCCGAAATGCCTTGGATTGATTATATCTAGCACTTGTTAACAACTGTTGGTTTCAACAAAATGGTACCCCAGCACATAACTCAAGAAATGTACAGGACTATCTGTCATTGCGGTTTACAGGAAAATGGATTGGAACTTGCAGTGCAGTAGCTTGGCCAGCCCGATCACCGATTTAAGTCCGTTGGATTTTGTTCTGTGGGGTTACCTGAAAAACCAAGTGTATGATGGGAGTTTTTAAATGAAGAGCAGTTGTTAGTATCGGTTATGGCAGCAGAAATTTCACCAGAAATGCTAGGCCGTGTTTTAAATTCTTCAGTAAAGAGAGCTTACCTGTGTCTAGAAAATAACGGCAACCTATATGAACAGTTATTGTAATTATTTAACTTTAATTAAATAGGTTTAACAGATTGGAGTTTTTAAACTTGTACATAAAAAAATATTATCAAATACTAATATTACTCCGAATTTTTCTTGAAAATTAGCTTCAAAACCATAATGTATAATACGTTGTCAAATTCAGAATAAAAATACTGTCGAATAGAGGGTGTTTCGTTGGTTGCTGCGATATCAGAGTTAGTTATTTGTTTATTTACGTAACACACAAAGTTTAAAAAACAGCGAACGTTTTTGAATAGATAAGCTATCATCGTCAGCGGCCAATTTGGACGAACTAAACAAATTTCTAATGTATGTACCGTCAGCGAGTAGCGCTTTGTAGCTTTTCTGTTGAAAGTGAAAGTTATGAAAGTTTAATGAGTTCTGAGTAGGCTAAACGTGGTTGATCATGGTTGCTCATTAGAAATTGTTTATTTTTGAACATCTCTAAACTTTCATAGCAATCTAGTTCGTACTTATTACTAACATGTTTCATTAAAGATATTTTATCTGTTTCATGGTTTTTATCAAACATGTGTAAGGCTACGGCAGGCGTGTCTCAATGTCTGTATTTGATATGAGCTAAATGTTCTTTAAAGCGAGTTCTGATACGTCATTTAGTTTGCCCTACATGTACTTGCTCACAATTTTTACAGTTAATTTCATAAATTCTCGACCAATCCTGCTTCTCCACTCGATATTTAGTAGTAGTGTATTATTAGTAATTAATACAAATTAAAGAGAAATGTAATCTAGTGAACCAAGTTATAATAATGACAAAGTCCTAACAGTATATAAATTGTGAATTATTAAAACGTATTAAGTATTAAATCGTACACCCTACGACCACTACTTATCTAGAGTAGGGCTCGTACCATTTGAGTTATCGAGGAGCCAGTTTCACTCGATCTAATCCTAAACTGTATGTACCTTACTAGTTTTGATGTTATATAATTCACATATATTTATGTAACCAGTCACTTTTGTCACAAGGTGTCTGCAAGCTTGAATTTTCTAAGTTTCGTACAAACCCACACGACCGGAATATATAAAAGTTGATTTTTAGGCAGGCAATTAATACAGATTAAAGAAAAATATAATCTAGTGAATTTCTATTATTGACAAAGCCATAACAGTATATAAATTGTGAATTATTAAAACGAGTCGAACGAGTTCCCTCGATACTTCAGATGGTAAGAGCCCTATTCCAGGTATGTAGTAATCGTAGGTTTTAGTTCCACTTGTAGCGTCCCCCAGGTACCCTATCTTGAAAATTGTAATTTGAACTTATTTGCGATACTGCAAATTCAAGAACAAAACGATCGCTAAGTGATTTATCTTGACTTGACGAACAATAATGTTACTATTACTCAAATTAATTTCCTGCCTTACGTTGACCTTCCTGGTAATAATTAAAACATTAGAATTTATTTACAAGTCTGATATTTAATTACTCGCAAACCTCAAATCTGATTAAACGAAGTAGCCGTCTAGTGGTAGGTACGTTGTACTATCTGAATTAGATAGGCTGGATGAGGTACGTGTTGCATCATGAGGGGCAGGTAAAAAATTAAACTACTCCAATTAAAATTAATGAGCTTTGCGCAGCGGTGGTTTAGCCCGTTAATATACTATTGTGGGAAAGAACCACCAATAAAACCTATTTTATTCATAAATAAGTAATTGCACAAGTAGATTAATAAATCAAATAACAAAAAAAAAACAAAGAAAGGGTTAAATATATAATAAAACACGACTAAATCAGGTTAAAGTGCGTACAAAATTATAACATTAAGAGAAAGTGAGTAAAAAGCAGTTTAGTTACACAGAAACACAGTAATAAAAAAGGAAACGACATGTAGTCACACCGACAATTGCGTCATAAACAATCCAAATAAAAATCATAACACCAAACCTGTGACCCTTTAAAACCAATCACGACGGTCTTTAAGTAAATAAGCACATAAAACAGTAAAGCAAATTAGGGTACATATAAAATACAAGGACCTTACACGTGCACAATTGTTTAGTGACTACTACACACAAAATACATAAGTCCAGTTACAAGTAATTACATACAAATAAAAATTAGTTCGCAGGCAAATAATTGTAATTCAAAACTGCCACAAAAAACTCATTAAAACAAAGCCTTACATGGGTAAGTTGTAAATAGATCACAATATCGTGATCGATATATAAATTTCAGGACCTTAGGAAAATACAGCGATCCTTTCTCAGGTTACACATTCATCTATACAATAATAAAAACAATAAAAATAAAATTCGAGGTGTTTAATGATCTTCTGAGCCCGGGAATATAACCAGAGCGGTATCCTGTACCGTTCGCTCACGACTCACCTCTACACAAATGTAAATATGAACAACAACTAACAATGCTAATTCACACCAATACCAGAGTGTGAGAACCCTGTACGGTCTTTCATTTTAACAGCTTTCAGCTTAAGGAGCCCGCGTGCGAATAAGATACCTTTGAAAGGCAATGCTCGATCTTTAATGGGTTATGTAGGCTTGTAGAATCATTTGCTGCTTGCCTTAATATATATATATATATATATATATATATATATATATATATATATATATATATATATATATATATATATTCTTTTAATTGATCGCAGACACAAATTGTTAACATACGCGGTTTAACTTCAAAAAGAGTGACTGCTATTTATAGATTAATATTTGAAAATCACATTAAAACTAACACTAACATTTAACATAAAATGTACACGCACGAAATATTTTTAAGACAAACGGTTTAAAACGAAGGTATATAATTAACTCAAAATCGATCTGGTTCGATTGAGATTCTAACTGTAACTAACTTTCCCCCGATTTCATACTTAGCTATCCTTACTCCCGCAATCAACCCCAATTTTTCAAAAGTAATATAAAACAAGAAACATTAATTTACGTTGGAACAGTTTCATATTATTTTTATGCACGACATCTTAATTTGGAAAATATGCATTCGTCCGTCACAAACCCTACATTTACGTCTCGGGTTTCAACCTACCAAACAAAGGTACCTTTTGATCGACACAATTACTTATTAAACTAGTGACATTTTACATTAAAATCGGCGCGTAAGAAATTCAATGATTCGTTACGCCCCTTTAGTAAAGCAGTTTTAAGCATACACCTGCTACTCACACCCTAACATGTGTTTCTCAACCCTAACCAAATATCAGTTACATACATTCTCACATTTGTTACATAAAAATATATAAATAACATATGTTGAAAACATTAGCAAATTACGACGTATTATCAAGATATTAAAATCCACTAATTATCTTCCTATCGCGGTAACAACGGCGATTCGACATCAACATTTTCGCGGTCCGCTACCTACAAACTCCAGGAAATCGTTTGCTTAATTGCTGAGATACAGGGTGTTGAAGTTTAGAAATCAAAATAATAAATTTGCCATAAATCAAAAACGCCTTTAAATTTTTGTTTCAAATTTGACGATGCTTTTTAGGAAAGCAATATTTTGACATAAACTAACTTTTTAAAAATTTAACCAGTGGCGCTCTATTGGGGTTAGTGGAAACTTTTATTCCCCTATTTTAGATCCCCTGGAATATTTTTTTTACTTTGTTTTAAATTATCCGTTCATTTGTAGTTAAAAAAGTTATATTATGAAGCTAAGAGACTTGCTACTAAACAAAATAATTATAATAATCAGATAATTAACAAATTATGATTTGTAGTGTAATTTGCCCATCAGCATTTTGCTATACAAGTAATATTTGCTTTAATCCATACTATTAATTCGATGTTGAATAATGATTAATCGTAAATAGTTGATAAAGAAATGCAAGTCATTTATGGGCTTAATTCCTGACACTAGCTGCTGCAATTTAATAAAAATAAAACCTAGGAAAGCTCAAAAACTATCAGTATTAAATTCAAACAAAAATATTTTGCAACAATACTAAAATTCAAAAAATTACAATATGTGTTCATACTGTTGGTCGTTTACTTGCAAATACGTTATGCACCGTTTTTTCATTAAAAAACGTGTCATTGAGAATAACTCCGGATTGGGCTGAATGTTTTCCGCTGCAGCTTGAATTCTCCCTATTAGAACTTCTTTAGTTCGACGATGGCATCGTACATTAAGGACTGTATGCAGCCTGAGATAAAAAAGTCGATACGGTTTAACTTGGGTGACCTTGGAAGTCAAAATTGGAGTCCACCCCAACCAATCCATTTTCTCTAAAACGTCTGTTTAAGATATCCAGCCCTTGCAGCATAATGAACAGATGCCCCATCGTGCTGAGGCTACATGTATTGTCTAATATTTAAAGGTATTTTTCAACAATTCATCTAACACTTCTTCTACAGTGCGGATTTTCTTCATCCCAAACGTGACAGTTTCTGGAATTAAACTTCCTTCCCTAGTAAATTTGGCGTCATCGGTATGCAAGTAATATTTTGGGAAATTTCGATTTTCACGATACTTTTGTAGATACCAGTTTGAAAATTTCATACGAACCGGAAAATCTCGGGGTTCAACTTTTGATACAGTAGAATTGTGACTTTTAATGTAGGACCTCTTCCATACGCACAACGTTGTTCGTTTCTTTCTAGCATTATTTCTTTCAATTAACAAGTTTTCCGTTTCTTTCAGTCTCCTTTCAATACTTGCAAATGTAGAATGATGCCGAATTCGACAATTGCGGAATCTTTGTTGGTATAAACGAGCTGCCATTCTACCATTTTCCCGAGCTTCTCCGTAGATGATTAATATATCGGTTCAAATGAAAAATTTATTTTGCAACAATAAAATTCATTTAAAAACTAATTTAAAACTGTATTGTTTAATGTACCAAGATCGTGTCAAAACCGCGCACTATTAAAAATTTGACATGTGCCTATTAGATTAGAATTTAGGAATATTGAGTAGTTACAAGTTATCTAAGTACCTGCAGACTTTTCTCTACAACACCGTTCTTTTTAGCTTCATAAAAGGGTATTACTTTTTTACTAAAAATGAACGGAAAATTTAAAAAATATTTTCCCCAGTGGCGTCAAAAATAGCGTGATATGAGTTTCCATTAACTATGTTATATGTTATATCACTTTCGTAAAGAGCCTATTGATCACTAAATTTGAAAAAAAATATTTAAAGGCGTTTTTGATTTATGGCAAATTTTTAATTTTGATTTAAAAATTTCAACACCCTGTATCTCAGCAATTAAGCCCTTTAAAGGTTCATGTTTCTATATCAAAATTGATCAATTAACGGGAGCTCTCTGGCGTAGAGCATTGTCGGTCGAATCTAGCAACACCCTGTATACTATAACTATATTGCTATGAAAGTGAAATAAAGTAATTCTGTTTAAAGTATTGAAAGTTATAATAAAATACTTATATTTTTTGGGTTTTTTTAATGGTGTATTTTAAATTATACATTCTAAACGTTTCGATAACACTTACAGTTAGTTCCCTTCGTCAGTAGTAATATTTGTTAAAAATTGTTAAAGGCGTTGTAAACAATGACAAAATTGTTTACAACATCTTTAACAATTTTTAAAAAGTATTACTACTGACGAAGATAACTGTAAGTGTTATCGAAACGTTTAGATTGTATAATTAAAAACACACCATTAAAAAAACCCAAAAAAGATAAGTATTTTATTATGAGTGATAATGGTGAAAGTTTACATTTTCATATTGAAAGTTATCTTTCCAATTTGTTTTAATTTCTCTAACAATAACATTTGTTTTAATCTTAGATTTTTTGCTCGGGCGGTAGTTTTTAGTTGTCTTTTGTTTAAAAATGCTAAGATTGTTTCAATATTTCATAATTACTCTCTTTGAATAGAGTATATTTTTTATGTTTTAGTTATTTATTTTATATACAATTACCCAATCAAGGAAATCATGCGATTATTATTAATTGGTTCGTATAAAATTTGTCAAACGAATTCATTACTATATGTAATAACGCCAATTTATTATTGAAATGTTAATTTACATAATAACAGCTTGAAGTGACTTTAAATGGAAATTCAAATTCAAAATTAATAAGTGGACATAGTTTTTAAAAACTCGCTAATTGCTATATTAAGCCAGGTCATGCACATTGCATTGAACATAAAAACTTATGAAAAGATAAAAAATCGTTTCGTTCGAAAAAATTCAATATGAAATAATTACAGAATAAATGTGCAAATTTTTGTAACGGTATTAAACTGGACACTTGATTATGATTTAAGCTGATAATTGAAGGGTGTGGAAAATAAATGCAAATACGTATATCAGTGCAAATTATATACTTGAGTGCAAATGTCTGAAATAAGAGTAGCGGTAATTAAACCTACAGATTTGAATACCATGCTTACATTTACATATCTGCATATATTTATTTAGGACTTTTAGAATTCAAATAACGCTAAACATTTCATAAATTTCGGCTTTTTCGGTACAAAGTTACTATTGTATGGGTACTATCATACACTTCAAATGGTTTATAAAATTTTTGTTTCGTTTCCAGTTCAAATTCTAAATATTAGTGCAGGCGCTGTATAGACTTGAGTTTGCAAAATATGATGACCGCATTTTGGCAATTGATTTTTTTTATTGAGCACCATTCTGCCTGCAATTAGAACTAGTCTATGAAGACTAACCATTAATTTTAATCTGATAAATCTTAAGCTAAGTACTTATCTACTAGAGTTCATCCAATGATGTCTTCTAGGTATCTTCTGAACTATTGATATGAGTTCAGAAAAGCTTGTAGATTAATAATCCGGATGTTGCCGGACACTTTATTGGTCCAATTTTTTATACCCCTCCTCCCCGTAACGCATTAATACAGTGAGCGCGCGCTATGGCGCTAGTTTAATAGTTAACTTAGTAATAATTTTCATTTTTTAATAAAGTTGCCGAATGATTATACAACAGAAATTATTTGTAAAAAATCATGAATTGTTAAAAAAATTTATTTAATCAGAAAATCAGAAAAAGATATATACTTAAAAAAACATTCCAAGGAATGCAGATGTGAGAGTTAGTATGGCAACTATACTCAGATTCTTAGAACTGCAAGTAAATCGTAAATAGGGTTAGTCCCTTGTCTTTTGTGTTCGCCCATTCGTCTCGCTACTAACGTTATAGCGTTCAGTATTCTTAGGGCCGGTTTTTCAGTGTACGGTTAACCGTAAATATTCTCGGTTACCGTTGTTTTTTCGAGTACGAGTTTTTCAGTATTTCATCAAATTTAAATCGTGGTTAAACTAAAAAATGTAACCGGGATCCACGAGGTCGGTTAACCGCAATTTTAGATTGCGATTCTGCGCTTTTAATCGTCGTGTTCTTAACCTTACTTTCCTAGCATTTGCTGTTGTGGTTTTGTAAGTGTATGTAGTTTGTGTGTGTCAAAGTGGATAATTTTTAGTTTTGTGGATAATTAAGTTTACTTGTATATAATTATTTTAGTGTTTAGTTATTATCTTATTACTTACTATGAGTAACAAAGAAAATTGTGTGCGCGCCAAAACTTCACTATTAAAGAAGTAAATTTGCTTGTTGATTTGGTGAATGAAAATCGAACAATTTTAGAAAGCAAGCAGACTGGTGTGGTAAACCATAAACAAAAAATAATGCCTGGACTGACTTAGAGTTAAAATTTAATGCAGTCTCAAGCGACACTACCCATCGGTCTGCTAAGGTCCTAAAAGAAAAGTGGACAAACATAAAGCGGACTGCAGTCAAAAATTATGCCGCAGACAAAAAGTACCAAAGGGGAACAGGAGGAGGACCTGTGCAAGTCCCGAAAGAGACCCCGGTAGATGCCATTGTCAACGACATCTTAGGAGAGCGGTTGACAGGACTACCGTCGGAATGTGATAGTGATTTTCACGTAAACTGTGAGTATTCGTAATGAAGTAACCACAAATGATAATAATATGTTACAATTATTTACAGTTGATGGAACCTGTGCATACGAAACTGTGGTGGCTAACAGTGCGCCAATCTCAATAAACACCGAAGGTAAGCTGCATGAATCCTATCAACAATAAATAATATTTTTTATACTTTATAATTCTTGTAGGCAACAACAGTATGTTGAAAAATTCAGAAGGAAGTGCAGGAATTCCAATAATACTAGTGGTATGCTATTTGTTTTAAATTTGTAAAATTACTACTTTTATACAAGTTTTAGAACCAATATCGTGTGGAAGTGCAACTCCACACTTTGCAGGTCAGACTACACTCCGCAGATGTTAAAACAACACCTGCAAAAGCACTGCAGACACCCTCCAAGAAGAGTAAGTCTGAAACAAACTTAAATACTTACTTATTGATTTCATGTATATTCTATATTCAGGAGCAACCACAGGGATGTTGACAAATGAAAAGTGGTGCAATTTAGCAGATGCAAAAATGAAGTTGCTCTATTGAAATTAAAACATATGAAGAGGGAAGATGAACGTAAAGAGCATCTTCACGAGGCCAGTATGAGACATGCTCAGGAACTACACGCTCAAATGTGCGACATCGAGACGCAGAGCATGCATTAAAATGGAACAAATGCGTGCAGAATATAAAATAAAATTACAACTGTTACAAAAAATCTTTAAATAATTATTTTATTTTTATTTATAAATTATTAAAGTATGTAATAAATTCATTTCTAACTGCATTATTATTATTTACATTTGCATGCTGTTCAACAGGAATATTATTAGCTAAATCAAATGCTTGCTGTTCTTCTGCAGTGAGTTCTGGTGGTTCCACTTCCCTGCTTTCAATAGCAATATTATGTAATACTGCTGTTGCCACGATTATCTACTGTACTTTTGGCAAATTTAGGTTTATACCATTGCTTAAAATAGGAAATCTTCTTTTCCAAACTCCATAACACCTCTCAACAGGATTTCGTGTCCTTGTAATTGACTCGTTATATAAATTATCAGCTCTGGTGTTTACATGTAGTAGTGGTGTTAATAAATAATTTTAAGAGGATAGCGTGCATCGCCAACCAACACAGAGGTCCCCATCTCATTATTTTCAAACTTCCTACAAAGTTCAGAGTTTCTAAAAATTGTGGCATCATGAGATGATCCTGGCCATCGTGCTACTACATCCATAATCTTTAATTCACTATCACAAATAGTTTGTACATTAACAGAAAAAAGTTAATATTTTAGCATTTTGACCACCTATATAAAATATGACACATTAAAGTGAAAATATTAATTTAAGTATAGAGAGCATACCAGGAGATTTTATTTTCACGTGAGTGCAATCTAGGGCACCAACAACTCGTGGAAATTTGGCGATTTTGTAAAACCCATTTGTACATGAGTCCTTGAACGTTCTGTGTCAGGTATTTTTATATATCTATTTCTCAAATTAGCAATAGCTTGTGTTACCTAAAATTCAGTAATTCCTAAAATATAACCTAAAAATGTAATGAAACAAACCTTATTTATAACTTTACTGGTAGTGCTCTTATGAATACCACCGAAGTCCCCAATTATTATCAAAAAGCTTCCACTAGCATAAAATCTTAACGTTATTAAGAGCATTTCCATTGGAGTAAGTGCATGATTCCTAAAAGAAGTTATACATACTACTATATAATAAATAGATCATGATCTGTTTTATAATTACCAATTAGTAGGATGTTGTATAGCATCATTAATCTGATCTAATAAATCAGTTGTTGTTTCCTTTGATAGTCTGAATCGGTTATAAAACTCATCATCTTCCCAATAATAAAATGGTCTGTACGAACTTGCAATCTAGGTATTCTTCGAATTCGCCCCAATCGTTCTACAAAATTTATCACTTGTTCATCGTCGGAAGATGTTTCACTAATACTTGTACTTGAATTAAATTCAGACATATTCGCACTTTTATACCAATTAATTAAAACTTATAAACAGCACTTGTGTTTGAATAATGTCAAGGACGTCATACAGCGCAAACTCTGTAATGTACTTTCAAACCAACACTATTGCCAATATCAAAAAATCAAACAACTTAACCAAGAAATTGTTAACCAGGATCTGAGTACTGAAATACGCAACCTCGGTTAAAATCTTGTTTAACAGATGATCACGGTTAGTTAACCCTTAATGTAACCCTATACTGAAAAACCGGGCCTTAGTCGTTTGATGTTTTCGTGTCAATAAAGATTAAACCATTGTGAGTAACAGTATATTTTTTTATTTATTAAATAAAACTTCAGTTTTGTTGTATTTCAGTGATAAATTAATAATTGCTTTATTAAATTACATGAAAATGTCGTTACAAGTGAAAAATGTGAAAAGAAAAAGACCAATTGAATTATCTTGTTTGTTTTGTGATGAAACAGGTGACTTGGTTACAACCAAAATCACAATCGTTTATTAGTATTCTAAAAGCAGCCGATCGAAGAAAATATGAAGTTAGTGAAAAATTTAAAATAATCCGGAGTTCGTAGCACGAAAATGTTCATGGCATCGATGTTGTGTGGCAAGTTACATAAGAGAAGAAAAATAAGGCCACGAGAGATAGCATTGCTGAAACAAGAAGATATATCTACCTCCGATGTAGAAACAAGTGATTCAGATATTGCAGGTACTAGCAGAAATATTCGTCTGTCATTAAGAGATCATTCAGCAGTTAATATGCAGCATAAATGTTTAATTTGTGGGAAGTTAACAAAGAACAAAAATAAACAACTTTTTTTGTGCTCTGAACTTTCAGCTGCGCAACAAATTTTGATACTGTAAAAAAAACAAGATCATGTTTTTACACAAACTAGTACTTGTAAACAACCTGAGGATTTATTTGCAATTGAAGTAAAATACCACAAACATTGTTACCGCGATTATTTGCGACTACCGAGAAATTCGGAACTTCCTGCAGGTCGACCTATGAGTAAAATACCTCAAGAAATACTTATGAACTATTTTAATGAACTGATGAATGAAATAAAAGACCAATTTTCGTCTCACTCGTTTGAAGTATTGTTTTTGGCTAAGCGATTGGCTGCAATAGAAAATGCAGTTGTTGAAAATCGCGTTATAAAATCACTACTCGTTGATCGATATGGTGAAAACGGTTTGTTTTCATATCCGTCTGATCGATCGAAAGCATCTCT
Source organism: Vesta saturnalis (assembly GCA_036346205.1). NCBI lineage: Eukaryota > Metazoa > Arthropoda > Insecta > Coleoptera > Lampyridae > Vesta > Vesta saturnalis. The sequence goes on along the minus strand of JARFJB010002342.1, from coordinate 1,521,155 downwards.
AGTATTCATGGGTAATATACCACTGCAAGATGTCGTTGAACATCTTCGTGATATAAAGTCAAAAATTATATCGTTCAATGCGCGAAAAACTTCGGGAGAATTGTTTTCGACGAAATTAATACCGGATCGCTATTTATGTGACGAAACTTTAATCGAAAAATGGTGATATCAAGAACAAAAAATACTGAAGATGAGATTAATGTCATTAAATTGAAACCTTTAGCTGAGCGCAATAATTATGATTTGAAAACGTTGAACTGTCAAGAAATTCTTCATTTTGAAATACATATAGAGTCTATTGTACCGAATTACAAGGACAGTAGTTCTTTATTAACATACAGCAAAAATGATTCACAATTTGATCATTTGCTCTGAGTCTTATGTAGGCTGCAATGTAATGAATTAGAAAATAATTTCTTCCGACCATCGAAAAATCCAATTCAACAAATACTATCATCTGAAAACTTACCTGTGTCTATAGTAGGATTTAGTCCGATCATTCCGCAGCCACCAACTTCAAAAGATGTCGTGTACACCGCTATGAAAAATTTTGTTAACGTAAGCCTTGCATTAAATAAAAAAATAGCTGTTTTATCTTGCGACATGGCTATATATCTTATTGCAAAAAATATTCAACAAACCAGTCAAGAATTTGAAAAATTGATACTGAGAATCGGGACATTTCACTTGCAAAAAAATTTTTTACGATGCTTGGGCCAATATATAGAAGGAAGTGGACTTGATAGCATTCTTATTGAAGCCAACGTTTATGGTATGAATACTTTGTCGTCAATCTTGAAAGGTACTCAGTATAACAGAGCTCTTAAACTTTTGTACGAAACACTTCGAAGCATGCAGCTTTCAGAATTTATAGAAAACGTGAATTTCTTCCAGGATCATCTACAGCAGTTACAGTAGACAAAGATCATTCAGGTTTGGTTGACAAATATAATCAACATCAAAGAATATTAAAAGATTTTTAACTGAGTTTTCAAATTTCGTACACCACAAGAGTACTGAAAATGAAATATTTAAATATTGCAACAACTACTGTGAAATGGTAGAGATTATTTAAAATTCAATAAAGGCTGACAGAAGTAATGATTATGAATTATATTTATTAACTACTAAACACTTTATTTATTAGACATGTTACAATTACCATCCGAAGTTATAAATGATTTGAAGAGAGGAATGTTGTCTGTAAAACGGGGTCAAGGTACATTTAATGCGGTGAGCCCCGACTTAGCACTGGAGCAGTCTCAGAATCGATCTTCAGCAGTTACTGGAGGCCTGATTGGCATAACTAAGAATGAAGACGCGATGCAGAAATGGATGCTTTTGTATCCATTTAAAAGCAGCATTCACGAGGATCTTTTTCATAGCTGGATCTACAATCGGGCTCAACAAGTGACATCAATCACCATAACGAAAGGACACAATCCAGGATTAGTGAAGACGAACAGGATATTCAAAATTTCATGAAGTATTTTAATGCTTGTAATTCTTACAAAGATAATGAGGAGTGCACGCTTCGAAACATTTATACTGGAGAACTAGCTGATAAATCATCTTCGCAAGATTTACTGAATATTGTTGAAAAGGGAGAAAATCTGTAAACTACATTCGAAAATGAACGATTTGTGCAAAAAGTTAAAAAGTTATCCGATCCTATAAAAAGAAATTCTTTTTGTAGGTTTGAAAATCCTTTTACAGCAGCAAACAAAAGTACTTCCAATAAAAAATTGCAAGATGTAACATTTCCAAAAATATTTATGTTGGCTAATGAACGTGAATTCGACACAAAACTTTTAACATCTTACGAAGTATTGGACTACTGCAAGTACCTTTTTGATTCAGAAGGATTTTACAGAAAATCTTTGAAATCAGAACTCGCCCTTGAAATCGAAAATAACCATGAATGTGCTAAAAAGTCTCGGAAAGATGTTTCAGGTTTATACGCTTCAAAAATTTATATTGTTGATGGTATGGCACTTGTTCATCAAATTCAAATACATAAATTTAAAACCTTTGGAGATTTTGCTGCAGAATTCTTCCAAAGAATCCTGAATCTTTTCTTGGAGCCAAGTGTGAAACGAGTAGACATTGTATTCGATAGATATGATAAGATTTCGATAAAATTTCTGGAATCAACTTTACGGAGAAAAGGTCGAGTCGTTAAAAATGTCCTCATTTCCAGCGGTCTTACACAAATTCTAAATTGTTTCTCTCGAGTACTGAAAATAAATTTCAACTTGTTCGATTTGTCTGTACTTCTGTTTCTAAATACGCAGCAATAAAGGAAGACTGTGAAATGTACATTTGTGGAGGATTTAATGATCCAACAAACTATTTCAAATTACAAGGTTCTTCATTTTCTGAGGTACTTAAATTGAATTCAAACCACTTAGAAGCGGATTCAAGGATGTTTTGCCTTATCTTTTATGCAGTAAAAATTCAGTGTGCCCATGTTATAATCCTAAACCCTGATACAGAGGTTTTCATCTTAGGTATTTATTTTGGAATAAATTAGAACGTCTTGGTTGTCTTGGTGTATGGTTTCATGGTTCCTATAAAAGAAATATTATTCTGGATGTCATTTGGCCGCTGAATCTCTTGGTGACAATATTTGTCGAATTTTACCAGCGTTGCATTCTATAAGTGGTTGCGATACAACGAGTAGAATCGGCACAGCAAAAATTGTTTAAATACTGCAGCGCTGGATTTCGTACAAGAACCTCTAGAACCACTAGGAAATTTACATCTAAGTACTGAACAGTTGAAAAATTAGAAACAGTTTGTACTTATCTTTTTCAAAAACAAATTGACTGCTGATGAACTCCGATTTAAATTGATTTCACAAAAATCGACTTCGATTAAAATTTAATGAAAGTCATTTGCACGTCTGATGCTTTGCATTTACGTTTATTGAGCTACGTTACAAACTTATCTATGGATAAATTCCGATCAAACTCAACTTAAAACTATTGATTACAATTTATTTGGATATGAAGAGAGAAATGGAAACCTGTATCCACGACAAATGACCAAGCCATCGTTACCACAGTCTTTGATTCAGCCCTGTAAATGTGCATCGCATTGTCGCACCATGGCTTGTCATTGCAAAAAATATAATTTAACTTGTATTTCGTTATGCAAGTGTATAAGTAATGATTGTCAAAATATGAATCATTGATTATTCGCACTACTTTCAAGTATGGATCTTTATAACTACTTTTGCTCATAAAATAAATTTCTTATTTACAATTTTTAATTTTTATTAATAAATTTCTGTTTTAGTTTCATTGGACAACCAACTATTACTTTTAATTAATAAAAAAAAATAAGCATCACTAAAATAATCATTAAAATAGCTCCATAGTATATAAATAACGACTGTAAAAATATGAATCATCAATTATTATTTGTATTTTTTTCAAATATGTATCTGTATATTCGATTTTTCTCAGTAAATAATTTATGTTTTTTTTTTCTGTTTTAATTTCATTTGACAATATATTATTATGTTTCATTTTAAAAAGAATGATTGTAAAACATAAACCCGTGATTACTTGTATTTTTCTCAAGTATATTATGTTTGATTTTTTGATTAAATAAATTTTTATTAACAATTTATGATTTTTAGAAATAATTTCTGTTGTATAATAATTCGGCAACTTATTATTGTATTTATTTATTAAAAAAAAACGAAAAATTATTACTAAATTAACTATTAAACTAGCTCCATAGCGCGCGCTCACTGTATTAACGCACTACCGGGAGGAAGGGGGTATAAAAAAAAATTGGACCAATAAAGTGTCCGGCAACCTCCGGATTATTAATTTACAAGCTTTTCCAAACTCATATCAATTGCCAAAATGCTGTCCTCATATTTTGCAAACTCAAGTCTATCTAGCTCCCGGTCTATATGTAATAAAATGTATTTAAATTTCAAATTGTGCAATTATGATTTTTTTGGTCACATCTCGGTTAATTTATACTTATAAACGGATACACATTTTTGATGATATTTTAAACAACCTAATAATTTACATTAATTGTTAAACTAAATATTTTGCTATTTAATGGCTTTACTAAGTTTATTTATATTATAGCTCGGCTGATTCCGATATTACATACCATTCTTAAAAGCTTTTCAAAAATGATGGCGTTTAGTAACAATTAATACCTAAAATGAAAATACAAACTTTCATGATTATTTCCGTATTGTAAGTGTTTTGTAATTGTGGTCTCATATTAGTTGAAGTTGATCTATAGAGGGAAGGATGGCCAGATTCGCCAAATCCGTTATGCGGCCGACGACGTCACACAGAGACCACTTCGCTCGAGCTCGCTGGGCTGCAGCGTACGAAACAATCACGATTTTCACTTTTTCAGGTTATTATTAATTTGCCTCATCTGCTTTACAAAACAATATGGTTTGAAATAATGAGTATGTAGATAACACAGACCTTCTTTTGCCCTTTGTAGGAAAGTGAAACCGAGTCATTTTGAACTTAAGTTGTAAATAATACACTAGGTTATTTTTTTGCACTTCCTATTTAAATTAAACATATACATCGTTGTACTATTTTCTATTGTATTCATCAGTTTAAATGTTTACTAGCAATGCAAAAGGAAAACAAGCGTTGACATTAAACTGAACTAAGAATCAAATCAGGATACAAAATAATATGATAATGATTATTTGAATTACTACAGCGCACCGAAGCAAACATCTTATTTTTAGTAAATTGTCTTTTAGGTTAGAAGTATGAAACCTAAATCGAAGAAAAGTATTCATTCCGAAGCACGAAACTATTAGTAATGTGATTGAATTCTTTGCTAGACAGAAAACTGCTGGTGCCAACTATAATGAGAATTAGAATGGAAAAGCAGTTATCTGAAAATCAGTGAATAAAATCACCTTCTAAAAGAAACGAAGCGGAGGATCAAACAAAGTAGTTTTTGATGATTGTGACTTAGGCATTTTAAAAAGGACAGTTCATGTGGTGTATACCATCGACAAGAAAGTTCCAACAATAAAAATGTTGATTGATAAAATGATACGGTTCGAAAGCAATTACTAAATGTAGGATTTAAATTAAAAAATGCCACAATAAAAGAAAATTATGAATGGAACGCTACGGTATCGTTGCTTGTCGTTCTCGCTACTTACGCAAGCTGCGAGAGAATAATGCTCTGGGGAAAACAATGAACCGGTAACTTTTTGGATGAAACCTATATCCATCCTTCATATGTTGTCAGCAAATGTTGGCAATCTGAAGACCATCCTGGAGTATACGGTACCGATAGATCAGGTCAACGATACATTATTGTACGCGCAGGTGGTGCCTACGGATTTGTGAATAATGGGTTGTTAATATTTAAATCCAAAAGCAAATCAGGAGATTACCATGATGATATGAACCATCATAATTTTATGCAGTGGGTGGAAAAACAATTAATTCCAAATTTACCACCTAATGGTATTGTTGTAATGGATAATGCGCCATACCATAGTGTGCAAATCAATAAACCCCCAACCCAAACTGCACGAAAGCAATATATTCGTGATTGGCTTGAAAGCAATGGGGTTTCTAGTACCAATGAAATGCGTAAGACTGAATTAATAACATTTGTTACGGCACAGAATCAAGCTAAGCGAATTGTTGAAGAACCATAGCCATACTGTAGTACGCTTACCACCCTATCGACTGAAATCCCATCGAGTTGATATGGAGTATGGCAAAACACAAGGTGGCAATGCATAACGTCGATCAAAGCGGCCTTCAAATAGAAAATTTAGTGCGAACAGCCTTTGCCGAAATACGCCAATCAGATTGGGAAAAACATTGCACACACGTCGATCATATAGCCGAAGAAATGCGGCAGCGAGACGGATTGATCAAGGAGATCAAACATTGATTGCCACAATTAGTACTGGGCTATCTGGCGATGATATAAACTCGGACGAAGAAGTTTCGGACAGTGAATAAAACTTTAAATTTATAATCTTTGCTTTGCGTTTTGTAATAACAATTTTTTTTGTATTTGTGGGCCGAGATCTGGACACAAACGTACTATGCAGTTTTTAAATTTTGTAATAACATACATAATTTTTAATTTCTTATTTTGTAATAACATGTTATGCATTGTTTTATATACATACTTATTTTGTAATAAAGTTTATTAATGGATTCATTTGTAGTGGACAATTATTTGGCATTAACAACGTCTTTATTAATTCCATCTACCGTGAGAGTATTAATTTATGTCCAGAACAAAATACTTTCTACTGCCTATGAAATCAAACTTGACTTCCAGAAATTTAAAATTTTATTATAATAAAAGTTACATTTATTTAACAGTTACAGTATAATGGGTTCAACATATTTTAATTTGGGATTTTTAATTCTAAATTATGACCTCCATTATTATTTAAACCAGCATCTATTCGTTTTTTTTTAATATTGTTACACATTTTTTTTCTGGCCTTGATTAATGTTTTGAATCACAGCTCTAATTGCATTTTTTAAAAATACTGGACCTAGTATACATCTTCTTGACATGGCTACATATACACCAATTTCTGTAGGATGTAATGCAGCGTGTACAAATTCACCAGGAGCCTCATCAGACCAAACCGTATATTGAATTTTATGACGTTATGTAACCCGTTAGATAAAACCACGCTTCATCACTAAAAAATTACATATCTAGCATTTCGTCATTCTTCAAATTGTTATTAAACCACTGGTGTAGTTCATGTGTATGTCATAATTAGGCATTATGGTTATTTTGTATGGACTTAAACTTTTATTTAAGTGCTTTTCGACACATTCCATAACAAGCCTAAAATGAATAAAATAATTAATTATTTTTGTAGTAAAAATAATAATTAAAAGTTTGTACCTGTTTGTTATAATCGCCGTAATTTTTTTAGGAATACGTTCTATGCACACTCGTATATCAGCCACATTTTCAGTTAAAACAGACTACGTACATATGATTTACCCTTGTCAACACTGCCTGTACTTCGAAACTGAATAAATCCATTCACCATTTTCATTCTGCTGCCTATTTCGCAAAAAATTGGTTTTCTTGCAGAGAGTAGGACATTGCTTAATCCAAGTCCTTTACATTTAGGTTAAAGGGTTACTTTTTGTTTATGCTGTACTTAATTATGTAAAACGTTTCTGTAAACAATGAATCTTAAGACTAATTAAACAATAATATTAAAGAAAATAAACGAAATAGAAAACATTGAAAATAACTTTCAATTTCCTAATCCATTACGCTAAAAATGGCAAATACAAACTGCTAATTTCATGGTTGGGACTAAAGTTTTGATATTTCTAGTAGAAAATAATATCGTCTGGATTTATGCTCTCTACGTAGTTACGTTCAAGATTCAAATTTTCAAATGTTTAAATTTACCGCCAAATTACTTCTTAACCTGAGTGTACTCTGAAAAAGACGACAGTGCTAGTCCCGCGCTCTCAGCTACCATGTTTGCTTCGGCCAACTGTACGTTAATTACAATAGAATATTTTAAGCTGGCTAATGACATATTCTCAATAAAACGACTATTTATTGTAAGATATTTTTTTATTAAATTGACAGCGATAAATTACATTTATTACATTATTTACAAAAAAAATTACAATTTAATTGACTATTTTATTAAGCTTTCTGTGTTTGTTCCTTAAGCTATGGTCTAGGCCTTTCCTCTTTGTTCCCTTTCGCTGTTGTGTTTGTAAATTTTGGAAATTCATTCGAATGATTGTTCTTAATTTACAAAAGAGTTTTATACTTTCATGAGGAATTGATTCCCTGGCAAGATTGTTACCGCGAAAGAAAAGATAATTAAAGGTTTTTAATCTGTCAATAAGATGATATATTTGATAATGATTTTCGGTGTATGTTTTATTGTATGCTCTTTAAGAAACTAAGATTTAAGTTATTAAATTACATCAGTTCTACATACATAAAGACAAAATTTGCATCGATTGGGGCTTGAACCTTGGTGGCGCAGTTGGTTAGCGCGGTACTCTAGCAAAGTACAGGTCGTAGGTTCAAATCCTACTCGAGGTAAACTTTTTATTTATGTATTTAATAAAATTAATAATAATTTTAAGATTTAAGTGTACGTAAGTAAGGGTTGAAAAGGGGAAGAAAACAAATATTGGTTAGAAATACATGTATTCTCCCTTGCGGCTCGAACTTCACTATTAGAATAGACCCTTACAAGCCGCTTTTAGCGAAATTGGGTAAAATGTTACCGGTTGGTAATTAATTAGACTAGAAATACTGCAAAATCTCTTTTGTTAATTTAAAATTTGAGTAAATATTAAAAAAATTAATACTACTTTTAATGGAAAATATGCACAGAGGGGGATTATTTTCACGTAATATTTCTTGGTCTTTTATTTAATAGCTTTAGCAAAACATTGGTGGATTGCGAGAAAGCAATTGGTTAGTTTGAAGTTTGATTCAGTAATACCGGGTAGGAGACGCTGTATTGTTTTGTTACAAATCATAATTGTAAACTGTTGTGGCCATAAATATATTATCGTTTCCGTTTTAGTAAAAAAATCAATAACACGAATTGTCCCTTTGGTTTTAATGAAAAGTAAACAAATTCATATCGGTAAATAATCACCCTGTTTTGATTATAATCCTCGAAGCGGGCGTGTACACAACATATATCGCTAAGTAAACGCCACGGTTTTGAGTTTAAATCGCGTAATAACCTGTTTGGTGTTGGTGATTAAATGGGTAAATAAAGGATTACAGTCAAGCGTAAGTAGGTATTTAAATGTACATTGAATCTCTCGATAAGCAACTCAACAAGCTTGTTTAAAGTACAGAAATAGGTCATTGCCTTGCAAGACATTACCATTTAATTATCACAAGGTATTGAAATCGCACAGAATTGTCTCTTCATAACATAGAGTAGAAAGGCGGTAGTAATTTAACTTCCACTTACATACGAACACACCCGCACACACACGCATTCATGCACGTACACACGCACGCACGATCGCATGTTCTCACGTATATCCACTCAAGCCATAAGTGCCCACAGACTGATTATATAAGATCACTAGACACACTACCGAAGTTTGTCGCTTCAGACTTTCTTCCTGATCGCCGCAAGTTTGTCACGAGTCATTTACAGCCTTGCAATTTTGTAATGACTCAAATAATTAGTAATCGAAGCAAATTTTTATTAATTTAAATTACAAAGATAATAGTGCAAACAAAAATTTTAGTTTAGTTTCAGCATCCAGATGTAGTAACGAACACCACTTTTGCGTGCGCACCAATTCCCCTTCGATGTGGACAAAAGACCTTCGCGTCTAATTTTAACTAAGCCCTACTTCAATTCTAATATAATTTAGCACTTCTCTGTAGTATTTCATTCCTACACTTGCTTTCATGCACTTCTTCCGAAATTCTAGCCATTTGCCACTATTTGTATATTATACCATTGGGCTTGGTGGTCTTCGTTTCAGACACTTTCGGCCATTATTTCTGTTTCGCCTTTGCGGATGTTTTTCTTGTGTTCCTAAAGTATAGTTGTTCTTCTTTGGTGCTAGCTTGTTGATGGCTATTTCAAGGTTTCTGCATAGTTCATAGAGGCAAATAAATATTCACTCAGTCATATTTGCAAAAGCTTGAACTGCTGCATGAATTATTGCACAGCTAAAATCCGACACTGTCCCCCACTTATTATGTTCCTCACAACAATATTTGAAGTCGTAAAACAATTTATAGATGGCATTAACATCGTCAGAAGCCACAGTTAATATGAGAACAATTTTATTAATATTGTTTATTGTCACTACTCCCGCTTAAAACAATAATCTTCTGTTCCTTGTAAGGATGCCTTAGAACTTTTTTTGTATTTATAGCTTATATATCTTAGTCGTAGACTGTTCAGGAATCCTTCTCCTCTTCACCCTGGTCAATCCATGCTTGTTGGTATTGCGGTGTTTTGTGTTATTGTATAGTTTACAATCATGAGATGTAGTTATTTTGGTGTAAAAAATTTAGGTTTATTTGAATATTCAATATTGTGTTAATTGGTTTTAGTGTGCGTGTTGTTTATTGCAGTGTAGCGTGCTTAGTGTGCTTAATCCAATTCGCTTGCCGGGCATATGGGATATTATCTAGGGTTTCTTCTATCTCCTTGGGGATGTCGTCAAGGAGTTGTGTAAGGATCGCAGGGGGGGGGGGTGTTTGAATCTTAGTTTAGGCTTTCTTCGTGGGAATTTGGGAAAACGATAGTTGTAGGGAGTGGTAAGGATCTCTTTGGTAGTGATAGTGTTGCCGAAAATTCTTTTATGTGCAAAGTTTTTCTGAGTGTTTGAGTTCTGTGTGTGATAGGTGGTATGCTTGCATGTTGTGCTATGAGGTCGCTAGGGTACCTGAGAGGTAACCTGTGTATGCGTCTGAGTCTGAGAAAGCGATAAAGAAAAGGTGACTGGGGTTTATGTTAGTGTATATGGGGGCTCGGAAATCCATAACAGGGCGGATGTATGTTTTATAGGTGTGTTGCAGTGTTTTGGGGTGGCAACCTCTGATTCTACCCCGGAGGGCGCCCAGTATTTTTGCGCGGTTTCTTATGCTGTTAAGTGTTCTTTGTACATCGAGGAGTCAATTGACGGTTCTAGTGAGGAGGATTCCTAGGTAGGTGACTTCTTGTTGGAGTGGGAGACTTTCTGGGTTTAGGGTGAGGGAAATATTTCTGAAGGCTAGCTTTGGGAATTTATCTTCGGTGTAGTTCGGATGGCCGGAAGAGGATTGTTTGAGTTTTGTTGTGATTGGCGGAGACTCTCCACCGGTTCGGTCAGTTGGAGAAGATCCGGAGGGTTTTGGATATGAGACGGGTGACCGTTTCGCTGTTCCGATTAACCGTCCAGAAGGCGGTGTCATCCGCAAACTGCGTAACTATTACTTCGGGTTGTGTAACTTCAGGAATATCGGATGCGAAGATAGTGTAAAGGAGCGGTGCTAAGGCAGAACCTTGCGGTACGTTTACTGTAGGTAGGAAGGGATCGGAGAAGGTTTTCCCTACATTGACCCGAACTGACCGATGTATCAGGTACAAGAGCAGGAGTTTGGAGAAGGGGTCGGGTATATTGAGGTTTCGGATCTTGTGTAGGAGACAGGCGTGCTAGACCATGTTAAATGCTTGCTTAATGTCTAGAAACACAGCCAGATTGCATTGCTTGTGAAGGAATGCTCTGGTGGTTTCCGTAAGCAGCTTCAACAAGGGATCGTTTGGGACGGAAGCCGAATTGGCTATTGGGAAGGAGGCCGTTGGATTCTAGGTGGCCCCTGAGTCGCCTGACTAGAAGCTGCTCAATGCATTTTCCGAGGCAACTCATGAGGAAATGGGTTTATATATTAAAATCTCTCAACCTAATATGTAAATTTGATTGTGATAGTATGTGCCGTTTTCGAGATAAAGGGAGATTTTTCTACCCCTTGAACGGCAGTGTACCTGGATATTTTCATTCTTTAACCATTCTAAGATTATTGTCAACCTAATACGAAAATTTGATTGTGATAGTATATGCCGTTTTCGAGATATGATAAAAGGGTGGTTTTTCTACTCTTCGACGGCAGTGCACCTGGATATTTTTATTCTTTAAGCATTCTAAGATTATTATCATACTAATACGACAGTTTAATCGTGATTGTATGTGCCGCTTTCGAGATATGATAAAGGGTGGTATTTTCTAGCCCTTAGAAGGCAGTGCACCTAGATATTTTATTGCTTAATCATCCTAAGGATATTATCAACGTAATACGAAAATTTTAACGTGATAGCATGTGCCGCTTTCGAGATATAATGGGGTTGTTTTTCTACCGCTTCGACGGCAGTACTCCTGGATACTTTTATTCCTTAGTCATTCTAAGATTATTGCCAACCTAATACGAAAATTTGATTGTGATAGTATGTGCGTTTTCGAGATATGATAAAGGGGTTACTTTTTCAACCCTTTTATCAACTTGTTTGTCTGTGGTTAGGGGCGTACGTAATTGTAGAGTAACTTGTTCCGATGCCCCTAAACGGATAGATGGTGTTAGTGGAGTTGATCGGCCTATTTTCACAGTTTATGCTTTTTGAGCGCGACGTTTCGGAAGCGGACTCTGCTTCCGTCATCAGGCTTAGTCCTGAGAAGGACTGTTTTCGCACTTGAGTCGAATTCATATGTTATATATAATTTTTCTCAAGCACTTGACTACTCTTAGATTCGAACCTGGTACGTTTCACGTGAAATTAGGTGTTGCAAAATGCTTGTACGATAGAGCAAAAACGATATGCTCAAAACAAGAGGACCAGAACAAAGAAAAAGAAAATATCGCTAGGACACTTAAAGAAAATGGCTACCCCGATCTAACAGCTAACCTAAACAGGGAAAGGGTAACCGAAAAAGAAGAACCTAAATATACAGCGATAATACCATATATACAAGGTACCTCCGACAAAATACGAAGGATAGGCAGCAAATACAAGATACGCACTGCCTTCAAATCGACCAGAACGCTCAGGGGAATACTAACCAAAACCAAACCATACAATGAAGATCAGAATTCCAAGAATTGTGTATATAACTTACCATGCGAATGCGGCAGAGCATACATAGGAGAGAGCAGTAGACCACTCAAAGTGAGAACACAGGAACACAAGAACAACGTCCGCAAGGGCGAAATAGAAAAATCTAGAATCGCCAAACATGTCTGGAACAAAGATCACCCTATCCAATGGAATAACATACAAATAGTGGCAAAGAATGAGAACACAACTCGTCGAAAACTCAAAGAAGCTACAAACATCGCACTAGCAGAAAATCCAATAAGCCAAGCCAGTGTAGAAATGAAACCCATATGGATTCCAATAATGCGCGAAAAGCTTAAGCGCAATACACCTGCGCAAGAAGTTACTGCGCAACATGCGCAATAAACTTATGCGCAACCACGAAAAAGTTTAATATACTATATATATATATATATATATATATATATATATATATATATATATATATATATATATTGGATTACTCCGTGGCTCAGTGGCAAAGGTGTCAGGCTAGTAAGTGAAAGGTACCAGGTTCGAATCTAAGAGTAGTCAAGTGCTTGAGAAAAATTATATATAACATATGAATTCGTTGAAGTACAACAAAATGTCTACATTGCACACATTTCAATGTAGAAATAAGTAAATAAGGTGCATAACGATGAGTTCAATAATTATTTATACCCACAAAATAGAAAATGCATGTGTTGGGGTGAGAGGAGGTATGTGTGAATATATTAATATTGAGCAAGGAGTGCGACAGGGTTGCGTGATGTCACCGTGGTTGTTCAATGTATGCATGGATAAATGTGTTAGGCAAGTATGTACCGATTCAAAGCGTGTGTGGTTGGTGACGTAAATGTACGAGTTCTGGTGTATGCAGATGACCCAGTCTTATTAAGTGAGAATGCGGATGAGCTACAAACTGCTCTGCGGAAGTTTGATATAGTCTGTGAGAGCACGGACCTAAAGGTAAACGTGAACAAAAAGGATTGTGATGTTTAATCGGAAGGTGAAAAGGAAAATGCAGTATTTACCCTGCATGATGATATTGTGCAATAAGTGGACTAGTTGGTATATATGGGTAGAATGTTCACTGCAGATGGTACAATGTAGGGCGAGATTGGACGATGGCTAGAAGGAACGTGATTGGAAGTATATGGCAGATAATGAAAAACGAAATCACGAGCGTAACTGCAAAACGAGCAGTCTATAATGGCGTGTTTGTTCCGTCAGTACTGTATGAAACATGAGTATGTCAAAAAAAGCACGAATCAGGTGAAGAATGAGTGTATAACGAAGGAGTATGGCGAATAAAAGACGATGATACGTAGTACACTGCGTTGGTTTGGTCACATCGAAATTCTGAGCAAAGCAAATTTATGTGGGTGAAGTTCTATGTAAGGCCGGGCCTGACAACTTGGCTGAATCCAGTAGAATGTATGGTAAAAGAAAGAAAAAGAACGAGTTTCAAAAATAAAACGGTATGTCAGAGACAATGTATGAATCTTGCAGAAGATTTCAAAATAAACGAGGCAAGGATTGTTTTGCCTACCCCGCAAAGGAATGGAGTGACTATTATGTTATGTTATATATATATATATATATATATATATATATATATATTATGTATATATATATATATATATATATATATATATATATATATATATATATATATATATATATATAGATTTGCCCCAAATATAAGTATTATGTTCGCTGTTACCCATTTAATGGAAAACGAAGGAAAAAGGAAAGACTACGTATTTCATTCCCTTCCCAAGGGAATGGCGGGCTGTTTAAGCATTCCAAGCTCCTTCAGCCACAATCATGGATTCCAAGCATACATACATTACATATATATGCATGGTGGGATTAAGGATGGGTGTGGTCAGGATAGGATCGAAAGGAACGGAGTTAGGGTTCTGAGAGAGAAAATACTACGCCAGCATTCGACTAAATAACTGCACATGGTGTGTGCATACGTAGTGACCATGTCACTACATTTTTATGAGGAAAACCCCCGGAAAAAACCTCATACAGGGTATATGGTAACGGGAATTGAACTTATTACATCCCGAATAATAAGCAGATCATGTTACCCCTACTCTACTAGCTCGGTGAAGGGGAATAGACTAAAGTTTTATGTTACAATGTACGGGTTTTGGTGGTGTTAAACGCAATTGAGTTTTTGTGTTCCAAAGAAATCCCAGCTATGGTAAATGCCTTTGGTCTAGCTCAGAATATTGGTCTGAAAGATTTGATACTGTCATGTCGAGTGCTGTAACCTGCGTAATCGTAATAGGATTGTTAGTGGAAGAGAATAGATCGGAATAATGTGAGTGCCAATATCTATTTCTGAGGAATTTTTGCTTTAATTTTGAGTATGTCAGAGGAGTGTCGAAGGGATACAACATAGATACATTGAGTGAATAAAAATTCTGCGATTCATGAACTTTTAGGGTGTAGACAATAATCCGAACACTTATTTAGAAATGCAGGGTGCCAAACCTAATTGAAAGCCTTCGTTATGTCGTATGTAGTAGATAATACGAGATTCCCCATTACTTTTTTGGGGAAACTCTACTTTTGCGAATAGTACTTTTAAGTAGAAAAAAAAGGCAATCCGTATTTTAGCTGGTATAGGTCCACTTGATTCATGTAAAAATTCCAACTGTATTTAATTTATAGGTTTATGAATATTCAATATTTGTACACACCAATATCAATTTATTTAACCGTAATGTAAATATGTAAATATACACACTGGTAAAACATTCCTTTATTGATGAATAAATAAAGATATATAACAATTTACCTGATAACCTAACGCTCTGACATGAAGCCACCCTGCACATTCCAAATCTTAGTTTGTGTAGTTTCTCGTACTCTATGAATTAGTATTCTTCCAAATACTTTACCAGGCACGCTGAGCAAACTTATTTCTCTGTAGTTCTCACAATCACTGTTGTTCCCCTTACCCTTATACAGTGGTACAATGATCGCGCTCTTTCAATCCCTCGGAACTTTTGCACTCATAAGGCATACATTGAATAATTCACACAATCTTCGTATAAGCTTTGCACTCCCATATTTGAGCATTTTACCAGTGATTTCATCTACGTCTACTCCCTTGCCGTTTTTCAACCTTCCTACCGTTTTCTCTATCTCATTTATCCCAATATCCTTCTCAGTTTCATTCATCATCCCTTCTACATTCTCCTTATTTAACTCTTCAGTCTTACTTTCCTCACTACTGTACAGATTTCCGAAACATTCTTTCCAGCATTTCCTCACTTCACAATCGTAACATACTATTTCGTTGCTCATGTTCATCACTCCTACAGCGTTCTGTTTTGGGCCATGTATTGCATTTTTGACCCATTTCCAGTAGAGTGTTTTGTTTCCCTCAAAATCATTCTGCATTTTCTCCCCTTCCACAGCCATCACTTCCTCTTTACTTCATCTCACTGCCTCTTTCGCTTCTTTGTACACCTTATACAATCGCTTCTTCTCAGTCTCATTTTTTTGCAGCAATCATTGCCATGTACGCATCTTATTTTCTTACATACTGCCTTTTTTCTGACTCATTCCACCAAGCACATTTTTTGTCTTACAGTCGTTCTTCCACATATCAGCACGGCACAGTTTTTCAACCCCGGCTTTGTTTTAATGATTTTTTGTGTCTTTGTTTCAGCCAGCTTATTCAGAATTCTTTGTCTACGAACTGATTTCTTTATATGTGTAATTTATTGTAATTGTACGTATGTATTATTGTGCTTTTATTCACTATACAATTGTGTATGTTTAAATTCCTTACCTGTTTTTTGTGCTTGTCTAAGGATAGTTAAACTGCATTGCAGTTACCTTATTGCCAGCTGTTTAATTTTACTGTTTGTCGTCTTTATGTGTACCTTAATATGCATTATTACTTTAGTGTTTATTTAAAGACCGGCATGATTGGTTGTATAAGGGCCACGTGTTTGGTATTACAATTATTATTCTGATTTAATTATGACACAATTGTGGGTGTGGTTTCACTATTTGTTTTTTTATAATGTTTATGTTTAGTTAAACTGCTCTTTATTTTTTTCTGTTACTTAATTTTGTAATTTTGTACGCACTTTGACCTGATTTATTGGTGTTTTGTTGTATATTGAACCCTTTCTTTGTTTTTTTTTCTCTGATTTATTAATGTACTTGTGCGATTACTTATTTATTAATAAATTGGGTTTTCTTGGTGGTTCTTTCCCAATGTAGCAAATTAGCAGGTTGGACCATCATTGCACAAAGCTAGTTAATGCTAATTTGAGTAGTTTCATTGTTTACCTGTCCCACTATGATGCAACACCTCATCCAATCCTATCTCATTCACATACCACGGCGTTGCTTACCTCTAGGTGGCCAAGTCTTTTTGCCAGGTTTGAGTTTTGCGAGTAATTCCGTATCAGACATAAAATAAATTCTAATGTTTTAAGTATTGCCAGGAAAGTCAATGTAAGGCAAACAATTAATTTGAATAAGAATAGCATTATTATCAGTAAAGTCAAAATACATCCCTTAGCGATTTTTTTTCTTGGATTTGTATCATGGCGAATAAGATCGATATTACGCTATTACACATTTTATAGTCTTTTATTTATTGAGAGCAATTTCAAATTACACTTTTAAGGATGAGGTCATTGGGACACTACAATGAAAGGCTACTTTTTTTAATTTTTGTATTTTTTTTTTGTATTTTTGATAGATGGATTAACGGTAGAATCAGCGTTAAAATTATTTGATTTATTATTTATTAGAAGAGAAAGATGAATTGCTACTGTTTAATCAAGAACGAAATGTCTTTGATGAGGAAACTGAAGATATCTTTGTATTTTTCATAATAATAAAATAGTAGTAATAAAATATCGAAGCCTGTATATTGCATTAAAATAGTAATTTAATGGTAGGTATTGATAATTGATCTAAACCTAAAAGGAATTATTCAGACGCCTACATTAAAATAAAAATGGAATTATTAAAATGCGTAGAGCACCGTCTTGCATGGTCAGTTAGTGGTCTTTTAAACGTAAGCTCTATATATTTTGGTGGTATAAATTTACGCATTACTTACATTGACGGTCAAGTGCAAATGACGAAGATGTAAATGCGTTAAGTTAATTACTTTAGTCAGATGCATTGAATTCCTTTTATTATTATAAATGACATCATAACTTTTGCGTAATAGTACAAAATTAAATTATTTAACTGAGTAAGCTATGATTTAAACATTTTGTCATTAGAAAAAATGTAATCATCTGTTTTAACTTGCATAAGTCACAAATGACCATAAAGTGACGTAATTAAATTAACTTGCCCAATTGTAAAGCGAGAACAT
This sequence comes from Vesta saturnalis, assembly GCA_036346205.1. Taxonomy (NCBI): domain Eukaryota; kingdom Metazoa; phylum Arthropoda; class Insecta; order Coleoptera; family Lampyridae; genus Vesta; species Vesta saturnalis. The sequence goes on along the minus strand of JARFJB010002342.1, from coordinate 1,503,180 downwards.
TGCCGTAATGTGTTCTCATTACATTTCATTCATAATGAAATTTAAATATAAATCAAAGAATTGTTTATACTATTGTTAGTGTAATAATAATAATGGCGTTATTTTAATCAAGACCGGGTTATCATCACTTAAATATGATTAATGAGGATATGCGTTAAGTTTTATGTTTTGTATAATTTAATTTTTGTTATTAATTAGACAACCGTATTACACTTCTTACATTATATAAATTAGTTAAAATATGAGCAAATAAAGTTGTGTATTTCCGTTTTAGTTTAGCTTCTCTGCATGTTAATCGTTTAATCTTGATGCGTTAATTGAGTGTTTATGCTACTTGTGTGGCAATTATTTAAAGGAGTGTAAAAGATGATATCTTCAGAGTTGCAACTATTATTTATTATTAAAGTTGCAAAAGACATAGTGTTTACTTTTTAAGAATTACGTATATTCTTTACGATGCCGACTAAAAATGGATATTGGATGTACAAGGTGGTCCGAAGTTTACCTTTCCAACTTTAAGAGGTCATAGAGGGGCTTAAATAAAGTGGAAAACCTCTTATGAACATTATTTATATCTCGCTTAGTTTCGGAGATACTGGGTGTTAAAATTCTTGAACTTTGGAAGTTTTTTTTCAATAATTCAAAAACTGTTAAAGGCATTGGCTTGACGTTTTATGAGTGGTTATTCTTTCTAAGCGAAATCTGGTCTTGATACTGCCTCCACTGGCATCGCCGTAGAGCAGGATAGCCAAATTTCTTGACCTAAAGTTTGATTTAGAAAAGAAATGATATTTTCGAATTTTTTCCTACGTTTACTTTTCGAGTAAAAATATTAGACTACGAGCAAGGTTTATTACGGAATTATTTATGTAAAACTTACAGAAATTGATTTTGTTACCGGAAAATAAAAAAGTGAATTTTTAACAATATTAAAGAAATTGCTCAAATTGAAATCCATTAACTTGAATACATTTACGAAACTTCGGAATAATGGAATTGATAGTGGCAGACACTTGATGATAATTTTTTCTCATAGCTGTGCAAGCGTGTTGGATACGCTCAATAAGCTCCTCCCAAGTTATCTCTGGCGTGCCTTAAACACTGTCTTTTAAATATCCCCGGCCATAAAAATTTAAAGGTGTGAAGTCCGGCAATCTTGGCGGCTAGACCGCCGGACCTCTTCCAATATTTCCTTGGCCATTGTCATTGTTTCCCAAACGACCTATCCATCGCCCAGGATAATTATCGTCCAACCATTCCCGCAGGACCCGTCTCGTTGTATCCAACTTTCATTTCGTGCATTCAAAGGAACATCATCATTTAATTCAAATAAGTCATTTGCGAGGAAATACCGAAATATATCTGCACTTAGCCTGGGCGGTAAGAAGTATGGACCACAGATATTGGTACCCAACCAAACGTTGACACACGAGTGTGTGCGTGTGCGTGTGCGTGTGCGTGTGCGTGTGCGTGTGCGTGTGCGTGTGCGTGTGCGTGTGCGTGTGCGTGTGCGTGTGCGTGTGCGTGTGCGTGTGCGTGTGCGTGTGCGTGTGGTGTGCGTGTGCGTGTGCGTGTGCGTGTGCGTGTCGTGTCGTGTGCGTGTGCTGTGGTGTCGTGTGCGTGTGCGTGTGCTGTGCGTGTGCTGTGCGTGTGCGTGTGCGTGTGTGCGTGTGCGTGTGCATGTACGTGTCGTGTGTGCGTGCGTGCGTGCGTGGGTGTGTGCGTATGTGTGTGTATGTGCGAGTGTGCGTGCGTGCGTGCGTGTGTCTGTGTGTGTACTAGGAAAAAAACACACAGGGTCAGGGTTAAGAACGTAACTACATTAGGTAGCGCTAGAGAACAAAGTAAATTACTATCCAGCTTCAAAAATTGTAGGGCAAACTAAACGACCTATCAGGACTCGCTTTAAAGAACACTTAGATAACATGACAATTGCAAACGTTGGGAGTCTGTCGTAGTTCTACATATGTAGCGATAACAATCATGTAGTACTTTGTGCATATTTTCATAAAACTCCATGCGACTATCAAAGTACCTTAGGCTTGTCTCTACCATTGTCAATATTATTATTATTGTGCAATATTCGATTTACCGCCGATATGTTTAACGGTTCTCGATCAGGATATTTTTCACAAAAATTGTAGCATACTTTCGCCATACTTCTTTTACGATCTTCGAAACCTAAGATCATCAAAACTTCTATACGCCGTTTCTCTGATAGCACGATCATAATTTCAAATAATTTCTTTTATGGTAGTATATTTCAGGAAGATTTTATTATGGACTTATAAATCGATACACGACCGAATAAATCAATCTAATAATGACTTATACAACGATAACTAAGAACCTATTTTCTAGTTGTTCAACAAACATGTTAATAATAAGTACGAACTTGATTGCTATGAAAGTTAATAAATCTTCAAAAACAAACAAATTCTAATATATTATGATGATCAAGAACCTTTAGGCTACTCAGATCTCATTAAATTTTCATTAATGTCGATGTTATTATGAAAACGCCTATGATTAGTTCATATACCTTCATATGAGAATTTCACCAGATAAGCTTAGTGGTTGATAGTATATGTACAGTGCGTTAATAAATTGCGAAAACACCCTTACGAGTTAATGAAGCTCGGATAGATCGATTCTTATTTCAACCATACCACATAAATTATATGTAACACTTGTAATGATCCTAAAATTCATCACCTATTAATCATCCAATCCTAGTACAGAAATTCCTATCAAAACTTCTTTCCTATTTATTTCCTTAAACTGAATGTAGTATTGTTTATAAATCGGATGTCCGGGAGGGCAGGGCCCAAGCGACCTCGGTCATCTAAAGTATCAACTTTCTGATTCACTACTGCAACATCCGCGGTATCAGGTCTAATCTTAATGCTATTCACCAACATCTTGAACAATTACAACCTGATATATTGTTTCTATCTGAAACACAAGTCTCCTCGGAAAGCTCCGAGTCACCCGACTTGCAATTTCCTCAATACCATCTTCACTCTAACTTTCGATATAAAGGAGGCGTATGTGCCTACATCAAGGACAGAATTGCTTGCAAGAGGGTTTCTTCCTTAAAAAATAAAAATTTTGACGTGATTTGGTTTAAACATTCTGGTCCTAATTTTGTGAAATTCTACTGTTGCATTTATAGGTCTCCTAATGACAGCAACTTTCAAGACTTCTTCGATTACCTTAGTACGAAAGTTGACTATCTCCTGTCTCAGTTTCCATCTTGCGATATCTCATTTGTAGGCGATTTCAATGTTAATAACTCTAATTGGCTTCAATTTTCATCTACTACAAATCCCGCTGGTCATAGTGCAGAAACATTTGCTATTTCATGTGATCTCACACAAATGATTTCTGAACCCACAAGAATCCCTGATAATCCTAACCATACTCCTCATCTTCTAGATCTCTTTCTTACATCAAACCCTCTTGTTTATAAAACTTCCGTTCTTTCGCCTTTAGGTCTTTCCGACCATTGTCTCATAAAAATCACTTCTATTGTACCTAATTCCACTGTTGTTCGCAAAACCGATAGAACCTTGTGGTGTTTTAAGTCAGCTCGATGGAGTGATTTACGGGATTCTTTTGCAACCTTTCCATAGCGTGAATATTGTTTTAAGTCGTCCTCTTCTTCGGACATCGCTCTTTCAGTATCTGAAGTCATCCTCATGGGAATGGAGTTATACATTCCGAAAAAACAGTACCGTGCAGGTCATTCACGTTCCCAACCCTGGTTCAATAAGGCTTGTTCTGATGCAATATCTTTAAAAAATAAATGTTACATTAAATGGAAATCTAATAAATCGGTTGACAGTCATGTAGAATACGTTGGTGCTAGAAATATCTGCAAAAGTGTCATCACTAAAACTAAAAAGTTGTTCGAACAACGAAAATGCAATGAACTAGCTACATCTCCTTTAGGCAGTCGTAAATTTTGGTCTTTAGCAAAAGCCATTAGTAAAAACTTCCGAACATCTTCATTTCCCCCCCTGACATCTATTGACGGATCGGTAGTTGCTGATTCTGTAGACAAAGCCAACGTTTTTGTGGATTTGTTTGCATCAAACTCGCGTCTCAATGATTTTGGAAAAGATGTGGCCCTAGTCAACTCTTCTTCATACGTTATGAAACCAATTCATTTTCGGTACAAGCTCTTGGAATTGATCATCAGTAGGCTTGATCTCAATAAGGCGACTGGCGCAGACGGTATCCCAGCTATTGTCTTAAAGAAATGTTCCCCCGAACTAGTACCAGTTCTATCTAAGCTCTATACGATCTCTATATCTTCTGGGAATTCCTTCATCATGGAAGTTAGCAAATGTTCAACCTATTCCCAAAAAGGTGATAAGACCGATCCCTCAAATTACAGACCAATTGCCATCACTTCCATTTTGTCTAAAATCATGGAAAAAATGCAACTGCTCATCAATCAGCAACTGCTCACAGGCGATCTTCTTTCATATATGACCCAAGTTTGGAACAATACAGTAGAGCAGTCCGGTGAAACAGTTGTAGTCGCTTTAGATATCTCAAAAGCATTTGACCAAGTTTGGCATAAGTGTTTACTTGCCAAACTCACCTCGTTTGGGTTAAATGATGCGCTCATCAACTGGGTTTCTAGTTTCCTTGATGAAAGACGAATACGTGTCGTAGTTGATGGCTTTTTTCAAAAGAAGTTAGCATTAACGCGGGCGTACCACAGGGATCCGTTATAGCGCCTACACTTTTTCTGCTGTACATAAACGACCTTATTTCTTCAACAACTAACCCCATCCATTGCTTTGCTGACGATAGAACTCTTCACTGTAGTTCATCTCAGTCTACTCATAGTGATAATCCACCTTCTATGTCAAATCAAGAAATTAAAGCTGAAATGGCAAATTCAATCAACAAAGACATTCAACGTATTCTCGAATGGGGAAGCAATAATCTAGTTAAATTTAATGCTAACAAAACTCAGTGTTGCCTTATGTCCGCCAAAAAAGATCGATCATTTCCTGTTGTAAGTATGAATGGCTCAGTTCTTAAGTTTTCAGACTCTATTACTCTGTTGGGTATGACTGTATCTTCAAATCTCTCATGGGTTGACCATCTTCTGTCAGCTACCAAAACAGCTGCTCGTAAAATAGGCTTTTGTACAGATCTAAGCAGTACTTTACCTCTCGACAACTCCTTTTGCTGTATAAGGCCCAAATTCGGCCTCATCTGGAATATAATTCTCACCTTTGGGTTAGTGCTCCCCAATACGCTCTCGATATCGTTGATCGTATTCAAAAGAGAGCGATTAGGCTTATAAATGACCCGTCTTTAACTTCTCACATACAGTCCCTTGAGCATAGAAGGATGGTTTCAGTTCTTTCTTTGTATTATCGTTATTACAACGGCTATTGTGCTGGTGAATTACATTCTTTGATACCATCTCCGGCTATCTTTGCGAGAAACACTCGGTTCGCTCAATCACATCATCAGTATGCAGTACAAATCTCCACTTGTCGTACCAAACGGGCGCAATCCACATTTTTCTACACGGCTTCTAAACTCTGGAATGATCTCCCTAGTTCCTGTTCTCCTCTCACTTATGATATGAGAAAATTTAAGGTAGCTGTTCATAGGCATCTATTGGCAATTCATTATCCCTCTATCCATCCTCCTAAGTGTTCCTGAGTGCTTTAGCACGATAGGCCTTATTTAGCCTGTTCAGGTCCACAATCATAAAAAAAAAAAAAATCCTATCAGTTTCCCACTACTTTCCCCTCTCCTAGTAAATCCCCTATAAATATCCGCGCTCACCTTCACTCATCCTATTCTATTTCAATTCGAATTTAATTCAACTTGATCTAGAAATCCTAACCAGTAAATATCAAATCACCTGCCTGCTTATTGTAACCTGCCTGTCATTAATTTCATCCTAACCTGCCTGACATAGTTCCTGACCTCTCGTTATTCTAGTGTCAGTTCAAAATAGTTCTCCAGAAACGTAAGTAGCTATTTGCACATACTCGGTGTTTGTACCACGAGCAGTAGTAAGTAGTTACCCAGTAACGTGGTACTACTACTGATGGCTTGGGCCCCAGGAAGTAAGGCTACCTTACGAAGCCCCTCTCTTGTCTAACCCTAGTATCCGAGAAACAATCCCAAATCTGCCCTATCGGTGTACGTACCTCGAAGGATAGATAAATATTGTTAATAGTATTGCTTTATTAATGGTGGTTTCGACCCTAATTATAAGGTAATCCTATACCGTGACATCCCTATAATTTTCCCTATTATCCGTGTATAAACCTGGTCCCTATCTAACATCTGTTCGGTGTTACTACCACGAAGGTTGTATAGATATCCTTTTTAATCCGGATTCTCAATATAAAACTTATACTGTCACCAGACATTTATCCGAATACCACTTACCTCTATATCCTCCCTCTGTTACACACCCTCTCGAACTCTTGTCAGAACTCCTACCACCTGGTATCGAAACCAAACTATCCACTCACATGGTCCTGTAATTTCAAGATAACACCCCCAGGATAAACTTCACATAAATTATATGTAGTCTAACCCCAGTGCTAATTATTAAACATAATTTAGTGCACCATATTTCCATTTCACATGATTTACACTCGTTTAGGGTGTTACACACGTTAAGTTACGGTGTACTGAGTATAAGGAAATCAGTGCTCATTTATTTTAAACATGTATCCCATTATTTATCTTGCAATGAAACCTGAGATTTACTCAGTAGTTAGTATGAGTATAGGTATTGCCAAAGCTCAAGAATGTTATGAAAATGCCTGAACAACTAGAAAATAAGTTCTTAGTTATCATTATATAAGTCATTATTAGATTCATTTATTCGGTAGTGCATCAATTTATAAGTCCATAATAAAATCTTTCTGAAATATACTACCCTAAAAGAAATTATTTTTAATTATGATTAAGCTTTCAGAGAAACGGCGAATAGAAGTTTTGATGATTTTAGGCTTCGGAATTCGTAAAAGAAGTATGGCGAAAGTATGCTACAGTTTTTGTGAAAAATATCCTGATCGAAAACGATAAACAGATCGACGGTAAGTCAAATATTGCATAATAATAATATAGCCAATGCTATGGATAAGCTTAAGGGACTTTGATAGTCGCATGGAGTTTTATGAAAATATGCAAGAATTATGTAAGCAAAATAATGGATTTGAATTTAATGCTTTATTTTCTGACGAAGCAACGTTTTCCTTAAACACTACCGTATATGAGAAGAGTTGTCGTTATTGGGCAACAGAAAATCCCAATTAGACGATGGAAGCTTATACCCAACCTTCTTAAAAAATAACTGTGTGTAGTGGAATTTTTAGGAATACCATTGCAGGACCATACTTTTTGACGGGACAGTGACGAGTGAAAAATGTCTAGAAATGTTGCAAACTTATGTAGTTCCATGCTTAAGTGCATCGTTTCCAGGCATGCGCTATCTTGCTCTAAAAGATTCTACTATTAGCTTTCATCATGATGGAGCAAGTCCACATTATGTTCTAGCGATTAAAGATTTTCTTAATAAAAATTTTCGCAATTGCAGGAAAAGTATTCGTACACTAACCTACCAACCTAGAAAAACTTAAGAGAATTCCAAACGAAATTCAAGTTACACCAAAGACGGTATCAGACTTAACCCAGGAATTTATCCAACGCTCTGGATTTTGTCAACTAAACGAAAGAGCTGAATTCGAACATTTACTAAGAACTTACTACTTTTAGTACTTTCCTTGCAAAATAAATAAGGGAATTATATCGGATACTGTAATTTAAGTATTTATTTATTCCAAAGCCAACTTATAGTAAACAAAACTTTTCAGCTGAAACAAAATTTAAAATACTATGAAGATAGTTTAATATCAACATACACAAAACGTAATTTTGCACCATAGCTTAACTCATCGGAGACAAATTATATACTGTAAGTTCATAGCGTTTTCTTTACCAACAAGTTGTAGTGGATTCTACAAATACATCCACAGCTATGAACAAGACTTGCAACTTTTGTTAAAGAATTAAAATACAAAAAACGAAGAATGTACATTGGTATCATATCTAAAATTACTAACCCTATATATTCGTATATTCAATAAATCAAAAGAATATTTGCTGGTTAACTTCAGCATAAATTCAATGAAATTGAATTTAATTTTTCAAAGGATAGGGAGAATGGGAGGATAGGAAGCTGAGATAGGGAGAGAAAGGAGAAAAAAAAGGAGAGGGAGAGAGAGGGAGAAGAAGGAGAGGGAGAGGAGAGGGAGGAGAGAGAGAGGAGAGGGAGAAGGAGAGGAGAGGGAGAGGAGAGGGAGAGGAGAGAGAGGGAGAGGAGAGAGGAGAGGAGAGGGAGAGGGAGAGGAGAGGGAGAGGGAGAGGGAGAGGGAGAGGGAGAGGAGAGGAGAGGGAGAGGGAGAGGAGAGGAGAGGAGGGAGAGGGAGGGAGAGGAGAGGGAGAGGAGAGGGAGAGGGAGAGGAGAGGAGAGGGAGAGGGAGAGGAGAGGAGAGGGAGAGGAGAGGGAGAGGGAGAGGAGGGAGAGGGAGAGGGAGAGGAGAGAGAGAGGGAGAGGAGAGGAGAGGGAAGAGAGGAGAGGAGAGGGAGAGGGAGAGGGAGAGGAGAGGGAGAGGGAGAGGGAGAGGAGAGGGAGAGGAGGAGAGGGAGAGGAGAGGGAGAGGGAGAGGGGAGAGGAGAGGGAGGGAGAGAGAGAGGAGAGAGAGGGAGGGAGAGAGGAGAGAAAAGAAGAAAAAGAGAAGAAAAAAGAAGAAGGTGATGAGAGTAATGGTGAAGAGGAAGAAGGGAGAGGAGAGAAGTAAGAAGATGAGGAGGATAAGAGGAGCAGAGTAAGTAAGGAGGAAGAGAGATGTGTATGTTGACTAATACGTGCTAAGAAGGAAAATACAGATAAGCATAAAACAATATAATAATAAAATAATAATAAAAAATAATCTAAATTGGTTTGTACTTGATGCAGTCTAAGTGTAGTTGCACTACAAGTTAATAACAATATGGTGATTATGAAATATGACTAGTTAACAATAATAATAGTGAATACTGAATAATCTAGCAGGAACAATGAGAATAATTAATGCTCTAGTCAAAAACCTTTCGCGTGTGGCTATCGGTTATTGTGAGAAAAAGTTCATTTCTGGTTATTTCTTCTACGTTAGCACTAAATTAGTAGAAGGCGCACGTGACATATTTTTAGGACGAGAAAGGAAAAGTGTGATGATTAATCTTTAAGTAATTGAGTGAGAAATAAAATTATAAATCGAATTATTTAGAAAATGAGATAAAAGGTGTATAAAGTTTTGACTGAACTTCACTTGGTGACAATATTACTAATACCTTTGATTTCGTGTGACTCTGCAACCCCAAAACTTTAATTTTCAGAGAAATAATGCAACGTTTGTTGTTTAACAATATAATTTAGCGTGTTCTCACAAATCTAAAGTATTCGAATGTTTGTTAAAACAAAAATTCGTACATGTGCACTAGTACGCTTGGTAAATAAATACATATTAGAACTTTCTTTATCTCGTATTAGTCGACCACTGATGATGATAGTTTAGCTACTGAAATACGTTTGGTGTTCTTAATTTTGTGTGGTACCTGACTATATTTAGTTTGTTTCTAAAAAGTTACAATGAAAAGTACACAACAATACTACAAAACGTTCGAAAAGTAAGATCATAAATATTAATGTTCCCACTAATAATATTGACTAATACTCACATTATATTATAATAATTGATGAAATACATGCATTAGTAGCAGTTTATGTAATGAACATTTCGATTGTAAGTTGTAAAAACAGTAAAGCATTGGAAAAAAGTGATTGAATTAAAATCACTTGTCTTGATAAGAAACAGTGTTGTCATTTTTCCCTTTGAGCAGTTCTATTACTGAATTTTGTAATTTTTTTTAAAGGTTTTATTGCCAACATGCATACGGAGTCTACAAGACACCGAAAGAAAATGTTATTAATGTTTTGACATAAAATGAATTTGAACAAAACGTGGGGACCAAAATTCTTACCCGGAATTTGTAGAACCACTGTTGAAACTATTTGGAAAAAAATAACGGACACAATGTGGGATCTGTACCCTATGTCAGTCGGGGAGATGCCACCACTCTTACAATGGGATTCTTAATATGGGGTCTCCGATTTTCTTATGTCAAGATAGTGATATAGTTATATAACAATATAGCGAGGTAGTGATATGGACATATCGCGATCAAGTGATATCGCGATATAGTAATATAGCCATATAGCGATATAGCGATTTGGCAATGTAGCGATATAACGATCTAGCAATCTAGCAATATGGCGATATCGCGACATGCGGTATAGCGATGTAGCGGTATGGCGATATAGATATATGGCGATATAGCGATATAGCGATGTAGCGATATAGCGATATAGCGATATAGCGATATAGCGATATAGCGATATAGCGATATAGCGATATAGCGACATAGCGATAAAGCGATATAGCGATATAGCGATATAGCGATATAGCGATATAGCGATATATCGATATAGCGATATAGCAATATAGCGATATAGCAATATAGCGATATAGCAATATAGCGATATAGCGATACAGCAATATATCGATAAAGATATACAGAGATATTGCCATAAACCGATATGACAATATAGGGATATAGCGATATAACGATATGATATAGAGATACAGCGATTGGCTTGTGTGCATGAGTGCGCGAGTGCCTGCGTGCGTACATGCATTTGCGCGTGTTTCAAGTTAGCATCTCGATCACTACTAATTTGCATCTGACATGAAGATTGTTTTAGGTATGAAATACCTAAAATACAATTGTATCTATTTATCTAAATACATGTATGAAATTGCAAAAAACGAGATGTTTAATTAACTCACAAATTTTTTCCAAATATAATTTCAATTATTCTATGTAATTAGATATTAGTAAAATTATGGGCAGATAATTAGCGCATGCGCTACAAGTTATTTAAAAATTATTTTATCAAACATGTGCTATACCTGTAAGTTGGAAAGATCGGTTAATAATTTTCTTTTTATACAGCTTAAATAAATAATATGCTATTTAATCGCTTAGATAATTCAAATTCTCTTTGTCAAAGGTTTGTCAATTACTTGGCACACGATTGCATTTTTTGTTTTAAAATACTCTATAGAAATACTTTGTACAAATTTGACATTTGTAAAATAGGAGGTTGTACCCGAAGGCAAGGCGTAAATATTATTTTAATTTACGATTATTACTTTCCAAATGCGAAAATATGGTATTGTTTATAAAATAGTGGCATTATTTACCAATCTATAATTATACAAAGAATTATATTATTTCATTTATTTTAATTTCCACTTTGTGGGTTGAAAGATTGTGTATTGTTTTACACCAGAAATATTACCTTCACTGGCCGGTTATTATGTTTGTCAACTAGTCAGCTGGGCAAGGGCTGCCGGTCATTGTTTCCGTATTCTTAATTTATTTTCAACGTCCCCGTCGTCCTCACTTTCTTCTGATTCGAATAAAAGTAAGTTCAAAATTAAAAAATGATAGCTGTGATTTCTCGGGTAGGAAGTACCGGACGAATTATAACCTGACATTTTGTTTCAATCTGAAGCATAAGTCTCCTCTGAGAACTCCGATTCACCTGACTAGCAATTTCCCCAATGCAATACTCACTCTAACTTTCGATACCAAGGTGGAATGTATGCCTTTCCCAAGGACAACATCATTTGCAAGAGGGTTTATTCTTAGGAGAATAAAAAGCTTGACGTGATTTGATTCAAACATTCCGTTCCTAAATCGGAGAAATTCCACTGTTGTATTTATAGGTGTCCTAATGACAGTAACTTTCAATACTTCTTCTATTACCTTAGTTTGGAGCTTGACTATACTTTGTCTGAGTGTCCATCTTACGATATCTTAATTCTGTATTTACTTGCCAAACTCATCTGGCTTGGATTAAGTGATATCTCTACAATTGGGTTTCCCGTTTTCTTGATAAAAGACGAATACGTGTCGTAGTTGATGAGTTCTTTTCAAAAAAAGTTGGCATAATGCGGGCGCGCCACAGGGATCCTGCGCTTTTTTTCTGTACATAAATTATTTTCAATGACTAACCCAAACATTTTTTGCTGATAAGAGCACTTTTCATTGTAGTTCATCTCAGCCTACGAATAATGGTAAATTGACCTATTGAAAATCAGGAGGTTAAAACTGACATGGCCATGTCATTCAATACAGACAATCAACGTATGCTTGAATGTGGGGAAGTAATAGCCTAGTTAAATTTCTTACTAACAAAACTCGCTGTTGCCTTGTCTCCGCCAAAAAATATAGTTCATTTCCTGTTATAAGTATGAATGACTTAGATCTTAAGCTTTCAGACTCTTGTACTGCGTTGAAGTGACTGTATATTTAAATCTATTATGCGTCAGCTGCTCATAAAATAGGTTTCTTGTACATATCTAATAACTACTTTAACTACCAATATCCTTTCTGCTATATAAGGCCCAAATTCGACCTTATCTAGAATATAATTTTCACCTCTGTGTAGGTGCTTCCAATACTCTCTATCGTTTTACTGGTTGTATTAAAAATGAGCAAGCACAAATCTCCGTTAGTCGTATGAAACAGGCGTAATCCACATTCTTCTATACGGATTCGAAGCTGTGGAATGATCTTCCTAGTTCGTGTTTTCTTCTCACTTATGAACAAATTTAAGGTAGCCATTCATAGGCATTTCTTAGCAATTCAATATCCCCCTATCACAGTCTCGCACATAAAATGTGGGGGAAACCTGAATCAGTAGTAGGGTCGTGATTCTTATACAATACTAGAAAATAATATTTTAATATGTCCAACCAAAATTTCTTTTCCATCAATAGTTAATAGTTGAAAATTTTGTTTAACTTTTTTTATCTGATTATTGTGGTGCTGTAAAGAAATTGATCTCACCAGAAGTTCTTTGAGTATATAATTAAATTTTTGATAGAGTTATTTGTTTTGTTGAAATCTATTTTTATTTATATTTAACATTAAAGTAAAATAACATCTTACGAATAATTTTAGTATTGTATTTAGTATAACAAAAGTTGCATATTGGCCTTTTAAAATAGATTTTACCTGAATCAGGTATCTGAGGTGGCAGTTCGTATACGAGTATTTACCTCCAGCCAGTCGTAATTTTAGTATGAGTAAGCGTGGAGTTTTCCAGTATATTGCAAACGGCTTTAGATCTTTGTTCATGATTTAGGCCGTTTGCCAGTGTAAAACCGTTCTTCTAACCATTTTATCGAGTGTTAATAAACAACGGTTTGTGTTAATCATAAATTATTGAGCCTAAATTTCTCAACTACTTACTTTATTTTTATCTTCATGTTAATAATACAAAATCTAAAGCAGTAAATTATACCAGCTGCATGAGCTATCTGGATCCGGGTGCACCCCTTGTAATTATATCCATATTACGTGCATATCATTTTATTATGTTATTATATCATTTTAAATTAATGACATGATCACATAGGCATCAGAATTTGGAAGCATTTGTAACATGAAACGTGATTTAGGTATACCTTAAATACAAACGAAAGGCATTCCAAGCTTTTTTTTAATATCTTTTTGTTTTCTGTAAGATGCTTTTACAAAATTTTTTACAAAATATAGCTGAATATGCAACAATAGGTGTGTATCATTCTTTTTATGATGCAACGTAACTATCACTAGAAAATAAAGTGATATATATATATATATATATATATATATATATATATATATATATATATATATATATATATATATATATATATATAAAGCTGTCGATAATAGAATTATGTATGTGAACTGATGAGTTCAATGAAGAGTATTGGTATTTTTTTTATTAATTAATAGTTACCACTGTTAATTAATAAAATTAAATACGCCCTTGCCATATTTACCTTCATAAGTTTAGTTTTGACTATTATTATACCGTAAACTTTGCTGCTAAATGACAAAAATAGCAACACTTGAAATATTAAGAAAGTTAATAAGCATGAAACAATCCTAATTTCATGTCCAATTGCATGTCACAAAAATTAAATGTAACAGAAGTCAAAGAACTCTTAAATAACTTTCCCTTTTTAATTTTAATAACTGTTTATTTTCAATCATTCTATTAAAAATAAGAAAATACTATGAAGAGATATGGTTACACAAGTGTAAATTATGTGTGGCCTAATGAAAGTGCATGACATGTGATGCCCGAAAAACAATTCCACTGGTCTTATGTTAAAAGGTTTAAATTATATTCTTTAGAGTGTACTAATCAATTTAGATAAGTTTAGTAAGTTAGGTGAGAGATGTCATAAAATACATTTTGTAAAAGTGAAGATAAATTTTAAATACGTTAGAAAAGATCAAAGATTTCTAAGAGTTGGCCTAGTTTTGTTTGTATGTTAGTTACCTCAAAGTATCAGTATTAATAAGTTTTGTTCTCCTGAATAAAAATCTGAAGTGTTCAGAAAAACTGTTTAATGCCTTTGTGTTTAACTAGTAAATATGGGTTAATCAGTCATATATCTTATCAAAAGGATTGGCCGTCTAGTGGTAAGCTACGACGGATTATGTTATGCGAGATAGGATTGGATGAGGTAGAGCATCATAGTGGGACAGGTAAACTACTCAAGTTAGAATTAACGAACTTTGCGCAATGATGGTTCTACCCGTTAATTTGCTAAATTGAGAAAGAACCAAAAATCCGATATATTAATAAATAAGTAATTGCACAACTACATTAATAAATCAAAGAACAAAAAAACAACGGAAGTGTTCAATATATAACAAAACACCATTAAATCAGTTTAAAGTGCTAGAAAATTTCAAAATTAAGTAACAGAAAAAAATAAAAAGCAGTTTAACTACACATAAACACAAAAAAAAACAAACAGTGAAGTCACACCCACAATTGTGTCATAAATAAATCAGAATTAAAATTGTAATACTAAACTTGTGGCCCTTGTACAACCAATCTCGCCTGTCTTTAGGTTAACACTAAAGTAAAAAAGAAAATAATAATGCAGATTAAGGTACACATAAAATACGACACACAGTCAAATTAAACAGGTAGGAATAAGGTTAACTGCAATACAGTTTAACTACACTTAAACAAAGACAAAAAATGGGCAAGGAATTTATACATACACAATTGTATAGTGAATAATAAAAGCACAAAAATACATACGTACAATTACAATAAATTACATATATTAGCAGCTGGTAGCATGTATACTGCATGCCAGGCGGGGAGGTACCACCACCCTTACCATGGCCTCCTTAATATTGGGTCTCCGATTTTCTGAGCTCGGTAAGGGCTGCCGGTTACCTTTTCCATCATCCTTAATCTATTCTGATCCTTATTCCTCCTTCTCGCCCTCACTGTCTTCCTATCGGATTAAAAGTCCCAAATTAAAAAATAATATGGCTGTGGTTTCCAGGGTAATAAATTCCGGACGTAAAATCCTGCCCCATTCGGATGTCCGGGAGGGCAGGGCCCAAGCGACCTCGGTCATCGAAAGTATCAACTTTCTGATTCACTACTGCAACATCCGCGGTATCAGGTCTAATCTTAATGCTATTCACCAACATTTTGAACAATTATAACCTGATATATTGTCTCTATCTGAAACACAAGTCTCCTCTGAAAGCTCCGAGTCACCCGACTTGCAATTTTCTCAATACCACCTTCACTCTAACTTTCGATATAAAGGAGGAGTATGTGCCTACATCAAGGACAGAATTGCATGTAAGAGGATTTCTTCCTTAGAAAATAAAAATTTTGGCGTGATTTAGTTTAAACGTTCGGGTTCTAATTTTGTGAAATTCTACTGTTGCATTTATAGGTCTCCTAATGACGGTAACTTTCAAGACTTCTTCGATTACCTTAGTGTGAAAGTTGACTATCTCCTGTCTCAGTTTCCATGTTGCGATATCTGAATTGTAGGCGATTTTAATGTTCATAACTCTAATTGGCTTCAGTTTTCATCTACTACAAATCCCGCTGGTCATAGTGCAGAAACATTTGCTATTTCATGTGATCTCACACAAATGATTTCTGAACCCACAAGAATCCCTGATAACCCTAACCATACTCTACATCTTCTAGATCTCTTTCTTACATCACACCCTCTTGTTTATCGAACTTCCGTTCTTTCGCCATTAGGTATTTCCGACCATTGCCTAATAGAAATAATTTCTACTGTACCTAATTCCACTGTTATTCGCAAAACCGATAGAACCTTGTGGTGTTTTAAGTCAGCTCGATGGAGTGATTTAACGGGATTTCTTTGCGACCTTTCCATGGCGTGAATATTGTTTTAAGTCGTCCTCTTCTTCGGACATCGCTCTTTCAGTATCTGAATTCATCCTCATGGGAATGGAGTTATACATTCCCAAAAAACAGTACCGTATAGGTTATTCACGTTCCCAAGCCTGGTTCAATAAGGCTTGTGCTGATGCAATATCTTTAAAAAATAAATATTACATTAAATGGAAATCTAATAAATCGGTCGACAGTCATGTAGAATACGTTGGTGTTAGAAATATCTGTAAAAGTGAAATCACTAAAACTAAAAAGTTGTTCGAACAACGAAAATGCAATGCACTAGCTATATCTCCTTTAGGCAGTCGTAAACTTTGGTCTTTAGCTAAAGCCATTAGTAAAAACTTTGTAATATCTCCATTTCCCCCCCTGACGTCTATTGGCGGATCGGTAGTTGCTGATTCTGTAGACAAAGCCAATGTTTTTGTGGATTTGTTTGCATCAATCTCGTGTCTCAATGATTCTAGAAAAGATGTGCCCCTAGTCAACTCTTCTTCATACGCTATGAAACCAATTCATTTTCGATAGAAGCTCTTGGAATCGATCATCAGTAGGCTTGATCTCAATAAGATGACTGGCCCAGACGGTATCCCAGCTATTCTCTTAAAGAAATGTTCCCCCGAACTAGCACCAGTCCTATCTAAGCTCTATACGATCTCTATGTCTTCCAGGAAATTCCCTTCATCATGAAAGTTAGCAAATGTTCAACCTATTCCCAAAAAAGGCGATAAGACCGATCCCTCAAGCTACCGACCAATTGCCATCACTTCCATTTTGTCTAAAATCATGGAAAAAGCCATCAATCAGCAACTGCTCACGTTCCTTGAAACTAACAAACTCCTTAGTGACCACCAATATGGGTTTAGGTAAAGTCGTTCAACAGGCGATCTTCTTTCATATGTGACTCAAGTTTGGAACAATACAGTAGAGCAGTCCGGTGAAACAGTTGTAGTCGCTTTAGATGTCTCAAAGTCCTTTAACCAAGTTTGGCATAAGTGTTTACTTGCCAAACTAACCTCGTTTGGATTAAATGTTACGCTCATCAATTGGGTTTCTAGTTGATAAAAGAAGAATACGTGACGTAGCTGATGGCTTTTTTTTCCAAAGAAGTTAACATTAACGCGGGCGTTCCAAAGGGATCCGTTATAGCGCCTACACTTTTTCTGCTGTACATGAATGACCTTATTTCTTTAACAACTAACCCCATCCATTGCTTTGCTGATGATAGCACTCTTCACTGTAGTTCATCTCAGTCTACTCATAGTGATAATACACCTTCTATGCCAAATCAAGAAATTAAAGGTGAAATGGCAAATTCACTCAACAAAGACATTCAACGTATTCTCGAATGGGGAAGCAATAATTTAGTTAAATTTAATGCTAACAAAACTCAGTGTTGCCTTGTATCCGCAAAAAAATATCGATCATTTCCTGCTGTAAGCATGAATGGCTCAGTTCTTAAGTTTTAAGACTCTATCACTCTGTTGGGTATGACAGTATCTCCAAATCTCTCGTGGGTTAACCATCTTCTGTCAGCTACCAAAACAGCTGCTCGTAAAATAGGCTTTTTGTACAGATCTAAGCAGTACTTTACCTCTCGACAACTCCTTCTGCTGTATAAGGCCCAAACTCGGCTTCATCTGGAATATAATTCTCACCTCTGGGTTAGTGCTGCCCAATATGCTCTTGATATAGTTGATCGTATTCAAAAGAGAGCGATTAGGCTTATAAATGACCCGTAATTAACTTCTAACATAGTCCCTTGAGCATAGAAGGATGGTTTCAGTTCTTTCTTTGTATTATCGTTATTACAACGGCTATTGTGCTCTGAATTATATTATTTGATACCATCTTGGGCTATCCTTGCGAGAAACACTCGGTTCGCTCATTCATATCATCAGTATGCAGTACAAATCTCCACTTGTCGTACCAAACGGGCACAATCCACATTTTTCTACACGGCTTCTAAACTCTGGAATGATCTCCCTAGTTCCTGTTTTTCTCCCACCTATCATATGAGAAAATTTAAGGTAGCTGTTCATAGGCATATATTGGTAATTCATTATCTCTCTATCCATCCTCCTAAGTGTTCCTGAGTGCTTTAGCACGATAGGCCAAATTTAGCCTGTTCAGGTCCACAATCATAAAAAAATAAAGAAAAATCAGTTCGTAGACAAATAATTCTAAATAAGCTGGATGAATCAGAGACACTTAAACAAACATCATTAATATAAAGCCTTGCAAGGGAAAGGTGCAAATAAATCGTAAGAAAGTGACTGATAACCTACCCGCAAGCTTGAGTGACTACAGCATCCCTTCCTCAGCTTACACGTCCATTTATACATCTGTCTGCATTTAAAAACAATAAGAGCGGGTTAGTTTAACAGTAATAATGGAATTCGAGGTGGTTTTATCGTTATCTGGGGGTCTATGGTGCCACGTTTGTCCACGCCTTACTCTCTACACGGACGGAAACATTAGTAAACAGTCAACACTTCCAACTCATGCAAGCAATGAGGTTGAGAACACTGTACTGGCTGACGCGGAGTCCTTTTACTGTAACAGCTTTAAAATTAAGGAGCGTGTTTCCTCCATAGGTTACATAGGCTTGTTGAATTGCTTGCTGCGAGCTTTATTCTACATTCAAATGCCTACTTACGTTTGAATATAATCCTTTAATTAACCATTTGATCACCAATACTTCAGATTAAGATACGACGTTTAAACTCAAGACGGTAACAAATATTTATAGATATATTATTTACACACCCGCTTATTAAAACACACTCACACACTCACACACTCACACGCTCACACGCTCACACGCTCACACGCTCACACGCTTACACACTCACACACTCACACACTCACACACTCACACACTCACACTCACACTCACACACTCACACTCTCACACACTCACACACTCACACCTCACACTCACACCTCACACACCTCACACACTCACGCCTCACACGTCACACTCACACATCACACACTCACACCTCACACTCACACACTACACACTCACACACTCACACACTTCACACTCACACGCCCACACACTCACACACTCACACACTCACACACACACACACTCACATACACACTCACACACTCACACTCACACACACTCACACACTCACACTCACACTACACACACTCACACACTCACACACTCACACAACTCACGCACTCACCACTCACACACTCACCACCTCACCACTCACCACTCACACCCACTCACCACTCACACCCACACACTCACACACTCACACACACTCACACCTCACACACTCACACACTCACACACTTCACACTCACACCCACCTCACACCTCACACACACCTCACACTCACACCTCACACTCACACCACACTCACACCTCACACCTCACACACACACTACCACACCTCACACACCTCACTCACACTCACATTCCACACCACACTCACACTCACTCACACACACTCCACACACACTCACACACTCACACACTCACACGCAATCAACACTTAACGCACATCACACTCATACATATCACACTCACACACTACCACACTTATCACACTCAACTAAGCTCCACACTCAACCCAATCTCATGCCAGCACTTTATCACATCAATCCTACTACTTAACATCACACACTTACATCACACCTTTACACACACACTCAAATACACTTAAACTCAAGACGTACAAACTATTAACTATCACTCACACGTTCATAACACACTCACACACTCACACACACACCTACACCTCACACCTCACTACACATCACACTCACACTACACTCACATCACTACACACAACACACAATCACACTCACACATCACACTCACGCCTCAACGTCACAGTCACCGCTCACACGTCACACCTCACACGCATCACACCTCACACGTCACACATCACCACACTCACACCTCACACACTCACACACGTCACACACTCACACCATCACTACACACCACATCACACACTCACACACATCACAACTCACATATCACCACTCACACTCACACTCACACATCACACACACACTCACACTACACTCACACACCACACTCACACTCACACATCACACACCACATCACACACTCAACACACTAATCACACCACCACACCACACTCACACACTCACACACTCACACCTCACACTCACACACCACCAACTCACCACACTCACACACCACCACTCACGCTCACACACACTCACCACCTCACCACTCACCACTCACCCACCTCACACGTCACACACTCACACTCACACCTCACACCTCACACCTCACACTCACACTCACCTCACACTCACACCACACACACTCACACCTCACAGCTCACACCACACACTCACACTACACACTCACACCACACACTCCACACACATCACACTACCCACACTCACACTCACACACACACACACACTCACACACTCACACACTCACACTCACACACTACACACTCACACACACACACCACACACTCAACCACACACTCACACACTCACACACTCACACACTCACACACTCACCACTCACCACTCACACACTCACACACTCACACACTCCACACATCACACACCACTCACACACTCACACACCACACACTCACACACTCACACTCACCACCACACTCACACACTCACACACACACTCACACACCACACACACACACCACACACTCACACACTACACCACACCTCACACCACACCACCACACACACACCACTCACACACTCACGCACTCACGCACTCACGCACTCCCACACGCACTCACGCACTCACGCACTCACGCACTCACGCATCACGCACTCACCACTCACACACTCACACACTACACACTCACACACCACACACTCCACACACTCCACACTCACACACTCACACACTCAGACACTCACACACTCAACACTCACACACTCACACTCACACCTCACACACACTCACACACTCACATTCACACGCACACACGCACACACTCACACCTCACACACTCACACACACACACACACACACACACACTCACACACTCACACTCACACACTCACACTCACACTCACCACTCACACTCACCACACACTCACACACACACACTCACACACTCCACACACTCACACACTCACACTCACACACACACACCACACACTACACACACACACACACTCACACACTCACACCCACACGCTCACACCTCACACGCTCACCCACACTCACACTCCACCTCACACTCACACACTCACACTCACACACTCACCATCACACTCACACACTCACACTCACACACTCACACACACATCACACACTCACACTCACACCACACACCACACACTCACACCTCACACACTCACACACACACACTCACACTCACACACTACACACACACTCACCACACACACACACTACACACTCACACCACCACTACACACACGCACACACCACACACTCACACCTCACACACTCCACACACCACACACACACACACACACACACACACACACACACCACACCTCACACCACACACTCACACCTCACACCTCACACACTCACACACACACACACTCACACACACACACACACTCACACACTCACACACACACACACACTCACACACTCACACTCACACACTCACACACCACACCTCACACACTCACACACTTACACACGCCACACTCACACCTCACACACTCACACCACACACCACACTCCACACCACACCACACTCACACACACTCACCACTCATCACACCACACACCTCACACACTCACACCTCACACACACCACACACCACACACACCTCACACTCACTCACACACCACACACACACACACACACACACACACACACCACACACACACACCTACACACACATCACACACTCACACCTCACACACTCACACGCTCACACGCTCACACGCTCACACGCTCACACTCTCACACGCCACACGCTCACACGCTCACACGCTCACACGCTCACACGCCACACGCTCCACACGCTCACACGCTCACACTCTCACACGCTCTCACGCTCACACGCTCCCACACCCACAGCTCACACCTCACGCTCACACACCACACACACTACACACTACACACACACACACACCACACACCACACACTCACACACTCACACACTCACACACTCACACACTCACACACTCACACACTCACACACTCACACACTCACACACTCACACTCACACACTCACACACTCACACACTCACGCTCACACGCTCACACGCTCACACTCTCACACGCTCACACGCTCACACGCTCACGCTCACACGCTCACACGCACACTATCATATATTATAATCGATACTAGTTAAAAATCAAGTGTACAAATTATTTATCAAAAACATTTACACAGTTAACACAGACCGACAGAATATATATATATATATATATATATATATATATATATATATATATATATATATATACATATCAATTATAAATAGTTATATAAAAGATATTAGGGAATTATATTGTATTTAAAACATTAGTATTATTAAATAGCTTAATAAGTGTAACTATACTTAGGTTCTAAACTCCTCTTTCCGCGGTATTTTATGAAAATGGCCATATTCGATTCGGATAGCGTATCCGCATGATGAAAAACTTCCTACAACTCGATTTCTTCAGAAATCATATTTGAATAAATCCTCATCTTTGCGAACGGTTTAAATTGGAAAATTCAGAATATCTAAGTGTTACAAGCCTGTCAGAAGGAATGTTGCGCGGCTACTACTAATATAAAAAGTTACTCAAGCAACTAGTGTTACAGAGTATTGAGATGCAGTTATTTTTTCTGGCCTATTGCACGTATGAGATGAATTCGTGGAATGATCTTGCAATAAGCTAACATGTAGTCATACGAATGTAAGGAAAATGTGAAAAGTGTACAAGGACTAATTTATAATTATTGTTACAAAATGAACCGGGATATTTAATAATAATTATTGCATATTTCTTGATATGCGTTAATTTTGTTACTTATTGTAGATCAGGATTTGAAAACTGAATTCGACAGTTTAATAATAAATACACCTTATATTAATTTATATACAAAATAAATCTACAATGCTCATTAAGCTAAGAGTAAATATGCCCATCAAGCATCTATATAACGTAAGCTGACAATTTACAATTCTTATTTATTATCAGAGATACAGATCTTTTAACTTCAGTTTTAATATGTAAATATTTTATTCACGCTACTTTAAGTAAATATATTCTGACTAGTGTGCATTATCTGATTTGTAGATACTTGAACTAGCCGACATGTACATACATACAGTAACAAATTATAGTTTAACATACACCAGTCGTTTCTTACTAGTTCAAAGCATTAAAACGGAAAAGCAGTCTAAACACTACAAAACTGTTGCACGTAGATTCTTTGGACACTGTAAAAGACTTGGAGAATTAAAAATTATTTTAAGCGACACGAAAGAAAGATTTTATCCCATTTAAATTTTTTGTCAATGTAATACCTTGTATGAAAATGTAAACTTTCACCATAATTTTAGATAAGTGAAATCTTTTGGATATTAAATCGTGTAATTTTTTTAGGTTTTATATAAATTTAAACGTTTCGATCACAATTACAGTTATTGTCCTCAGTAAATGGTGAATAATTACTTGAGATGTTAAAGAATCCAATTTTAGTAAAGAATAGCTATATCTTTATTAAATTGAATATTATTAAACTGCTTTGAAGATGACAAGTCAGAAAACCGTCTATTACGGCCACAGTCTAACAGTGAAAAATGTCATAATCAAAACATGATTTTAACAAAATTTAATCAAATTATTATGTAAGTGTAAAAGTGTGAACAGCTTTAAATTTTAAATTGATGCAGTCATTCACAAATACAAATACAGCAAAGAATCAGTTTTAGGTTAATAATTGTAATTGTTATTGTAGAGAGAAAACACAATGTAGAAAGTTTAATACAATTTTTAATTTTAACAACAGATGTAAAATTATTGTAGTGCTGTAGTAACTTCTCATATCTAATTGGTAAAGCGTTTAATTCAAGGTCTAGGAAAAAATACAGCAAAACACCTAGATATACTAAAAGCTAATATTAAGACGTACCATTGTTTTTTTTAAATTATAAGATACCAAACCTTATTTTATCTTTTTGCCTATTGCAGTTATGTATACCTCAATGGCTTCACGTTGTCAACGAACGTAATAATGAGTGTGTCTTGACAATATTTTTATATTATCAAATTGAATGTAATGCTCAGCTACTGCAGATTTCTTCTGTTGATCGAATTTACAAAATCTCATATATTCTTTACGTCTGGTATCAAAGCTGCATTGTGTAGTTCCAATGTATACTTTTCCATAAGGACATGATAACTTACATACTCCGGAAGATTACAATAGGTTTGAAACATCTTTAAGTGACCTTGATTGTTTTTAATCTTTGTTATAGGTTTAAATAAAGCTCTAATGCCATGATCGATTATAAAAGAAAAAAAATAGTACTAATATTAAGCACTAGGTTTTCTTTATGGTTATGTCCAGCAGGTGTGATAATAACATTATTAATATATTTAAGTGAATATCCATTAAGTTGTGGTGATTTTGTAAAATATTTATATACACCTTTCCAAAAATCAGGATGACACATTCGTTTAGCGCGATCCGCTAAAGATTTAATTAGATCATTTTTTTGACGTGGATGGTGGTTTGATAATTTATGAAGGTATTTATCGGTGTGTGTCGGCTTTCGTTAAACCTTAAAAGATAATAAATTATTATTTTGACATATTAGTATGTCTAGAACTGGTAAACTTCCATTAGTCTTCTTTTCCATGTGAAACTGAATGATTGGATTAACATCATTTATAAAAACAAAAAATCCTGTAGTGCTCTTTGTGTTTCCAAAAAACAATTATGTCATCTACATATCTTTACCAAGCTAAATTTTCTTTAGGAGCATTTTGTAAAGCTATTGTTTCAAATTATTTTATGCAAAAATCAGTTACAACATGACTAAGGGAGCTACCCATTGCAACACTATCTGTTCATAGAATTTATTTTTCCATTCAAAATAAGTCGTAACACAGTTCTGAAAAAGAACTGTTATAGCTTTTCCAAAAATATGATAAATTGATAAATATATTAAATATTTTCTTTTAGAGGAAATTTTGCAAAAAAGTGTACGAAACAGCATCAAAACTGACCATTACTTCGCCCTCTTCAATTTTGAAATTATGTATTTTTTTAAAGAAATTG